>CM060447.1:13362156-13835014 GCA_030545235.1 Helianthus tuberosus | reverse complement strand
CTAGTATTACATTTCTTTTAATTCTTCTAACAAGAACCCATCAAGCAAATCAAAATACATCAATATTAAGCAAAATTGGACATGGATGATTCACCCATGTCATCATCTTCATCATAACAAATGGGTTTCATCCAAAAACATCAAATTAACCTAAATCATGCATAACCCATGTCCAATATGATGATTCTAACACACACCCATTCTCAATTTCATACAAATTCGCGATTTACATCAAAACCCACTTCGTGAAAGATCACCAATCTAACTTCTAAGACATACCTTACGATCCCCTTGTGATGGTGATCATTATTCCATGTTTATTTGCGAATTTGAGCCTTGAATCATCCCTTGATTTGAAGCTTTTGAAGAATTAGGGCTTGGCTCCTATGGAGCCCCTTCTGATCATTCCAGAACACACACGAGATGTGTGTGTTTGTGTGTGTTTTTATTAATTTAAAACATAACTCTCCCCTTGTCCATCTTTGGTCCCTCAAGTTTATACCTTTGCTTGTTTTGCTAAACATTTGACTAGGTATAATAACCTAGTTATTACATTCTATTTTATTAGACATGGGGTCTTACTAACAATTTTAATAATTCGAGTTTTGGGGCGTTACAAAAACAAAGGTGGAACCGTAGAGATGACCGGTAGGGGAAAGAATCCCCTGTTTCCAGTAACAAAAGTGTGGCGGCTCCATCTTGTCTAACCCTAATAATGAGGTGAACACCTCCTTATATAGGGGACATGGGCCTCCCCTAACCTCAATGGGCCAGGCCTAGTTAGGGGTTATCTCTACAAGTCCCTAGCCCAATGTAGTATATACTACAACGCGTTGGGCCTTGCGGTTGGGTTAGTCAGCACAATAATAAATAATTAATATAAAAACAATAAGTAACGGGAAGGTCTGACCGCTCAGGTCGGGTCCAATACCATACCTCTACAAGTCCCCCAGTCTAGTGTTGCTCACGAGTGCAAGCGCTGGGAGGAGCACTAGACTTATTAGGAGTGTTGGGAAGTGAGGATTATTAATTCTATGTTTACCTGTCGCCGAGGCGTGAGAGCTTTGCTGGCCATGTTTATTGCGTTTGTCTTTCGTTGTGAGTAAAGACAATGGAGCGGTGAAATGTGCACGATAGTTCATCGTGGTAATTGGCTAGGCAAAGGCTGGTTGCTGCCTTTTGTACTGGCTCGCTCTCATGAGCTGCCAAGGTTGCACGTATGCGTATATATCCCGTGCATGGACTTTGGAACTGGGTGAGTGTTTTTTGGTTGTTGAGTGTGGGTATGGCCCGTACACGCATATAACTTATGTAGCATCTGGGACCATACCCCTTCAGGTCCCCCCAGTCCAGTGTACCTTTGGGGTGAGTTTATCAGCCGGAAGGGATTCTGGACTCATAAGGATTGAGGTAATGTTGACTTTGTTGTATATAGATTTGGTGTGTATGTTTGAATCGTATTGCTAATTGTGCGGAATTTTGAATCAAAATGGCACATTGCACATGGAGATGGCGTACAGAAGTGAGCCAAAACAGCGCATGGCGCATGGAGTTGGCGTACAGATGTAAGCCAAAACGGCGCATGGCGCATGGGATGGCGTATGGGACTGAGCCAAAACGGCGTGTGAGTCACTATAAAATATTCAACCTTTTGTATGACTATGTTGGTTGGCGCATGATGCGCGCGTGTTTATCCTTATGGAATATGTATACCTGGTGTTTAAATCTTTGTAAACCGTTGTCTACAATATTTGCACGTGTTAATCCACTTTGAGTCAGGTTATCGCGAATGAGAATTGGCATAAAGTTGCGTCAGGTTAATGAAGTGGAAACCCTAGCCTGCGCTAATCCTCCGCTGTGCCATAACAACAATGTGGCGTGAGGCAAGGAGATGTGGCTTGTCTTGAAGAATGTAGGTGTAAACGAAACTTTATTTTAGCCAATGTGTTATTGCGTATACCCAAAGTGGTGCGTGCATTTGTAGCTCAGTTTACGTTTTGTAAGCGTTTTCGTCTATGGCTAAACATGCGCGCGCGCGCGACATGTACACTCGTATGTAAAGGCAGCAGGGCCGCATGGAGCTTAGCATGCTTGCCTGTGTAGCAGCAAGCTCGCCTGGAGACTTACGTGCTCATATCTAAAGGAGCATGTGCGTATAACGACTTGCGTGCTCATGTGTGGAGCCTCAGGCTCGGATGGAGACAGAGATGATCGTATGTATAACACCCGACTCGTATGGAGACCGACGTGCTGGTATGTAATAGATTTTGTGCGCATGGGGACTTACGGGCTCGTATGTAGAGGAGCATGCGCGCTAGCGCATGTGTGCTCGCTTGTAAGTAAAGGAGCATGCGCATGTGGCGACTTACGTGCTCGTAGTAAAGGAGCATGCGCGTTTAGCGGCTTACGTGCTCATAAATAGAGGAGCATGCGTGCAAAACGCATGTGTGCTCGCTCGTATGTAGAAGGAGCAGGCGCGTATGGCGACTTACGTGCTCGTAGTAAAGGAGCATGCGCGTATAGCGGCTTACGTGCTCATAAATAGAGGAGCATGCGTGCAAAACGCATGTGTGCTCGCTCGTATGTAGAAGGAGCAGGCGCGTATGGCGACTTACGTGCTCGTAGTAAAGGAGCATGCGCGTATAGCGGCTTACGTGCTCATAAATAGAGGAGCATGCGTGCAAAACGCATGTGTGCTCGCTCGTATGTAGAAGGAGCAGGCGCGTATGGCGACTTACGTGCTCGTAGTAAAGGAGCATGCGCGTAAGGCGACTTACGTGCTCGTATATTGTTTGTCCTGCAAACAAGTCAACAAGGTAAATTATAACAAAGGATTTGATATATGAAAGCATTGTACCGAGACCTTGTCCTTAGGAGGAGTTCGTTCTATGCATCCAAACTCCGTAATATGTGAAAGCAACTTCGAACTTCAGAATGGTGTTGGACTATGCTAGCCCGTTTGCTTGTTGCAGCTGTTAAAAAATGTCGGTAGCGTTGAAGTTGAATGATAATAAGCAATGATACTAGTGTGCGCCGGAAATATCGTAAGGTTAATACTCGTTAAAACGATGAACTACTAGCCGTGTCGTTGAATAATTTCATTTGCTAGACGTTAGCTTGTTCATGTTATCGGGGAAAGCGTGTAACAATGCCTTACTGAATAATTCAAGTGTTCACAGCCGATTACATATGAACATTGTCCATATAGTAGCTAAAATGATATGCGCCCAAGAGCATTTTTAAAAGTCGTACACCGACTCTTGTAGCAAGTAATAACGTGTTTGAGCCGTAAATTGAAAGTGATGGTGCAAGATTATGAAGTTGACATGTGAACTAACATTTTAGTTGTAGATAAGTAACAAATGTATGAATGTGCCATATGGAATGCGTCTGTCACATGATTGCTTAAACAAAAACGGACTCATGACGGTATAGTGGTGATAAGATCTCACTTCTATGCTTTTACTTGCGCCGGATCAAAACATTAATGTTATTTGAAAACGACCAGATGTTGATATTTTGTTTGAAAACGTCAACATCGTAACTAGAGCTGTTACTACCTTGGTTTGGCCTTGTACGAGATTTAGTTATTTATGTGAAATGTCTTGAGTTGAAGCTCAACTTTCGAAAACATGCCATAAGTAACGAGTATGTGGCATGTTTATTCAAAAAGAGACGTTTCCAAAGAATATACATGTGAAAACTAGTTTGCAAGCCCTCTTTTTTTATAACTGTTAAATTAGGGAGCATAAAAAGTGTCCCTCGAGTTTCTTGGTTAGTGACATCATGATGAGCATCACACAAATAATAAAATGTCGTATAGAAGACGAATTGTCCATATATTCGTTATATTAAATGATTCCAATGCATTTCTTTCTAGTAAACGATTTGTTATAGAAAGCATAGGTCGAAATTCATTTAAATATAGAAACGAATGTTTCCGATTGTCAAGAGATAGCCACCCACAAGGTTGCACCGGCGAGGTATTGTTAAAATATTGTATCAGTTTAAAACTTATCAGTTTTATACTTTGTTTAAATCAGTTTTAATTTGCTAACTTTGGTTATGTTGATGCTGAATGTTGATTGGGCTTTTTGGGCTGCTGAGCTTCGGTGCTGGGCTGGCTGTTACTTATTTTCGGTGTGCTAAAGACCCACATATAGGTCTGCTTATCAACCGGCTATAAGAGAAATACCCACCTAACTTGTTAATCAATCAGTTAGATATTTTCCAGAAGTTTCTTTCTCTCGTTTCTTTCAAAAGTCACCTACGGTTTTTGTACAGTTAAATCACTGATTCGTCTTGTATCAGCGATTTTAGTGTGAGATCTTGTGAGTATTGATGATTATCGTGTTGATAATCGTCTATTGTTGAGAGTTGGTATCGATTATGTTCGGATCGGTTCTTTGTATTCGTGGTAATCATCAGGGTTGGACTTTCCTAGAAGACATCAGAATGTGATTGGATCGGTTCGTATCTACTATATATCAGATAAGTTGATATGTTTTCAGATTAAAAAACATATATTCCAGCAACACACATTCTAGATCCTTCGTTAGTCTCTCTCACATCCTCTCACTTAGGGTATTTACCTTTTGATCAGATTCAAACATATGTTAAAGATCTTGTTTAGCTTGTATAGATCTCTTGTTGGTGGAGCTTGTGCACGCCACGCGCCGCCGCGTGTTTATGCTTATCCGACTGAGCTTGCTCGATGCGCACGGCGTGTCGGAGCTGGTGCATATCATGCGCGCCGCGCGGTTGAGCTTATCGGACGGGTGGCGCACAGCATGTCGGAGCTGGTGCATACCATGCGCGCCGCGCGGTTGAGCTTATCGGACGCATGGCGCACGGCGTATCGGAGCTGGTGCACACCATGCGCGCCACGCGTTTGAGCCTATCGGACGGATGGCGCACGGCGTATCGGAGCTGGTGCATACCATGCGCGTCGCGCGGTTGAGCTAGCTGGGGCCTGCCATGCACGGTGGCTTTTTTTTTTCTTTTCAAAACAAAAAAGAGGCAAGCTTTATTAAGACAACTTTAGCTGTTGACAACAGCTGTAAAAGGACTGAATTGATGTTGTTGCCTTGAAAGTGAGATGCTCTAATATCCGGGTGAGGACAAAAAAGGGCAGGCTCATGTGACATGTCAGAGAACTTTATATAATTGTTTGCAGCTGTATTATGTATGTTATTTACAGCTGTACATGTATTGAAAAAATGTGTAGGTACAATGTCAGACAACTTTATTTAGTTGTGTGCAGCTATTTATTGTTTTTTTTTCTTTTCAGCTGTAAATGTTTTGTATTTTTTATTATTTAATAATAAAAAATACCTTGAAAGTTGAAAAGGAATTTTGATCTATTAAGACAGAATCAAAATTTCTTGAAAATCTTTGAAAGAATAGAGGGGATGATCTCATTTCGTGAGTTCTCGAGTCTCTTCAAATAATAATTTAACAGCCCCCCCCCCCCCCCTTTTTTTTTTCTTTTTTAAAAAATTAGGGCTTCTAAAGGTGACATAAGAAAGGAAATTGCAATTTCTTTTTCTTTTGTCATACCTTCTTTTGATAGAAGCTTGCGTCACATAAGAGAAAAACAAACAACGTACCCGGTTTTTTCTTTTGCATAAATCGTGGGTAATCCTCGTTAACGGAGGCATAAAACCCACAAAACCTAGGATCTCGAAATTATACTTGAGAAAGTCTTGTACGGCAACAGATCTGAGCTCCCTTGTACATGAGGTTGTGAACCCCATTTGAAACAAATGTAGATCTGAGGATTTTGAAGCACCAAGATAAGTGAAATACCACAGATTTGGAAGTTTTGGAAAACACCACACAGATCTGTGGGGTTTATCCATTTGAAGGTCAAGAGTGTGACTCTAAGAACACAGATCTAGAGATCTGAGGATAAAACAAGATGTGACCAACAAATGTATAACATAAACTCGGATGGCGCCAAATGTTGAAACACAGAATCACCGCTGGGATGACTGGACCGCTTTCTCCATGAGGGTGAAGAATCACGTCTTGTTCTTCCTCTCCTATCCAGATCTGCACAGAGAAAACAAAGGTGGAACCGTAGAGATGACCGGTAGGGGAAAGAATCCCCTGTTTCCAGTAACAAAAGTGTGGCGGCTCCATCTTGTCTAACCCTAATAATGAGGTGAACACCTCCTTATATAGGGGACATGGGCCTCCCCTAACCTCAATGGGCCAGACCCAGTTAGGGGTTATCTCTACAAGTCCCTAGCCCAATGTAGTATTTACTACAACGCGTTGGGCCTCGCGGTTGGGTTAGTCAGCACAATAATAAATAATTAATATAAAAGCAATAAGTAACGGGAAGGTCTGACCGCTCAGGTCGGGTCCAATACCATACCTCTACAGTCTTCATCTTCAAATCGCAGGTTTTCCCTACTGAATTTTTGTTCTTCGTTGTTTATTAAAAGATTCTGGTATGTACCTGTTATGTTGATTTGTGATTCATTTTGTTTAAGGCCATTATGTTGGGGATTTTAAATTTCCATGGCTAGAGGGAATAAATTGCAATTCCTTATATAGCCAACCAAACGTGCATTTGAACAAACTAGTGAAATCAATCCCGTGTGTTGCGGTGTGCGGGAACTTGGTCGGTTTTTATGAGCTCGTTATAACAAGTAAAAGAAAAAAAACAAAAAAATATAATTGTAATATGCCCAAAACGTCTTTAGTTTTTATTGAATCTTAGACGAATAAGATAAATACATTTTTAAGTTAAGTCATACCATTTTTATAGCTGAGAGGTACATTTTTAGTTGACTCGTTAAATTTTTAGCCGAGGGCTATATAAATTTAGAATAAAGTATGATTTTTTTCATCACAAAGATTACGAAGCATTCACAAAAAAGAAATAAGAATTATCATTCACAAAAAAGAAATAAGAATTATCATATATATAATTAACACAAAAATTAAAAAGTTTGTCGAGTTTTAACCTAAGCTAAAATTAAAATTGTGAAATGAGAAAATTTTTGTTATATGCATTATAAGTTCCATTATGTGTAGAATTTATTTCAATTAATTAATTGGAAAGGCTAAAGGTATAATTTAATATATGCTTAGTGTTGATGCAACAAATAATAGACCAAGGCCTGTAGCGATATCTCCGGGTAAAAGGGTTCAAGGGTTTCGATTAGCCTAACGCAGGTCGTGGGGTCCCCCCACGTTTGCAAGACGTGGAGAGAGGTTCATTAGTGTTATTGTTATTCTTCTTGAATTCTAGACTGATATGAAACCAGCCCAGAACGTAATCGTTGGAGAAGATGAATTATTTGGTGTGAAGAAGAGAAGCATAAAGCTAGTTCTCATGGGAGAAGAAGAAGAGAAGCAAGCATGAAGCTTGTTCTTGAGAGGGAGAAGGAGAATCAGAGAGTTAAGATAGTTTTCAGCTGATTCCGGAGTGTCCCATACGTTTGGAATGAGCTGCAATTTATAGGGGAAGAGGTTTCTCAAAGGAGAAACCTTTAACTAATGAACCTGGCTTGCAGTGAGGGACTTACCCTTTTAGGGGTTGAACGGTTTGGACCTGCGGACAAAAGGGTGTTCTCTGTGCACATGTTCTGTCTGTGCAGAAAAGGTTCACACGTTAAGTGCTGATGTGACCGGACACTGTACTTGTCCTTTTTATTGTTCACCTGAGTTTGCGCGTATTGAACCTCTCAACCTTTTAACCTTTTAAGCTGTTATGTATATTAGTCATTTTATTGAGATTTGGGCTACCCCCGTCATCAGCCCCCCAAGTCAGAGGTGTTTGGGATGTAAGCTCAAATGCTTCTGACTTTTACACATTATTTTTTATTGCTTAAAGGCTTTAGGGCTTTAAGGCGTTTGAGTTTTGAGATTTGAATTTCGGAATGATAGTAGGCTTCAAGGTTTTAAGGCTTGAAGGCTTCAAGGTTTTAAGGCTTAAAGGCTTCAACTTGTCTCACTCAAGAGGAAGTTGAGGCTTTTTGTAATGAATGAGGGATCGATCTAGAGTTTAATCCGGTGGCTCCGGGTTTAGATAAATCAATCGATCAGTGTCTCGCTAGTTCTATTGCTGTCATTTCAAGTTTTCCAACTTGTGTCATCCGTTTTCGGTCTTTGCTCTAAATGTTTTACGGTATTATCGTGTGTCGTTTGGTCAGTTACGTCCTCAAGGTCTTGCTGGGACTTTACACTTTGAGGTTTTGTGATAGGGTATGGCCCCTCGTTGATGTTTCTTCTGGTTGACCAAGAACGACAATTGGGTCACGTTTGAGACATCCCAAGTTGATGTTTGTTTGACTTCCTCAATGGTTACTACCTTTGGTTCTTGGAAGGACCGATTTTTCTGGATTTCTGAGTCCATTGTTCCCTTCGAGTTTGTTGTGAGGCACTCTGATGACGTGTTAAACGATCTTGAGCCATTTGAGTCTGAACTAAATAATTGGTTGTTAAAAGTCATTAGGAAGTGTCCTTCGAGGCTTCGTCATTTTTCTGAACACTTTTTAGTGTTTGATGGGTGTGAGCACTTAGTGGGACAAGCCGGATCGTGGCCCTGTGCTCATGAGGGATGATCAGGGTATAATGTTTTGCCTTATTCTTTATCAAGAGTGATGATACCTCTGATTTTGTGTTTGAGGATGCTGAGGCTACCCCCTGGTGAAGATGTTGTTGCTAGAGGTGCTGAACACAGGTTCGAGGGTTCAGGTTATGTGAACGTTCCAAATGTCAAAGGCTTTACTAGGTTCGGTGCTTCCAAAGCTTCTATTCGTTGTTTAACCCGACGTATGTTAAAGGTAGCTGACCATCCATCGGCCTCTGAGCCAATGCAACTGAGTGATGTTATAGAGGCTTCAAACGTTTGGACGTTGGGGTTGAGGAAAAAAGACGAGGATTTGTCCTTGGTGATTAGTAAGGAGAGTAAAGCAGTGGGTAAGAAGGTAGTGAGCTTGAAGGGTTTCGGGAAGGGTGGTGAAGGTTCCGTCACTGTTAATCCAGAAGAGGTTTATGTGCTGGATTGGAGGGTCACAGTTGGTGACAGCTTCAAGCCTTCATCCGTTTGTGAGGATGTTCTTACCCATTTTGCTCCTCCTACTATTCGAGGTTCTTGCTCATCTATGGACAATGAACTGATGATTTCGAAAATGATGATGGGTGCTTGCAACCTTGCTACCTTGCTTCTTGAGGGTGTATCCCGATTTTGAAAAAGGATGCAAGAGTATGAAGTCTTTTCGAAGAAGAGGGATGAGATGAAATCTTCAATGGTTGCTTTGAAAGAAGCGAAGGGCTACGCTAAGAAGGAGAAAGCATTGATGTTTGAAGATTTTTAGGAGTTTTCTTCCCGCACAAGACTGATATGGTTGAATTGGAAAAACTCTTGGAGGCTGACAAGGTTCAAGTCAGGGTCGATAAGGTTGCCTTGGAGTTTTAGAAAAAAGCCTTATTAGAGGAGGAAGACGGGTTAAAGGTTTCACTTGCCCAGGCAACTAGTGATAATAAATGGCTCATTGAGCATGGATTTCAGCAAGTGGTTACCTATCTTCTCCATCCGTCGGAATTCAACAAAGTCTTGGGTGATGTGTACACCGAGCTTCTTGCTTATGGGAGACACCAAGGTTTATTTGCTGGTTACAAAGCTTTGTGAACCTGGGGAGTCTCAGGAAAAGTCTTCTCTTTTTCAACCCAAAGCTTTCGAAGTCTTCAAGGAAACTGTTTTGAAGGTTAAAAGGTATATTATTTACCCTTATGTGGGTGAAGTCTCCAAGTATTTTGGTAAACCTTTGCCTGTCTTGTAGGAGCTAAAACCCAAGGGCCTTAATGAGGCTGTTTGTAATGAAGTGTTGAAGTCCCTCTCGAAGAAACGTCCTTGCTTTGGAGATAGCGAGGAAACGTGTTCTGAAGGTGGTGAGGGCTCAAAGGGTTCAAGCCTTGAAGCCTCCGAGGCAACGGGTGCAGCAGGGAGGAAAAAGAGGAAGGCTAAAGAGACCCCGGATGATGGAGGTTCGAAGAAGGATGATGCAGCAAAGTCTACCATCCCTGACGTTGCTAAGTGAAGAAGAGGCCTTAATTCATAGCTTTCTTAGCATGTCGAACAATGTTATGGGTTGTTTGTTTGAACGTCTTTTTTATTTTAAAGGAACCGTCTAGATCCCTTGGTGGTTAAAGCCTTGGAGGCTTGTGGACAATGCTTTATGTTTGATGGCCAGTATGGCCCTTGCTATCTTTAACTTATCTTGCTATGTTGTTCTATTTATTCCCTTGTGTTTTCATTGGTTTTGTATTTTTGTCTTTGTTTTGGGTGGTGCATCTTATGTTATTTATACCTTAAAGGGTTCAGTGCTGCAGTCACTTAGCCTTAGGATAATTTTAACAAGAAGATACAACCTCTATCCTATGTATGATATTCACTTAGAGTATTTTTGGTTCGTAAGCCAATGTTAGGGCTTAAGGAACATTTGGTGTAGGCTGTTCAAACCCGTCTATGAGACATGCTTTTTAAGATTTCTATGAGTCTCATGGAGTTGTATTGATTTAGGAACTCACCCCTTATATAGGTCCATTCAACCCTTGAACCTATTGAGCGATGTGGCCTGGGAGCTCATCCCCTTACATGGCCCTTGCCATGGAGTTTCTTGCTAGGTTCTCAACCTGATTATAGGATAGAAAGATAAATTTTGATTCGTCGTTCATTTATTTCAAAGTAATTCGATTACTAGGGGAATAGAACAACTTTTGGGAACTATTTGTAACACGTTTTGGTTAAACGTGGAACCTTTTAAGGTTTTTGCCATTCCAATGGCGGGGAAGCTTTTTGCCTTGCGGACCTGCCAGCTTGTATGATCCCCCCTTGTGGGCTTTAAGGATATTGTATGGCCCTTCCTACTTAGGGCCAAGCTTTCTTGGCTTTCTTTCTTGTAGGCTTTATTATTTCGAAGCACAAGGTTCTCAGGCTTGAAACGTTCATGCTTCACCCGTGTATTGTAATACAATTCCATGTTTTGCTTGTACCTCGCTTTTTGTATGGCTGCTTGATCACGAGCCTCTTCGAGGAGTTCCAAATTCAACATTGTCTCTTTCTTATTTGATTCGAGGTCGATGTCGAGTGTTCTTTATATTGTTACTCCGATTTCGGCTAGGAATACAACCTCTGATCCAAACACTAGGCTATAGGGTGTTTTCTTGTGGCTCGTTTTCTTGGTTGTTCGAATTTCCAATAGCACATTGGGAAGCTATTCGAGCCAGTTGTTGTTGTATCTTTCCAATCGAGATTTAATCCTTTCAACAATGTTGTTGTTTGTCCTATTAACTTGGCCGTTGGATTGTGGGTGAGCTACCGAGCTGAATACTTGGGTTATTTTGAACTCCTTACACCTCGGCAAACTACTTCCCGTTATTCGTGACTAGTACCCCTGGAGCCCAAAACGACAGATTATGTTTTCATAAACGAAATCAATGAACTGTTTCCCTGAGATTTTTGCCAATAGTTTTACTTTTGGCCACTTGGTGAAGTAGTTCACGGCTACCAATAAGAGCTTGACTCCTCATTTGGCTAGTGGGGATGGACCAACGATGTTGATTCTTTACTTGTGAAATAGCCAAGCCGAGGAGATGGGAACGGGGTCATGTTTGAGGCTTTTGGGTACCGGAGCATGTAACTGACAAGCTTCATACTTTCGCAGTTGTTCGGAGGTATCTCGATGCATGGAAGGCCAAAAGTGTTTGAGGTTCATCAACTTTGACACTACCGATTTTGGGCCACAATGAGCTCCACATATCCCTTCGTGAACCTCTTTGATCAGATATTGGCTTTGTTTTGGGCCAACGCATCGAAGTAGTGGTGCAAGGTATCCTTTTTTGTAAAGGATATCTCCTTGTAAGACATATTGCCTTGACTTGATACGAACCCTTTTAGCCTCAGTCTGGTCATTAGGTAATTCACCATTTAGAGGGACCTTTCAATGGGAGTCATCCAATTTGGCCCTTTTTTAGTGATCACATCTTGAACCTCAAGTTTTTGGATGGATGAGGTTTTTAATACCCCAACTAGTACCTTCTTGGTGAGGTGGGTAAACGTAAGAGATGCAAGCTTGCTTAGTGCATCAACTCTCTTGTTTTGAGATCTTGGAATTTATTTGATGGAACATTTGAAATGTGTTCATCAATTCCTTTGACTTCTCTAGGTACTAATACATGTTGGGTTCTTTTGCTATGTAGCTGTTATTGTCTTAGCTTGAGAGAGTCTGTGAGGACTTGAAGCTTTTGAACCCCTATTTCTTTGGCTATGTAGTTGTCACTTATTTGGTTTGAGACAAACAATGAGTCTGTGAAGACTTGAAGCCTTTTGACACCCATATTTTGCAAGCTTGAGCCCAGCAATCAATGCTTCATACTCAGCTTTGTTGTTTGTAGTCTGAAATTCAAGATGAAGGGCATACGTGAATTACAATTCGTTAGGATCAATTAGAACTAGCCCTGCTCCTGACCCTTCAATGCTGGAAGCTTCGTCGGTAAAGAGCTTCCAGGTATCAGGGTTGGAGGGTTCAGCTGCAGTTGTATTAACTTCTGTTATGGCTTCTTTAGGGACTTACAAGATGAAGTCAGCCAAGATTTGAGCTTTGACAACTTTTCTAAGGACATAGGTGATTTTGTGTTCACCTAGTTTCACAACTCATTTGGCTAATCGTCCGAAATTTTCTTGTTTTTCAAGTACATTCTTAATTGGTTAGTCAATGATCACTTGTATCGGGTGTGACTGAAAATACCTTCGAAGCCTTCTAGCCGTTTGGGCTAGGGCTAGAGCAAGGTTTTTTTTTTTTTTTTTTTTTTTTTTTTTTTTTTTTTTTTTCAAAGAAGAATATTTGATTTCTGCTAATTTTGAAGTTTTGAAAAAGTAAACGGGTATCTGAACTTTGTTTCGTTCAATGATTAGAGCCGTACTTATGGTATTTTCAGCAATCGAAAGGTAGATAGAGGTCGTTTCTCCTGTTTCTGGAGCCGAAATGGCTGGGAGTGAAGCTAAGTGTTGCTTCATTTGGTTGAAGGCTTCCTTTTGAGGTAAGAAGCTTGAAAGCGGTAAGCTTTCCATTGAAAGTCTTTCTTGTTAGCACATCCTTTGAGGGTTGGCTTTTATGCTTTGATTCCCCATGATGTGCCCTAGAAACGAGCACTTGACTGGATTAAGCTTTCATGTTTATCTTTCTCGAGGTTTGGAAGGTTTCTTGTATGTCATTGAGCATTTGGTATTCCGTTTTCCTCTTGATCATCAAATCTTCAACATAAGCTTCTATGTTCTTGCCAGTTTGTTCGGTAAACGCTTTGTCAACCAGGCGTTGATAAGTGGCACATGCGTCTCTTAAAACAAAAGGCATTTTTTGGTAGAAAAATATACCTTTATCAGTGTGTAATGCGGTTTTTATTCATCTTTTTTTTTTTATTATTAGGATCTGATGGTAACCCTTTTAGGCGTCAAGAAAACACTTGAACGGGAAGCCTGTGAGTGGGTTAACCTTGAGGTCTATCTAGGGCAGCGGGTAGCAATCCTTTGGGCATGCTTTGTCCAAGTCTTTAAAATCGATATACATTCTCCAAGACTTGTCGGGTTTTTAAACCATTACCGGATTGGCCACCCATGATTGATACTTGACCTCTCGAAGGGTTCCGGCTAGAACAAGCTTTTCCATCTTTTGGCATTATGCAAGGCTTCTTTTAGGGGCTTGACTATGTTTCTTTTGTATAATGGGCTTAACATCAGGTGGGATCCATAACTCATGTTTCAACACTGCTACGAGGGATGCCGGTCATATCTTCGGGGCATTAAGCAAATACATAGTGCAAGAGCAGCTTTTCAAGGTGTGAGAGGGTTTCATTGGAAAGGTTAGTGTTTACCCTTATCCCCTGTTGAGGATATTTTGGGTTTATGTCCAACCCTTGTATATCGTTTTCGTCCTTTCTTGAGCTTTCCCCTTCAACCACAAAAGCTTCTTGGGTAGGTTGAAGGGTTGTTATCCCTTTTTCAATGAGAAACTTCACAGCGCCTTGGCCAACTGAAACTGTCATTCCGAACATACTTTGCCATGGCCTTCCTATGATGATATTATAGTTGGAAGGGATATTGATCACCGCAAAAGTGAGTTGTTCGGTTCGTCCCTTTGTTCTTTCGCTGAACAAACATTAGGGGTTATTTGGCCTAAAGGCTTGGTAGGTATGTCTGCGATACCTTCGATGGAGGATTCAGGTTGTTGAAGCTTTGAACGTTCATCATCGCTGAGAGGGTTAAAGCGTTTCAAGCTTTTCATCAGCTGAGAGGGTTAAAGCATTTCTCAAGCATGATTTTGGAGGATTCAGACTGTTGAAGCTTTGAACGCTCATCGTCGCTGAGAGGGTTAAAGCGTTTCAAGCTTTTTATCAGCTGAGAGGGTTAAAGCTTTGTTTTCAAGGTCAACCATGTTCACTTCCTACTTTTATTCTTCAACCATTTTTTCCTTGACCCCCTTAACCAAGTGAGCCACTTCGGAGTTGACGGCTTTTTCGATCCTCTTTTTGGGTTGGAAGCAATTATTGGTATGGTGACCTTTCTATTCGTGAAACTCACAATACTGGCTTGATTATTCCAATCTTTTTTTTTTTTTTTTTTTTTTGGCAAAGGTTGAGGAGGGCGGAAGCTGTGTTTTACCTCTTCGGTTGCCAAGATCTCTTATGTAGCCTTGGTTAAGGCTGTAAAGTTTATGGTTTTTTTTTTCTTGGCCTGGAGGGTTCCGGCCTTCAGGCCTTCTGGAATCCGAACCTTTGAACCGTTTGTCATAAGAGCCATACTAGTTAAGAGTTCTCTATTTTTTTTTCTTTGATGTCTACAGCTTATTCTCCTCGAATGTGTGATTCAGCCCTTTCGAGTGTTTCTTCAAGGGTTTTGGGCAGGCATTTATTGAAGTCTCTTGCGAGATATTTGGAATTTATAGCATTTATGAACCCTGCAACCCTAATCTTTTCATCGGCGTAAGTTAAACCTTCCTTCTTGTAACTTTCGATGAAGTCTCTGAGACTTTTATCATCACGTTGTTTGGTCTGGAAGATTATCATGGCGTCCTTGACATACCTATGTTTTTATAGGGAACTTTTGCTAAGGTCGTCAAAGGTTTGAACGCTTCGTCCAGGAAGGTCATTGAACCATATGCGTGAAGACCCTTCAAGGGTTTGCCTGAACATGAGACAACATTCGGAGTTGGGTCATTTTTTAATTATTGTAGTCCCGACGAAGATTTGGAAGTAGTCTTTAGTACCGTGATGGCATCTTTATCTGGATTTGAAACTCGTACTCAACAATTTGTTGAAGCAAGATATTGGGCTTGTAAGGTTTTGAGAGGTATTTTATTACCCTTGAAGCTGGATTACCGTTTGAGGTACCCTGGTGAGTGGTTGGCACTTGGTTGATGAAGTTAAGGTTAAAGCCTTGAAGGCTTTCTGTGTCATCATCCAGCTTTCACGTGCTGCAAAGGAAATTGTGCCATCATCTGTGTCATCAGCTAGGGCATAAGGTTAAAGCCTTAAAGGCTTTCTGATGGTACTCATAAAAGATGCCATTATCTGTGTCATAAGGTTAAAGCCTTAAAGGCTTACTGTATAAGGCATTCCCATGGATGTGCTCATGACCGCACCTCGAGCCAAAGGCGGGGTGACCATGGCTTGTTTTCACGAAGTAGCAATGGGAGGGGGAACACTTGAAGCTGGTGACTGCCATAATTGATCAAGAGTGATTTTATGCCCCATAGGTGCACCGGCTGTAACGGGTTGGGAGGTAAATAAGGGGAAAACGGTTGGACTTGGCCTCCCAAAACCTTAAAGGCTTGAGTGGTTGGTCTGTCACACTAGGACCAGCTTCAAGGTAAGATGTGGCTGAACGTGAGCTGCTAAAAGGAAAAGATGGACGACCAGGTGATAATGAGGGTTTAGACTCCTCATAATTTAGTCTTATTCTCACCCTTTTTTCCCTTTCTAAGCTCACATGCTAGTTGAGAAGAAATCTCAGTTGTAAGAAATTTCTAGCTACTCCCTCGGGTGTTAGATCTATGCGTTCCGGTGTATGCATTGCATCGATTTGAGTAGGTGCAACCCCTGACCGAGATGGGGTTGGTGTTTGAAAAGAAGTGAACTCCGGGAACATATCCCGGTGGAGTACTTCCGGGAGTAGAAAGAAATGTAGATTTGACCGGTGAGATCCGATCGGAACTTGGTGTTAAATCGGTGTTGTTAGGAACCTGATTTACCTGACCGAGAGACTCGCTTTCAGACATGATGTAAAGAGAAAATGGAGCTACACAACTGGTCTTTAAGATAAAGTTAGCGGCGTAGCCCCACGGTGGGTGCCAACTTGTTGATGCAACAAATAATAGACCAAGGCCTGTAGCGATATCTCCGGGTAAAAGGGTTCAAGGGTTTCGATTAGCCTAACGCAGGTTGTGGGGTCCCCCCACGTTTGCAAGACGTGGAGAGAGGTTCATTAGTGTTATTGTTATTCTTCTTGAATTCTAGACTGATATGAAACCAGCCCAGAACGTAATCGTTGGAGAAGATGAATTATTTGGTGTGAAGAAGAGAAGCATAAAGCTAGTTCTCATGGGAGAAGAAGAAGAGAAGCAAGCATGAAGCTTGTTCTTGAGAGGGAGAAGGAGAATCAGAGAGTTAAGATAGTTTTCAGCTGATTCCGGAGTGTCCCATACGTTTGGAATGAGCTGCAATTTATAGGGGAAGAGGTTTCTCAAAGGAGAAACCTTTAACTAATGAACCTGGCTTGCAGTGAGGGACTTACCCTTTTAGGGGTTGAACGGTTTGGACCTGCGGACAAAAGGGTGTTCTCTGTGCACATGTTCTGTCTGTGCAGAAATGGTTCACACGTTAAGTGCTGATGTGACCGGACACTGTACTTGTCCTTTTTATTGTTCACCTGAGTTTGCGCGTATTGAACCTCTCAACCTTTTAACCTTTTAAGCTGTTATGTATATTAGTCATTTTATTGAGATTTGGGCTACCCCCGTCATCACTTAGAATAATATTTTTTTAAAAGGTGTGAATTATTCGCGAATGTCGAAAGGTCTAGCATACATTGTTTTAACCGGGTCCGCGCTAGAGAGCCCCCTCACAGAATAGATCCTCAATTTAAACCCCTCAATGAGAAACCCCTATCACTCAGACTCGAACTTGAAACCTGGAGGGGAAAACTCACCCGAGCCCACCATAAGTGGAACTTAAATACCCGTGGCTACCACTTCAATTAACTAAGGTATCGAAAAGAGAAACTAATTAACCGATGAGTTAGTTAATTGGAGAGATAAACTTTTAAGGGTTTTTTGCATATTTCCCCCTTAAAAAACTTTAAAATTGCATATATACCCGAGCCAAAAATTAAATTGCATATTTCCCCTTTATTAACTAGTAAAATTGCAAATTTACCCATTCTGATTTATTTTATTAAAATTAAATTATAGAAAGACTATTTTACCCTTCATTTTACTAAACTTTAGAAAATTGTCCTACTTTAAGCTAAAAAAAAAGACTAATCACTAAATACTTCAAGCTAAAAAAAGACTAATCACAAGATGACAAACAAGAGACAATACTGTTAATTTTTAAAATCAAAATCACAAAAAAGAGTCGATACTGTTAGAACCAAATGGAGATCGATACTGTTGGTACGCCATTAATAATATTTTGTATATATGAACAAGATTCTAAGTGTGTTTGTTGATCAAATATTGTTAATGCAGAATCAAAACTGTCTTATGGTTTTTTGATTCTGTCATCAACTTCCATCAATATAAGAAAGAAAAGATTGATCGGTTTCAGGTTTCTTTACAACCGGTGACACTTGTTATTAAATACTCAGAGACTGAAACGCCGGCCGGAAAAGTGATGCAGGCCGGAAAATTGATGCAAGCCGGAAAACTAACCTTAAATACTCAGAGACTGAAACGTCGGCCGCTGAAGAACTGCTGGAGTGTCGCCGTAGAAGAACTGCTGGAGTGTCGCCGTAGAAGAGAAGAAAGTGAAACGTCGTGCATCGATTCTAGAATGATAACCATCAACCAGATTTTTCTCAAAACAAGATCTTTTAATTTTGAGAAGGGTAGTTTTGTCATTTTAATAGAGAAGGGGAAATATGCAATTTTTATTTAAGCTTGGGTAAATATGCAATTAAGAGTGTTTTTAAGGGGAAATATGCAATTATTCCAACTTTTAATGTTTACAATTATAGCCTTATGATATAACTTGTAAAATTCTCTCGCTATAGCAATAAAATAAAAATAGAAAAATAAAGTAATGACATGCCCATAAAGATATCGACAAATCTTTTATATTGATTGAAAATAATGAAAGCGATGTTGTTCAGTTAGAATTGGTTTAGTTTGTCATGACACCGGTACATCATTGGACACTGGCACCCATTATAGCTTACGATACAAAAAACAATCTGAAGAAACACTGGATAAATGACCGGAATCAAATAATCCAGGGGGTTAGGTTCTGCATAAAAATGGTTGGTTTTCTCTCGTTCGGTTCGGAATGACAGATCTTCTCTTCTTCTCGATAACTGCAAAACAAACACTGTCAGCCTCGTCACGGGGAGAATTGGGGTTCTCTCCGTGACCACCCTCCGGCGTGAGAATAAGTATCGGTATATGAAGAAGAAAAGTATAAGTGAAGTGAATGTGACTTGAAGTTTGTACCTGAATTACTCTTCTATTTATAGCCGGGAGTTTGGGCGGGAAAACCTGTTATTGAAATGTTGACGGAAGATGCTAACTCCGTAAACGGTTATTTCCCTTTCCGTTAATCTTCTTAATCGGACGTGAGGGCACACGGATCGTGATTTAGATCAATGGTTGGGGTATTGCCACGTGGAAAGTGGGCAAGTGGAGATTTCTCTCTAATTCCATGCTATCACCATGACTTCAAGAGAGCCTGGGATGATGACACGTGGCCAGACGGTTATAACCGCCTGGTGGTGCACGATTGAGCCTTCTAGAAGATTATTGCCATAATCCAGTGTGACTCCTTATCGTGTGGTATCAATTGAAGTAAATAATATCCAAGCCTGGGTATTATTTAAGCGGGAGTGCTTGCTAGGATTTTTATCCCTGTTTATTATGGAGAGAGGCGCAAGGATCCATTAACTTCCTTTTGGCGCGCAGGTGGTGTCTGATGTTTTTCTTCTAAGTTTTCTTTGTAGGACCAGTGCTCGGCCGCGCAAGGTCCAAAGAGGTTTGAAAGACAAGGTTGTGGTATGGTCCCAAGTACTTAGAGCGAGGTTTTTGGGACCTTACCCCTGTTGACGAAAATTGGTACCAGGACCTGAAAGATGTTCCGTCGATTGCTTTGCCAGAGAAAGCCCTTGTTGGTGCCGGTATGAGTCTGAACTGGAGGATGAATCGAGAAGAGAAGCCGGTGTACATGGAAGATGGCAAAAGTAAGGTTTTCGCTTCTCTTTTCTTTTTTGTTTTTTTTTTTGAATTTGCCTTTGCTTTTTCCATTGCACAGTTGTTTCGTTGTATGTTGTTGCTTTCGAGAGGGACGGTGGGAAAATGACTACCCTTCCAAAGAAACCTGATGAAGAATTGTGGTATCACCGCATTGTGAAGAACTTTGTTCTCCCGCGGGATAATGATCTTTCTGCGCAACCTGCTGCTGGTGTTGGTAAGCTTTTATAGTAGTGTTTTTATTTACTGTTTTTGCGCACTTTGAATGAGTTAACTCTGTGTTTTGTAGTAGGTGAACTGTTTAATTTGGGGATAGGCCCTGAGAAGAAAAAGCGCGCGCCAACCACTACTGTTGCGCCAAATAAGAATGATGCTGAGAAAGCTCAATCTTCTAAGGCCAAAAATGTTAGGGGAGAGAAGAAAGGTATGCGCCGTTCCTCTGGTGTGATTATGTGGTGGTTTCTGATTCATTGGAGGGTCTTGCGCCTGCAGTTATAAGAAGACCGAAACCGGAACCAAAAGATACTGCTGATATCCCTCCATCTAACCCTGATGATCCCATTGATTTGGAATCAAGTCCTGAGCGCTTAGTGAGGAAAAAAGCGGGAAAAAGAAAACAGACTGACGTTGCAGCTGAAGGTCAGCCTGCGAAGAAGATTCAGAAGATTACTAGGAGAGGCAACCTGGAAGCCTTTATTTCAGAATCTGTTCCTGGTTAGTGTCTTCTTTTGCTCTCTTCCTGTTGTCTATTGAATATTTTGTGATTCATATGTTTGTTTTTACAGAAAAACTGAATTCTCCTGTTCCCACTGAACCATCGCCTGTGGTTAATGAAGAACTTCCACCCTCTCCCCCGCGCGCCTTTGTTGCTGATCAGTTAAAGAACACTGATATTCCTGAGTGTGAGGCAGGGAAGACTGCTGAGGCTGAGAATCTTGAGGCTGATAAGCCTATTGATGATGATGTGGATGCAGAGAAAGTTACTGGCCCAGAGGTTGTGGATGGTGCTGGTAACCGACAAACTCCTGAGCTTGTTGCTCATGATTTGGAAAAAGGGAAGACTGCTGAAGAGATCCCTGATACAACTTCTCCTTTCAAGGCTTCTGGTTCTATGCCTTAGAACATTGAGAAAGTCATTGTTGAAGACCAAGGCTCGTTTTCTGATGCTGGCAAGGATTCTCCAATTCGCCCAGATGAGACTCTGGGGGATTATTATTACAGAACTTATTCGGAAAAGAATGCTTCCGAAATTCATGTCCCTGTTTGGAATCTGAAGAAGGGCGACACCTTTTCAGATTGGCGCGTGTGCCGAGACTGGCTACAGAGGATCTTTCCGCCTGTAGAAATTAAGTTTCAAGAGGGACGCCTTCATGATCAGACTTACCATGCTTATCTTGAGGAGGTTGCTTCTTATAATCCACTACGCATCGCATAGTGCGGGAGTGGCACAGTATGCATAAGGAGTGGGCTGCCTTCAAGGAATCCAAGAAAAAAGTTGATGATGATGAAAACCGTGTGGCCCAGTTGAGGGTTAAACTGGAAGCAGATCAGGCCAAGTTCGAGACTGATCGAAAAACTGAAGAATGGTCCGTTGCGGGCTGGAAAAGAAAAGCGGAAGCCAAAGCTGCCCTTCTTTCCGAGGAGCACAAGAACTGGAAAAAGATCTACGAGAAAGATAATGCCGAGAAGATGGGTCTCCGTAATGTTATCAACAATCTCAAGGCTAATATTGAGAAGTTAAGAAAACAAGATGCGAAGATTGAAAAATTGAAACAGGAAAAAGCAGATGCTGAAGCTGCGCGAGATGAAGCACGCTCTCACAGGGAAAGAAGTGAGCAACGAGAGGTACATACCTACGCTACCCTTGCCCTTTGAGATAAAGAGATAGAAGAACTTATTGCTTTGCTATCTGATCAGAAACAATTTAAGAAAGATCTGGAGCTTGCGCGTACAAAGAAAGCTGAAACCTCTCGATGCCTGGTTGAAACTGAAGAAAAACTAGAAACTGAAGAAAAACTAGAAAATTCCGAAACGGCGCGGGCAACGGCGGAGAGCGAGCTTGAACCGTTGAAAAACGACATGCTATGGTTGAAAGAGTGTGGAATTGCCTCCGTAAGTTTCATTTTGTTTGTAATTCTTATAAAGATGTTTTGCGCTTTTTCCCTTATGTTCCTGATTTTATAGGTTGCTGAGTCAGTGTTGAATTCTGAAGAGCTAGATAAAATGGTTGCACACTTAGTGGTTGCTGCACGAAATGACGGGTATGCTCAGGGATATGCGGAATGTTCGCACCATGTAGTTAGTGTCTTGAAGGTTGATTGGGACACTAGTTAATCTGCTACTCATGGTGTTAATACTGATGCCGCCCTTGCAGCTATGAAAACAGAATTCAACAACTTGCAGCTTCCTGTCATGGATCTTATAAACGTTGCATTGCAGTCCGAAGACCATGTGGCGCAACTGAAGGAAATCTTCCCAGATGAAGAAAATGAGGACGAAGATTTAGCGTAGGTTTCCCCCCTATAATTGTATAAACAATTATTTTGTAGCTTTCTTTTTGGAATGTGTATTCCTTTTGTTTGTTAATGCGCTGCCGCGCAAGTAACATGTATTGAAACACTGCCGTGTATGACAATTTTTAAAGCGTATCCGTGCGCCAGGAGTTATATGATGTGTTTTTGGTTTACAATTATTTTGCATGTGTGAATGTATGGTCTTGTGTGATGTAATCACTGACCGTTCATGAGACTTGTATTATATTTACCATAATGTTTTTGCGATTACCAAAAGAAATTGCATGCACTTTGTAAGAAAAAACACAAAAATAATAGAAACTTTATTGTTTATTCATGGATAAGGCGCAGAGGCCGTACAAAGTCTATTAAAATAATTACACGGGACTTAACTTACACTCTATTTCTTGTTTAGAATCGATAAACTGTAGAGTCTGTTTCGTTCTGCAAGGAGATCATAGAGTTGCTGCTTAATTTTTCGCTTTTTTACTCGGGCCTTCCTCGCCTCGAGTGATTTGTTTTATCTCCTTGCGCACGTTTTGTAATAGGTTAGTGAGCCCACCACTTTTAAGTGCCTTCTCTATCTCAGTGCGCAAGGAAATGCAGTTATTGGTGGTATGACCGTTGTCCTTGTGATAATCACAATACTGACTCGGGTCCTGTCCGCGTTTGTTCTTCATGGGTGGTTGTCAAACCAGAGCCGTGCGGCGCCTGTAAGGGTTTGAACAAAGAGGTGGCACCACATCGGTAGAGTCCAACCTCACACCAGTCCTGCGCTTGTAAAGACCCGCAAATGGTCGTCTGGATCCGTCATCCCGTTAAACTTGCCTACGTTGGATAGGAGCTTTGCTTTCTCTAATGGGGCCAGAGCAATTTTGCTGATAAATTTGGAATTCTCTGCCGCTTCTGCATGGCGATAGATTAGATCATAATTGTGCTCAGCCTCAGGATTGTAAATCGCGCGGGGTCTACATTTGTTGTAGTTCGGTTGTAACCGACTAAACACACTGGCACTGTCTCCTTCACGGTAAGTTCGATCATATTCACTGGTGTGGGTGTTCCGTTGTGAACCCAACCTGGTGTGAACTGATGGCCTTCTACGAGAGTGGGATTCATCCCGGTATTCTCTTCTATGATTTTCAAGCTGAGTATACTCATATCTCGTTGGAGATCTAGAGTAGACATCAGTGTCTTCGATCTGGACTCGTGATGGTCCGTCATGTTGAGAAACATGAGGTACCGATGGTGCTCTTGCACGGGATACAGGCCTTCGTAATTGGGTTTGGGGAACATTTTGTGCACAAAGTTGTGCATATACATCATTCAATGCCCCCTGAGATCTGACATACCAGGAGATTGGGGTCTCTCCTGGGGGTAGAATTGAGCTTACAGGAATCTCCGGTTGTACCCTTGGGGTAAAAGGTTCGTTTGGATGATTGTTATTGAACTGCACTTCATTGTCATCCGAGGCTTCTTCTACAATACCCTCAACCTGGGTATTGTTAACGAAATTTGGCCGAGGGCCATTTTGACGATGAGTTGAAGTTTCTTCCATTTACAAATGGAATCAACAGAGTGAATCGAAAAACGAGAAAAAACGGATGAAAAAGAGGAATCGGTGGGCGCCAATGAAGAAACACTGGATAAATGACCGGAATCAAATAATCCAGGGGGTTAGGTTCTGCATAAAAAGGGTTAGTTTTCTCTCGTTCGGTTCGGAATGACAGATCTTCTCTTCTTCTTGATAACTGCAAAAAAAACACCGTCAGCCTCGTCACGGGGAGAATGGGGGTTCTCTCCGTGACCATCCTCCGGCGTGAGAATAAGTATCGGTATATGAAGAAGAAAAGTATAAGTGAAGTGAATGTGACTTGAAATTTGTACCTGAATTACTCTTCTATTTATAGCCGGGAGTTTGGGCGGGAAAACCTGTTATTGAAATGTTGACGGAAGATGCTAACTCCGTAAGCGGTTATTTCCCTTTCCGTTAATCTTCTTAATCGGACGTGAGGGCACACGGATCGTGATTTAGATCAATGGTTGGGGTATTGCCACGTGGAAAGTGGGCAAGTGAAGATTTCTCTCTAATTCCATGCCATCACCATGACTTCAAGAGAGTCTGGGATGATGACACGTGGCTAACACTTTATTGTCATAATCCAGTGTGACTCCTTATCGTGTGGTATCAATTGAAGTAAATAATATCCAAGCCTGAGTATTATTTAAGCGGGAGTGCTTGCTGGGATTTTTATCCCTGTTTGTTATGGAGAGAGGCGCAAGGATCTATTAATTTCCTTTTGGCGCGCAGGTGTTGTCTGATGTTTTTCTTCTAAGTTTTCTTTGTAGGACCAGTGCGTGGCCGCGCAAGGTCCAAATAGGTTTGAAAGACAAGGTTGTGGTATGGTCCCAAGTACTTAGAGCGAGGTTTTTGGGACCTTACCCACTTCACAATCTATTTTAAAAACAATTTTATTTTCAATATTGTTCGTTTAGAATTGGAACATAGTCTATACTAGATACAATAAAAAATTAAAAATTTGTTAAGAGGGCATTGTTTTGTTTTGTCACGATAAAGAACAAAAGATTCAATTACATTTGATCTGTTTGATTTTGAACTAACACTTTATTAAACGTGATAAAAAAACCTAACTCTTAGAATAACAAAAAGAGTAAGTGACGTAAATTTATATAAAAAAACCTAACTCTTAAAAAACTTTCATAGCCCATGACGTTATAGCCTAGTGGCATCTTGGTGGTGCGATAAGAATTATGACCACCATTAGGTCATGGGTTCGATTCTCACAAGGGGGTTTTTCCAAATTTATTGGGTTTCCTCCTGAATTGGTGTATAGGCGTTATTGCCTAGTGGAGATGGATATGATCGGGTGGTTTCGCTAGTGGCACGATGATATTCTAGTGGTCCGTCAGTGATCCGGATTTGCCCTTAAAAAAAAAACTTTCATAACATGTACTTTGGGTTTTGAATACTTTATTACAGTATCATTCACAACGAATAGTTTAAATATGTGTACGCCTATAATCGACCATAACACACTCAGGAAGTGGTGGGAGTATCTTCCTCAGGAAGCTTTTCTCCTGAGCACAACCTCTACTTAACTCCTGCTCTCTCTCTCTCTCTCTCTCTCTCTCATTAATGGCGCACATACTCACAGTTGCTGAACTCCGAGACGAACTCTCGAAACGAGGCCTCACCACCACTGGAATCAAAGCCACACTGGTACGCTTGCTTCTTTCCAATTCTGCTTCCTGTCTTGTTTCACTACAAAATCATCAAACAAACGTTCACTTTTCTTCTGTAGGTGAAAAGGCTTGAATCTGCTATTCATACCGATATAAATGATAGGTTACAAAAGAGAGCCAGGGAAGAATCTGAAGATGAAGATGGGGATTTGGCTACGAAAATTAGGGCTGTTGATGATTTAACGAGTTTGAGTGTGAAGCAATTGCGTGAAGAAGCGTCTCTTCGAGGTGTTTCGACTGGTGGATCGAAGAAACAATTGTTAGAGAGACTGTGTGAATGTTCACAAAGGAAGAATCCGGATGTTGTTGAAGGTAGTTTCTTTGTTTGCTTTCTTGTTGAACAAATATAATGTATTGAATCAGTTTGACAAAGAAAAAGAAGATTGTATCTTTTATTTTGTTCAGGGCATGTTTGGCTAAGCTTTTTGAAACAACTTATTGACTTATTGGCTTTTTGGAAAAGTCAGTATGGAGTGACTTATTGACTTATTGGTTTTTTCCCCTCACATACACCTTCATTGCCAAACATCATTTTGAAGCTTATGACTTTTCAAAAAACCAATAAGTCAATAAGTTGTTTCAAAAAGCTTAGCTAAACATGCCCTTAATTTATACTAGGTTTCAAACGATGAAACCAAATCGGAACGAAAGCATTAGTAACGGCTCGATTTGGTTTGGTTTGAATTTTCAATGGTCACTAGTTGTAGGCCTGTAAATGAACCGAACGAACACAAACATAGGCATGTCCGTATTCGTTCAATTAACTTTAACCGAACACGAACATGTAATTGAATAATTTATTTTGTTTGTATTCGTTAATTAAGAAAATGGGCATGTTTGTGTTCGTTCATTTAAGACCTAAACAAATAATTCATGAATGTAAACGAAAATAGTTTAACAAACAAAAAATAACACAAATGGACGTAAATGACCAAACATAAACGAACATAAAGTAGCTTTTTTTTATATAAATGATTGGTTAATCATATATATATAAGTAGTTAGAAAGCCTCTTTTATGTTTATATTTGTATGAATATAAATCCATGTGTATTTATTAAAATATAAACGAACATAAACGGACAAACATAATCGAACAAACAACAAGTGTGTTCATGTTCGTTTGTTTATTAAAGAAACGAACCTCCCGCCGAACAAGTTCACGAACAATTCATGAACGCTCAATTCGTTTATAGACCTACTTAGCTGCACACATATACTTTGAAATTGATTTACTATACTAATTTAACATTTATGACATTTGTACTTAATAATGTTTAGGTGCTGATGCACAAGAAGATTCGGTCGAGGATCAAGGGCAATATCCCAAGAGTCAAGCTGGACTGATACTAAAATCGCCACGAAAGTTGTTGAGTCCAAAATTGCTGCAAAAGAAGAAGAAGAAGAAGCAAATAAAAAGAAAGTGAT
The DNA here is from genome assembly GCA_030545235.1 of Helianthus tuberosus. Taxonomy (NCBI): domain Eukaryota; kingdom Viridiplantae; phylum Streptophyta; class Magnoliopsida; order Asterales; family Asteraceae; genus Helianthus; species Helianthus tuberosus. The sequence goes on along the minus strand of CM060447.1, from coordinate 13,808,341 downwards.
CGGTTTGGGTTTGAGGTGACTGATTGTGAAAATGTTGACTTGTTGGATCTGGGTTTGTAGGTGACTATGGACTATGGTTGTGAACAATTTAGGAACAAACTATGGTTGGATAAATGGTTGTAAACAAATTATGACTTGTTGTGAACAAAGTACGAGTAATTTAGATAACTGGTTGAATGGTTTTTCATTTTGATTTGTAATGACCATCTGTGGGAACCAACAGTACACCACATTGTATAGTGGTAACACCATAGATGATCGGGTGTTTGGGACGTGTTTTGGATTTGGTGATATGCCTGTTCACCTGTCTTGATTATTTTATTATTTTTCTCATTATTAGACGTTTAATATACTACTTGTGACTCGAGCTCGATAACTCTTATCTCTTAAGTTAAGTTGGTCAAGGTTGAACTTAGGCGAAATCGGGTTCGGCTCGGAGATAAGAAGCTTTGCTCCTAACCTGCATGGTTATACAGTAATTTTTACAAAAGATGGTGGAGGTCACACACACTTAGCCGTTACCATAATAAGGCTTTAAAGGAACCTAAAAACCCAACTTATAATAAACATAATCAACCATAAGTTCAATACTTCAAATGATAAAATATCAAACCTCACTAATCTGGAAATAAATAAGTGTTACATAATCAAACCCATAAAACGGACCCACCATCTATAAGACTATGGGGTATGTGGCTTGGGTTGGGGCGTGGGTTGGCTGAAAACGCCCAAGCCACCACCCCGGGGGCTTGGGTTGGGGCTCTTAGCCAGCCGATTATTTACCATATTTTAGGAATAGATTTTTATCATTTATTTAGAGATAATACTATCAGTTAGTTAGAGATAATCCTCTGTAATTATTTGTATATCCTTTCCTTCTTTATGTTGTATTCTTCACTATATATAGGGTGTTCATAATCAATAATAGGCATCGATTTCATTGAACCATAACAAGCTTTTATGGTATCAGAGCCACGGTTCTGATATCCTTCTCTTTTTTTTCCCCTCTCCTAAACCCTAACCGGTTTCGATCAGCAGTAGCATCATGAACAAAGAAAACATGGCTGAATCATCCGACAAACCTACACCTCTTCATCCTGCATACTCGGTGACGAATATTCAGACCAAGATCCGGACATTGGATGGATCGAAAGTCACATATTCTTCCTGGGTTAAACTTTTTCGCCTTCACATTGTTGCGTATAAAGTTTCCGACCACATAGACGGTACAGACCCACCAGCCACTACTTCTCCAGATTATGCACAATGGAAAGAACTCGATGCGCTGGTCCTTCAAGGGATTTACAGCACAGTTTCAGATGATCTCCTGAATCGTATATTGGATACGAATGCAACAGCTAAAACGGTTTGGACGAAGCTTGAAAAGATTTTTCTGAGCAATAAAAAGGCGCGCGCTGCGGCACTAGAGACAAAGTGTTGCAACCTCACCCTCACAGCCTGCACATCGGTTGTCCGATTTAGCTAATCAGTTGTCCGATGTTGATCAGCCCGTTTCAGACTCCCGACTCGTTCTACAGCTTGTTCGTGGACTTCCGGCTGAATACAACACCACAGCCTCCCTGATCAATCAGCAAGGTGTTGATTGGGACCAGGCAATCTCAATGCTAAATGATGAAGTTATCAGGATCGAAGCCCAGAAAGGTTCTCAGACTACGGTCTTGGCTGCACCTGCAACACCGCCTTCTATCAGCACTCCTTCGAACCCGAATCAGCAGCAAGACGGTCCCAACTACTCCTCTAATCGTCGTGGTAACAGGGGCCGATGAGGCTCTTTCAACCGTAGGGGCAGGCGTAGGGGCCGACTACAGCATCAGTACTCCCCTTGGCAGGGACAGCAGCCTTCTTTTCCTAACTGGGCTTGGTGGACACCTCCACCTTGCCCATACCCGACCCAGCAGCAGTGGAAAACAACCCTCAGCCCGGTCCATAGCCTGCTCCTCAGGCCCAATATGCAGGTTTCTCTCCGACCCAGCTCTCCCCTTACCAGTCCCCGGGTCTTGCACAGCCGGTTTATAATCCATTATGTCCAGCCGATTTGAGCGCAGCTATGGCGAATTTGCAGGTTAACTCACCCAACACAGCCTGGACCTCGGATGTTATGGATACGGGTGCCGAGACTCACGTGACAAACGAACAAGGTAAAATTCTAATCCCTGATTCTAATCCTGTTTGCCGCAATATTATGGTAGGTAATGGCATGTTTTTAACAATTAACGGATCAGGTACGGGCTTTCACCCTTTACCCAACCGAATCTACATTCTCCCAAATATTCTTTATAGCCCCCAAATCATTAAAAATCTTATTTCCGTTAGACGTTTTACTCGTGATAATCAAGTGTCTGTCGAATTTGACCCGTTTGGTTTTTCTTTGAAGGACCTCAAAACTAAGAAGACACTTTCTCGCCACAATAGCACCGGGAATCTCTATACGTTCACGCCTCCTCAACTGCCACCTCAAGCCACCTTTATCGCTTCCCACCACTTCCCATGGCATGATCGTTTAGGCCATCCAGGGGCACAAGTTCTAGATATTTTAAATCGCACTTTTAATTTTCATTGTAATAAGGACAAAAGTCAACATCTTTGCAATTCTTGTCAACTTTCCAATAGTAAAAGTTTGCCGTTTTATTCTTCCAATACATTTACTTTTGCTCCTTTCGATAATATTTATTGCGATCTATGGACTTCACCAATCACGAGTAAAACAGGATATAAGTATTACATGGTTTTAATTGACAACTTCTCACACTTTGTGTGGGTTTACCCCCTGAAATACAAATCCGAAACGTTTCCAACCTTTGCAAAATTCCATCAACTAATCCTCACACAATTTCATCGCAAAATAAAAACTTTCCAATGTGACCTAGGGGGTGAATTCGACAATTTAGCTTTTAAAACTTTTGCCCAACAACACGGTTTGCTGTTTCGTTTTTCTTGTCCTCAGACCTCATCCCAAAATGGTAGGGCCAAACGAATGATCCGTCGCCTAAATGACATTATTCGGGCCCTCTTAATTCATGCGAACCTACCCCCTTCATTTTGGGTAGAGGCATTACACACCGCCACTTACCTACACAATATCTTACCAACTAAACGGCTTAATTTTTATACCCCTACTTTTTCTCTTTACCTTCGTCACCCAGATTACGAACACTTACGAGTGTTCGGTTGTGCATGTTATCCAAACACCTCGGCTACCCAGCCTCATAAACTCCACCATAGGTCAGTGCGTTGTATTTTTCTCGGGTATCCACCCGATTTTCGGAGCTATCGTTGCTTTGACCCTACTACGGGAAAGATCCATATCTCACGCCACGTGACCTTTGATGAGCATGTGTTTCCATATACTCTTCCTCATCAACCCACCTCGTACAATTTTTTGGACGACTCCTCCCCACCCGGTTTCACAATCCAACCGGTCGTAAACCAGCCAACAACCAACCCAGTTACTGCCCCTTACCACTTCACATACTCTAGCCGACCTCGTACTCAAACCACCACATCCACCGGCCCATCTATCCCTCCTGCTCCTCAGGCCCAGCCCGTTAGCCAGCCTGTACCTCCGGCCCAACCCGCAACCCAACCTGCCCAGCTCGTAACCAACCAGCACCCCATGACAACTCGGTCCAAATCTCGTTCTAATACCTCTGCCATTCACAATACCATATCCCTTTCCCCTGTTCCCACTTCATATACCAAGGCCCTCAATGATCCGAATTGGTTGCATGCCATGCAAACCGAGTATACGACTTTAGAGGATAATGAAACATGGGAACTAGTTCCCCGCCCAAATGACCGTCCTATTATTCGCTGCATGTGGTTGTTCAGACACAAATTTAAATCTGATGGGTCTTTAGAACGTTATAAGTCAAGGTTGGTAGTAAATGGTAGTTCTTAAACGGTTGGTGTTGATTGTGATGAAACCTTTAGTCCAGTAGTCAAACATGCTACTATTCGGATAGTGTTGTCACTTGCAGTATCGCGGTCCTGGCCTATTCATCAATTAGATGTTAAGAATGTGTTTTTACACGGGGATCTTCATGAAATGGTATTTATGCACCAGCCACCGGGATTCTATGATAAACAGTTTCCCAACCATGTTTGTCGGCTGAAGAAATCTTTCTATGGACTTAAACAGGCTCCACGGGCATGGTACACAAGATTTGCTACTTTTATTACATCTAAGGGATTTCGTAGTAGCACGAGTGATCAGTCGTTATTTGTGTACAATCGGGATGCGTCTAACATTGCTTATTTATTGCTATATGTTGATGATATAGTTCTTATAGCATCTAATGATCGTCTTTTGAATGACATTCTTGGCACCCTCTCACGAGAGTTTGCCATGACGGATGTGGGTCGGTTACATCACTTCTTGGGGATCAAGGTTACTCAGCATCCATAGGGTCTTTTTCTGTCTCAATCTCAGTATGCTCGAGCTATCATTGCTCGTGCATCTATGTCAACTTGTAAACTGTGCACCACACCAGTTGATCTATCTTCTAAACTCAGTGCGACCGATGGGCAGTTATTTTCAGATCCTACCTTGTATCGCAGCCTTGCGGGTGCTCTTCAATATCTCACTTTCAGACGACCGGATTTGTCATATGCAGTTCAACAGGTCTGTCTTTTCATGCATGAGCCTCGTGATCCTCATTTTTCTTTCATGAAGTGAATACTTCGATATTTACAAGGCACTGTTGACTACGAGATTCGTATAGTTCGGTCGACTTCCATGATCTGGTTGCCTATTCTGATGCAAATTGGGGTGGCTGCCCTGATTCCAGGCGCTCCACCTCAGGTTATTGTGTTTTCCTCGGTGACAACCTACTTTCTTGGTCTGCTAAACGACAGCCTACCGTCTCCAGGTCAAGTGCAGAGGCTGAGTACAAGGGGGTTGCTAACGCAATGGCTGAACTCACATGGATACGAAATTTGCTTCTTGAACTTCACACTCCTTTAAGACAGGCCTCGGTTGTTTTTTTTTTGTGACAATGTTTCAGCAGTATATTTGTCTAATAACCCGGTTCAACATCAAAGAACAAAACACATCGAGATTGATATACATTTCGTGCGAGAGAAGGTTCGCCTTGGTCGTATCAAAGTTCTTCGTATCCCATCGTCCTCACAGTATGCGGACATTTTCACGAAGGGGTTATCTCGTGAGCTATTCCAGTCGTTTCGGTCCAGCTTGAGCGTTTGTACTCCGCCCGCTCAAACTGAGGGGGTGTCTTAGCCAGCCGATTATTTACCATATTTTAGGAATAGATTTTTATCATTTATTTAGAGATAATATTATTAGTTAGTTAGAGATAATCCTCTGCAATTATTTGTATATCCTTTCCTTCTTTATGCTGTATTCTTCCCTATATATAGGGTGTTCATAATCAATAATAGGCATCGATTTCATTGAACCATAACAAGCTTTTAGGGGCGTGGGTTGGGGCGTGGCCCAAGAGGCGGGAGTTTGAAGCCGGGCGTGGGGCAGGCTAGCGATCCTATGTGGCGGGCTCCTATTCGCTTTGTTGGCCATGTCCTATTCGCTTTTTTTTTTAATAAACTGCCAAGCCCCGCCATACCCCAACCCAAGCCCCGCCATACCCCATGGACACGTCACTCACCGGTGGGGGGGCTCGAACTCCACGTGTCAACTCATGCCCCCAACCCAAGCCCCACCATACCCCACGGTCTAACTTAAAAGATAACTAATTATGTTTAAATGAGGTTTTGGGTAATAAATACAGGAAAATAATCCTTTTACTTTTAAGCTTTACCAAACCATTGGTAAATGTGGGAAAACTAGCAAAATTCCCCCGTCCTACGCGGCAGGAAATCGTCGGTATCTGTTCGTTTCATTACGATATCCGGTATGGTAGTCGGTAGTGGCATTCGATAAAGCAAGCAAAAGAGGTTTTGGGTAATAAATAGAGTAACATTCTTTTTAAGAACTTAGTATATGTCGATTGTCGAATTCTACTCACACGGGTACATACACTGATACACATATGTTCAAATATTCGCTGACAAAGACTAAGTTGTGCTCGCAAACTCAAGATCGCTCTCCACAATCACAATCAGTAATGGTTTCTGCTTGATGCCCTTTATTTTGTTTTGATCATTCAATGTAACTGATTTCTGCCTTCTGTTTCGTCAATTGGTTCCTAGTTTATGTCTTCGTCTTCAAATCGCAGGTTCTCCCTACTCAATTTTTGTTCTTGGTTGTGTTTTAATAGATTCTAGCATGTACTGATTTTGTTGATTTGTGCTTCATTTTGTTTAAGACCATTTAGTATTGGTTAAGTTCATTCCACTACCAGTACGATACCCGCATTCGGTTTAGCAATCAACACATGTTTTACATTAATCGATCGGTTTAGTTCATCACGGTACCGGTAATTGAAACTTAGGCGGTACATGAAGAGAAGGGCATAAAGTTGTTGCGGACCGATTTGAATATCGAACGTAGATAAAGGCACACCTGGCAACGATATATTCAAAAAAAAAGGAAATGTTACGTCGTTGTAAAAATAAGCGTTAGGAAACACGAAAGCGGATTGTACAAAAACATAATAGTTTAAAAGTTATAAGAGAAAAACAAAAATATAAATTAATTTAACTATAAATAATTCTATATAACGCCCCACTTGCGGTATGCGCATATAATATATATGTGTGGACGCTCGGGGGGCAAAAGTGAAAGTGCACTAATTTTAACGTTATTTTACTAATTTCGTGAAAACAACGTTAAAAGAAAGGGATGGTTAATCATATATCATGTGGTGGCGTTGATAGCCGAAAGACAAAAGGGTACATGAACTAATCGGCCTTTGTCCCGATTGTTGAGTGTTATGTGTCTTGTGTCTAAGGCTTGATGTAAAACTACTATCGAGTCGGGGGTCTCACTGGAAGCAGCCTCTCTACTCCTACGGGGTAGAGGTAAGGTTGTCTACAACTTAATCTCCTCAGACCCTACCTTAGCTTTGCTATTAATGGGATTTACTGAGTATGATGATGATGATAAATAATTCTATATATATTATTAATTCATAAGACTAACTGGTGTGGGTTAGCACCCCATACCACATTGGCAATATGGCGCCCCTGGTGTGCTCAAAGTGGTTTAATTGATACTAACTAAATTAACTCTAGTGATTACGTTAACTAGACTCGATTACATATCTATCGACTTAATTGGTTTTATTGTTTTGAGGGAGGTCTAACAATTTAAGGCAAAGTATTAAAAGATTACCTAAAACTGACTAAAACACGAACTTTACTAGGAACGAGATCAGATGATGGAAAAGCACTACCAAGGTTTGGAATCCTATGTGTGAATCATGATTTTCTAACGGTATTGGTAACTAGATGGAACTGGGATCTATGATACTAAACTAATAGGAAATCCTAGAGTATCCTCAACTCTTATTAAGGATGACAACTAAGAGAACCCTAAAAGAGGTTAATCTCACGATAAGTCAAATAGTCTCATAGCAAATCCAACAATACTAAAGTACCCTATAGAAAGTCTGCCTCACAGCGCGACAATCTCAACGCACCCTAAAGTGTAAGGGGTAATCTACGAAGAATTCATCAGTATAGGTAAGCAACTATCATAAGACAATTAAGGAAGACCCACTCACACATAGTCAGACCCTAAACCATCTATTGACGAAGACAAACCTAACTAATCCTCACCTCACAACTATTGGACTAGGCAGAACACTTCAAATCTCTAAAACCTCAATCACAGTTTCTACATAAATTACCAGAAATTTACCGTAAACTAATCGTAAACACACAATAGGCGACCTAACAAGCATTCACACATGACAGACCATCACAAAAACGTAAGTGAAACAAGTGAAAGAGTTTTGAATTAGTTAAAAGTATGCATAACATCCGATTTCATGATCAAGACAAGTGACTAAAGTATTAAACCATCAACATGTTACCATAAACCAAAACAAAACCAAGTCATCATTAAATATTCATCCTAAACCTAAGTAGTAACGATGTTTAGCCAAGAATCATCATCCAAAACTATAACAAGTTCATCAACATAAAGCAAACACGTCCAAACGTATCAAAAACACAAAGTTAAAGGTAACTAAAACCAACTATTTGCTAGAATGAAAATCACAAAACCACAGTGTCAAAATTGACCATGACACCTTCTTTCCACCCAAAATCACCTATGGAACCCCTACAATTCATCTGGAACAAGTTATGTTCGTATTAGGGTTAATGGGAGCTTAAATAGGGTGAAAAATCAAGTTTTCCGTGCTGATATGACCCTCTCTCGCATCATGTAACACATATCAGGGTTTTCCGTCGTGCGATGTGACGTGCACTAGTATCTGCAAAACGGGTTTTCCTCATAATTTCTTCGTTTCAACTCCGGTTTCTTCATCATTTTCGCCTACATCTTCGTAGTTCAATTCCCTGTCATCTTATATTCTTAAATATCCATTTCCATTCCAATAGAATCCTTCACTATGCCCAAACATTCTCCTGTGTGCTCGTTTCTTTAACGTGTTAGCTTGTTTTTGCTTCATCTGCATACTAACACCTATAAAACCACATATAACTAAGTACAAGCCAAAAACATACAAAAAACGAATACAAAATAACTAAAATGGTGTACAAAATACATGGGAAAAGATGTGTATTTCACACCACATCAGCCCCCAACACCGTCATGAACTCGCCAAAGGGGGTGCTATTGGAAGGTTCGTGAGGCAGTTGGAAGACGCCAACAGGTGTTGGGGCATTGTTCTTTTGACCGTTATTGAACGGTATTAATTCAAGAGGAAAAAGATTTCTTTTCAATTATATCCCCACCATCCCGTATATAAATCCCAATCTTTACCATTTTTTACCACAACAAACCACCATTCACACTATAATTTCAATCATCTTTATCATATTTGCAACCGTTTTTAGGACGAACCAATGGACCAAGGAAGAGGACATTGCTTTGGCTCGAGTTGGGTGCATGTTGCGAAGTAATGACACCCTCCAAATCATGCTGCTACTTAGAACGCGATTTTGACTCACTTTCGTCAACAAGTAGGTGCAAACATTCGTAATTTGAATCACATTACTGAAAGGTTTATTTAGTGATCATGTGAGTAGCATGAGATAGCGAGTTGTGATTGGTTGGTTTTTAATGATCATGTGATAGGTGCCCCTCCACCCTTATTGTCAACCAAAAGTATAGTATTCTTATTTTTTTTTTACTTTCGAAATAATTATCAAGTCAAAATTGATGTTAATGCTTAACTTGTTTGACTGTCAAAAGTCAAAATTGATCTAGTATGTTGACTAACTTGCTATTCCTGACTGTTAATTTCTCTAGGGTGACAACTGTCTTGGAAGTGGAGCAACTAGTCAAGTAGGTGAGATAGGGCTTATAAATCATCCCCAAAAAGAACCAACGCCTTTACCTGAACCTGAACCCGTTATTGAAAGTACCGGGTTAATCACTTGTAAATCTATGATAAGTGAAGACTCTATATTATCAAGAGATGAAGAATGTCCTATATGCTTTGAAGGTGCATTTTTATTTCTGTTTCCTGTTAATGAAATGCTTTTTTACTTTTAAACTTTACCATATTATTGGTAAATGTGGGAAAATATGTTGTTATTTTGTGTAGTTATCTTTAAGTAAATCAGCCTTTGACTTTTGGCAATAAAGTCAAAGTGCATATGTTGTATACTTGTATTGTAACAATGGGTGTTATATATTCGGCTCGAATTATCTATATATACATTGAAGCATATTTGGTTGCAGGGTATACCGGTGAAAACCCGAGGATTATAACTAAATGCTCACACCATTTTCATCTTGGTTGTATATATGATTGGCAAGAGAGAAGTGCATTATGTCCTAGTTGTTTAAAGGTCAAACTTCTTGTTTCTTTCTTGTTATACACATTTTGACTTTTGTGGTCAAATGGTTCATCCTTCACTCCCAAATGACTTAACTTTCTTTCGTTTATTTTTAGATCAAAACTAAGTCTCTTTTACTCCGTTTTATATCGTTTAACGCGGCTTCTTCATTATCAACATCTTATTTGACCATAATAGTCAAACTTTTCTGTTAAAAGGTATCAACAAGTTAACATCTTCAATCATGAGATATTATAAACATCAAAATCTGATACTTAACGTTTGTGTTTGACTGTTGTAGGTGATGGAGTTCCAGGAGTTGAACTGATTGTGAAATTTCTTTTTTCGTTGACTATTTAGTCAACCGTAGATTGACCAAGAAATCAGGACATAGTCTAGTTTTCATCAAGTAAAGATTGTTTTTGTTTTCTTTCATATTATTTTTATGAAAGGTTTTAACTCTCAGTCTTATTTCAGAGTAAGATAAAGTTTTCTTAAGGTTAAAAATAAATTACTAGAAACTACAATTAAAAATCTTTTATTTACACAAAGTTAGTGTTGTCATTTACACCATTATGCTCAACATTTAACTTGTGATGTTCTAAAAACTAAAATTAAAAGTAACATTTTTTTAGGAACTTAGTGCATGTAGACCGAATTCTACTCACACACATGCATGCATACACACATACATATATGTTCAAATATTGATGTCATTCTGCTGTTTATTTCTTTCATATTTGTCAAGTTACATTAAAATAGAGGGTAGACGGACAACAAGCTGCGCCGCCATCACTTTCTGAATTGCAAACTCTAAATCGGTCTCAAACTCAATCAGTAATGGTTTCTGCTGGAACATACAGAATTTATATTCTTCATTTTGTTTTGATCGTTCAATGTAACTGATTTTTGTCTTCGTCTTTTTCAATTCATTATTTCCTCGTCTATGTCTTCATCTTCATCTTCAAATCGCAGGTTTTCCTTACTGAATTTTTGTTCTTCGTTGTTTATTAATAGATTCTGGTATGTACCTATTATGTTGATTTGTGATTCATTTTGTTTAAGGCCATTATGTTGGGGATTTTTAAATTTCCATGGCTAGAGGGAATAAATCGCAATTCCTTATATAGCCAACCAAACGTGTATTTGAACAAACTAGTGAAATCAATCCTGCAAGTTGCGGTGTGCGGGAACTCGGTTGGTTTCTATGAGCTCGTTATAACAAGTGAAAGAAAAAAACAAAAAAAAAATTGTAATATGCCCAAAATGTCTTCGATTTTTATTGAATCTTAGAGAAATAAGATAGGTACATCTTTTAGCTGAGTCATACCATTTTTATAGCTTAGAGGTACATTTTTAGCCGACTCGTTAAACTTTTAGCCGAGGGCTATATTTTTAGAATAAAGTATGATTTATTTCATCACAAACATTACGAAGCATTCACAAAAAATAAATAAGAATTATCATATATATAATTAACACAAAAAATAAAAAGTTTGTCAAGTTTTAACCTAAGCTAAAATTAAAATTGTGAAATGAGAAAATTTTTGTTATATGCATTATAAGTTCCATTATGTGTAGAATTTATTTCAATTAATTAATTGGAAAGGCTAAAGATATAATTTAATATATGCTTAGAATAATATTTTTTTTAAAAGGTGTGAATTATTCGCGAATGTCGGAAGGTCTAGCATACGTTGTCTTAACCGGGTCCGCGCTAGAGAGCCCTCTCACACAATAGATCCTCAATTTAAACCCCTATCACCCAGACTCGAACTTGAGACCTGGAGAGGAAAACTCACCCGAGCCCACCATAAATGGAACTTAAATACCCGTGACCACCACCTCAATTAACTAAGGTATCGAAGAGAGAAACTAATTAACCGATGAGTTAGTTAATTGGAGAGATAAACTTTCAATGTTTACCATTATAGCCTTATGATATAACTAGTAAAATTCTCTTGCTATAGCAATAAAATAAAGGAACTGGCGTAGGATTTCAACTTGAAGGCTTGTGGAAGTACCGTGACAGAGCATTTACTTTCAAAAGTTTTCCAACTTTTATAATAAGTGCAACCCCTTCGCCGGAGGCTCGACGGAAAGTGATCGTCTGGGATAGGGTGCGAGGTTTCCCCGGGTTCCACACATATTGTGACTCGTGACTTACCTCTCTTCCTATCTTATTCAGTCATCATTCCCATTCGCTGTCCGGGTCTGGGTTAGTTTAGGTTTTCTACTTTCTCGCCGGATACAATACGCTGGAGGCTCGACGAAGAGGAGGATATCGGAATAGAGTGTGGGGTTGGTCATCGATCCGGATTTTGCCGTGGAACTGATCCTTACCCTCATTCTATTTTGCTATTCCGAATTTTCCATTCGCTATCTGGGTATTGGTATCTTCTTGGTGTGACCTGTTACCGTTTAAATCAACGTTTGTCTCTAGGATGGCAAGTAGGTGGTGGGGGGATGACCAGTCAAGAAAGTTCTATGGTTCTGGAAATGGTAGACCTGTAACTACTTTTTTCGTCACTAATCTCCCGGATGGAGTCACACAGTCGCTGTTATGGACGGCATTCATGCCCCATGGAGTTGTTAAGGATGCTTATGTTGCTAAGAAGCGGGATGCTCGGGGTAATTATTTCGGTTTTATTCGGCTTGAAGGTGTCAATAATATGGACAGAGTACTGAAAGGTATGAATACAATCAAGATCTACAACGCGAAGTTAAGCGTTTCCATCGCCCGTTTTGGAAAAAATCATAAGCAAAGTACTCAGCCTAGTAGATATCGGCCAACTGAGTATCGGTACAAGGAAAATAATGTGCAGCCGGCCAGAGTTTACGTCCCGAAGCCGGTACTAAACAAAGGTCTTTTCTCGGAGGTGGTGGCTGGAACTAGGGGAGGTGAAGCATGTTCCAAAAAGGTCTTGAGGGTGGACGACAGAGCAGCACTATATCCTGACCATTGCGTCATGAGGTCCGTCATAGGAGAGGTTAAAAATGTTAAGCAGTTTGGTAATGTCAAGAATATGCTGAAGGACGGTGGTTTTTCTGAATGCTCGGTGGGGTATATCGGGGGGCTTAAAGTTTTGATTGTGTTTAGAGATAAGAGGTCGGCAGTCGACTTTGTTGCAAGGAAGGTGCAAGGCTGGGAGGATGTGCTCTCATCGGCTGTGCTATGGGAAGGACAATATGTCGGTTTTGAACGGTTAGTTTGTTTGAAGGTGACCGGAATGCCGCTGCAACTTCGGGATCCAAAGTTTTTTGACCGTCTTGGGGAATTATTCGGTACCCGCGTCTCAGGATCGGAGTTCTCATGGGAAATGGTTGACAATTCCTCGGGTTTTACTTGGGTTCTGTCATCCATGATGAAGCGTATTGATGAGGAGGTGGAGGTGGATTGGGGTGGAAGTCAGTCTAAAGTCTGGGTTGTGGAGGTGGAGAACAAAAGCTTGGATTTCATTATAAATTATTTATCATCACAAAAGGAGGAACTGTCGGAGGATTCTATCGAGTCGGTAGTTGGTGGCGATGATGAGGTTGAAGACGGTGAGGTTCGTGAGGTAGATGAAGGAGGTAACACGAATATTCCGGTGCCGGAGGACGGTGGTCCGGCGATGGAATACGATGGGTCGGAAGTCGGCGAGAAGGAGTTAGAAGGTGAAGAGTTGCATGGGGACTTGAGGGATCATGAAGGGTTGCATGGGGATATGGCCCAACCATTAAAGTCAAATGGGACCCTTAATAATTCACAAAATCCAACAAAAAAGAATAATGAGGAGCTTTTACCCCAGCCGTCTTTGGATTTGAATAAAAGTTGTGGTAATTTTTCGGTGGGGGACCACGAGGGAGGAGGATGTAGTTACTTCTAGAAAAAGGCGCAGAAAATATAGGAGCCCATCTCAGGAATCTCCTGGTGGGCCTGAGGTTGTCACGGATGGACCCAATTATAAATGTAACCCTTTCCATGAGTTAATAAAAAAATCAAAAACTGCATTTAACGTTTCTACCCCTGCCCCTCCTTCTGGCGAACAAAAGAATACTACTGTAGAAGAAGATAATGCTGAAATTTTCTCTGGTCAAGGAGGAGAACCCGGTGTATCCAGTCAGGAGATCGGAATGAATTCTCAAGCGACAAATCAGGTACCAGGTGATCTTCCGTCAGCCGAGGAAGGTGGTTCAGACCCGGGAGATATTCAGGGGCCGAGGAATGATTCGCCTACAGGGGTTTTATTCTCAGACGAGGTTTTGGCAACCATGGAAGTTGGAACTGGCGTAGGATTTCAACTTGAAGGCTTCATTAATCAGGTCAGTGAATTGGTCATGGGTGAAGGTGAACAAGATCGGTTCCAATGAATTTTTTGACGTTAAATTTGAGGGGAGGAAGGGACGCCCGGAAATCAGACTGGGTTCGGGGTCTCAAAACAACACACGGAATTCATTTTATGGCTTTACAAGAATCATAAATCGGACCAGGAGTTAGATTCCCTCTTAGTAGTTTGTGGGGACGATCCATTTTTGAGTCCGAGGTTGTCGATGCAGTCGGGACCTCAGGGGGGCTCGCAACCTTATGGAATCCAGCTTATTTTGACAAGGTAAGTACGGTTAAACATCGTCATTTTCTTATTGTAACGGGTGTGTTAAAAGCCTCAGGGGAGTTGATTAATATAGCAAATGTTCACGCACAAAATGATCCAATTGCACGTAGGAGACTGTGGGAAGAGTTATGTGGATGGAAAGGGTTATTACAAGGTTTATGGTTGTTTATGGGTGATTTTAATGATGTCAGAATACCCTCGGAGAGGAGGAACTCTGAGTTTGTAGCTGCGAACGCGGATGCTTTCAATCAGTTTATTGAGACAGCGGAACTGTTTGAATACAATATGGGGGGTAGGCAGTTTACTTACAGGTCTGATAATGGTCAGAAGATGAGCAAACTTGACCGGTTTTTGGTGTCGAAGGATTTTAGGGATATGTGGCCAAATGCTTCAGTGGTCGCTTTGAATAATGTTGCTTCGGATCATTGTCCTGTCATTTTATCCACTGTCCCACATGACTTTGGCGCTATTCCGACTCGCATTTTCAACTCCTGGATGGAGATACCAGGATTCTTGGAGTTCGTTAATCAGCAGTGTACATTGTTTCGGTTCTCGGGTCCTGCCGATTTGGGCCTTGGGGTAAAGATTAAGTGGGTTAAGAAAAAGGCTAGGGAGTGGGTACTAAATATCAAGGAGCAACATAAGGGGCAATATGTTGATAATTTGAATAAATTGGAAGCTCTGGATGTGTTGGCGGAGTCTAGGGAGTTGACGGAGGAGGAGCTTGAAAATAGGGCAAATTATAAAAAAATCATTTTGGAAGCAGAAAGGTTAAAAACTATGGATTTAAAGCAGAAGTCGAGAGTAAGGTGGGCGGTTGAAGGAGATGAAAACACGGCATATTTCCATGGGATTATGAATGCAAACACCACTAATAATCGTATTAGCGGGTTACGGATAGATGGGGAATGGGTCGATAATCCAGTCATTATTAAGGATCATGTGGCGAGTTTCTTTGGGGATCGGTTCGCTGAACCAATGCCGGTAAGGCCACAGTTAATCTGTCCTAATTTGGCACAGCTTTCTGAGGTGGAGGCTGAAAGTTTGGTTCTTCCGTTCTCGATGGAAGAAATCAAAAGTGCGGTGTGGGATTGCCATGGAGATAGAGCCCCGGGACCGGATGGGGTTAATTTTGGTTTCATTAAAAGGTGTTGGGCTGGTTTTCAACATGATTTCCTCCGTATGTTTAATGAATTCTACCTAAATGCATCGATAAATATGGGGTGTACTGCATCCTTCTTAGCCTTGATCCCAAAGTGTAATGATCCGAGCGGTTTGGCGGATTTTAGGCCAATAAGTCTTATCGGCTGTATTAACAAGGTTATTTCCAAGGTCATAGTTAAAAGATTAAAGGTTGTGATTCATAAGCTTATTTCGGAAGAACAAACGGCGTTTCTGGCGAATTGTAGCATACTAGATGGACCGATTATTCTTAATGAAGTGGTGGCCTGGATGAAAAAGACAAAGAAGAGAGTTATGATTTTTAAAGTAGATATCGAGAAGGCTTATGATACGCTGAACTGGGGTTTTTTGAGATCAATTATGAGTCAAATGGGCTTTCCGAGTAAGTGGGTGGATTGGGTTATGGCTACTGTGTCTACGGCTAAGGCCTCGGTTCTGGTTAACGGCTCCCCCACTCAAGAATTTGTGTGCCATAGGGGACTCCGTCAAGGTGACCCTATATCTCCTTTCTTGTTCGTAATGGCTATGGAGGCACTTTCAGGGATTGTCAAGAAAGCGATTTCCTCAGGTTTTCTCCATGGAATCCAATGTACGACTCAGGGCCCAGTTTTATCTCACTTTTTATATGCGGATGATGCGGTATTCTTGGGAGAGTGGTCGATGGCAAACGCTCGGAATATAAATAGGATCATGAGATGCTTTTATTTGGCCTCAGGTCTGAAGGTTAACTTGGGGAAAAGCAGCTTATATGGGGTTGGGGTTGATGAGACGGACTTGGGGAGCATGGCGGATGTCCTGAGATGTAGGATCGGTACCTTCCCATTTAAATATTTGGGTTTGCAAGTAGGTGCTAATATGAACTTGGTCCGTAATTGGAAACCGGTTGTGGATACCTTCAAAAGCAGGCTATCGATTTGGAAGGCAAACACGTTGTCGTATGGGGGTCGTTTAACGCTTGTGAAATCTGTACTCAACGCGTTACCAGCTTACTATTTCTCGCTTTTTAGAGCTCCGATGCAGGTTATTAAAGAATTGGAACGGCTGCGAAGAGATTTCTTATGGGGAAATTCCCCGGAACACCAACGGGCTTCATGGGTAGCATGGAATGACATTATGGCTCCAAAAGAAATGGGAGGGGCGGGCCTTGGGTCGTTAAAAGAAGCTAACTTGGCACTCCTGGCTAAGTGGTGGTGGCGTTTTAAGGTGGATAATAATAATATCTGGAAAAAAGTAGTGTGGAGCATCCATCATCATAATAGGTCTTGGTCTTCGGTACCGGTAAAAATGTCTATGCCGGGATTGTGGAAGCAGATTGTTGGAATTACCAAGGATTTATCGGCTTTTGGAATCGATTTGGGGTCGTGCTTTCGGGCAGCAGTGGGGAACGGGTTGGGTACTTTTTTCTGGCTGGACTGTTGGGTCACAGACATACCAATCAACATTATGTTCCCAGCATTATTTCAGCTAGAATGTGACAAAAAGGCGTTGGTTGCGGATCGGATGAAGGTTCAAGCTGGGGTGAGATATGTGGCTTTTAATTGGGTTCGGTGTCCAAATCAACAGCAGGAGTTAAAAGAGATGTCGGAGCTGTCGAGTTTGCTGGAAAAGGTTAGCATAACGGAAGGCATAGATACGTGGAAATGGATTTCGGATGATTCTGGCTCCTTTTCGGTTAGTGGGCTAAGACGTCTGATGAGGCCCATTCCGAATGGTAATATGAATCAGTATCATTATTGGAATAAGTGGTGTCCATTAAAGGTTAATTTTATGACTTGGCGTTTGTTTTTAAACCGGTTACCGACAAAGGATGTACTCCTGAGACGAAACTTCCAGCTCGTCAATGCCGGTTGCGTCTTATGTGAAGAAGCTGAGGAATCCGCTGATCATATATTTGCAGCATGCAGGAATGTTTCGGAAATATGGGAATAGGTTTTTAAATGGTGTAGAATATCTTCCCCATTCTTCTTCTGTGCGAAAGATGTCCTCGAGTTACACAACCATTGCCGCGGCTCGAGAAGGTGGAAGAATGTTGTTTATTCGGTTATCCAGACGGCGACTTGGTGTATATGGCGGCTACGGAATGATGCAGTTTTTAACAACAAAAGGGCAACGGTGGTGAACGAGATCAAGGTATTGAGTTTTCTTTGGCTGAAACATCGAGCAAAGGCAATAACGCTCACTTGGGAGAATTGGTGTATGTTTGATTTAGTTTGTATGAATGTGTAAACTTTGGTGGATGTAATCGGGTTAACCAATGTTAACCGGTTTTAATATAATATAATATATCTTTTGTTGGCCGTTCAAAAAAAAAATAGCAATAAAATAAAAATAGAAAAATAAAGTAATGACATGCCCATAAAGATATCGACAGATCTTTTATATCGATTGAAAATAATGAAAGCGATATTGTCCGGTTAGAATTGGTTTAGTTTGTCATGACACCGGTACATCACTGGCACCTGTTATAGCTTACGATACAAAAAACAATCAATTTTGAAAACAATTTTATTTTCAATATTGTTCGTTTAGAATTGGAACATAATCTATACTAGATACCATAAAAAATAAAAAAATTGTTAAGAGGGCATTGTTTTGTTTTGTTACGATAAAGAACAAAAGAATCAATTACATTTGACCTGTTTGATTTTGAACAACACTTTATTAAACGTGATAAAAACAAACACGTTGCAATGTTATAGTTAGAATTAAAATAACAAAAAGAGTAAGTCAGGTAAATTTATAAAAAAAAAAAACCTAACTCTTAAAAAAGTTTCATAACATGTACTTTGTGTTTTGAATACTTTATTACAGTATTATTCACAACTCAATAGTTTAAATATGTGTACGCATATAATCGACCATAACACACTCAGGAAGTGGTGGGAATATCTTCCTCAGGAAGCTTTTCTCCTGAGCACAACCTCTACTTAACTCCTGCTCGCTATCTCTCTCTCTTTCTCTCTCTCTCTCTCTCTCTCTCTCTCTCTCTCTCTCTCTCTCTCTCTCTCATTAATGGCGCACATACTCACAGTTGCTGAACTCCGAGACGAACTCTCGAAACGAGGCCTCACCACCACTGGAATCAAAGCCACATTGGTACGCTTGCTTCTTTCCAATTCAGCTTCCTGTCCTGTTTCACAACAAAATCATCAAACAAACGTTCACTTTTCTTCTGTAGGTGAAAAGGCTTGAATCTGCTATTCATACCGATATAAATCATAGGTTACAAAAGAGAGCCAGGGAAGAATCTGAAGATGAAGATGGGGATTTTGCTACGAAAATTATGGCCGTTGATGATTTAAGGAGTTTGAGTATAAATTCATGTGTATTTATTAAAATATAAACGAACATAAACGGACAAACATAATCGAACATAAATGAACAAATAACAAGTGTGTTCATGTTCGTTTGTTTATTAAAGAAACGAACCTCCCGCCCAGTGGCGGATCTTGCCCGTTGAACCTGCCAGGGCCGAAAGACACGGGCACTAAAATTAGCACTACGGCCGAAAAACTTGCCAGGGCCGAACATAGTATATATACAAAATTTCGATCAAAATGCGGAAAATTAGCATTACGGCCGAAAAACTTGCCAGGGCCGTGGCCCTGCCACGCCTCCACTAAGATCCGCCAATGCTCCCGCCGAACAAGTTCACGAACAATTCATGAACGTTCAATTCGTTTATAGACCTACTTAGCTGCACACATATACTTTGAATATTGATTTACTATACTAATTTAACATTTATGACATTTGTACTTAATAATGTTTAGGTGCTGATGCACAAGAAGATTCGGTTGAGGATCAAGGGCAATATCCCAAGAGTCAAGCTGGACTGATACTAAAATCACCACGAAAGTTGTTGAGTCCAAAATTGCTGCAAAAGAAGAAGAAGAAGAAGAAGCAAATAAAAAGAAAGTGATCGGTTTGGGTTTGAGGTGACTGATTGTAAACAAATTATGACTTGTTGTATTTGGGTTTGGAGGTGACTATGGTTGTGAACAATTTATGGTTGGATAAATGGTTGTGAACAAATTATGACTGGTTAAATGGTTTTTCATTTTGATTGGTAATGACCATCTGTGGGAACCAACAGTACACCACATTGTATAGTGGTAACACCATAGATGATTGGGTGTTTGGGACGTGTTTTGGATTTGGTGATATGTTCGTTCACCTGTCCTGATTATTTTATTATTTTTCTCATTATTAGACCCCCCGTAGTGGGGCGTTTTTTTTAAATTAAAAAAAAAACGCTCAAAAACGCCCGGAACCCATTACATAGGGCGTTTTTTTTTAATTCAAAAGAGCCCCCTTGGCGTGGTTTTAAGAACGCCTTGCCCCCTTCTCCTTGTCCAATCATCTTTCATCTCTCTTTTTGTTATCCAATAAGATTTTTAGGTGTTTTTTCTTTATTTTATTTAATGCCCCATCCCCACTACACCCATTTTAGAAAATGTCCAATAATGCCCCTTTGCTGACTGGACCTCCACATGGGGTAAAATGCCCTAGGGTGGGGGCATCATCTTCCCCTTCCACTACACATGGTCTTAGACGTTTAATATACTAGTTGTGACTCGAGCTCGATAACTCTTATCTCTTAAGTTAAGTTGGTCAAGGTTGAACTTAGGCGAAATCGGGTTCGTCTCGGATAGACTTGTTTACACCCTTAAAAAAACTCAGTTAGCATGCTTTACACTGGTGCTTGAAGAAGATAAGAAGCTTTGCTCCTAACCTGCATGGTTATACAATAATTTTTACAAAAGATGGTGAAGGTCAAACACACACACTAAGCCGTTACCATAATAAGGCTTTAAGGAACCTAAAAACCCAACTTATAATAAACATAATCAACCATAAGTTCAATACTTCAAATGATAAAATATCATACCTCACTAATCTGGAAATAAATAAGCGTTACATAATCAAACCCATAAAACGGACCCACCATCCATAACTTAAAAGATAACTAGTTACGTTTAAATGAGGTTTTCGGCAATAAATAGAGGAAAATAATCCTTTTACTTTTAAACTTTACCATACCATTGGTAAATGTGGGAAAACTAGCAAAATTCCCCAGCCCTACGCGGTGGGGAAACTGTCGGTATCTATTCATCTCAGGTACGCTAGTGGCATTCGATAAAGCAAGCAAAAGAGGTTTTGGGTAATAAATAGAGTAACGTTCTGTTTAAGAACTTAGTATATGCCGATTGTCGAATTCTACTCACACGCGTACATTGGTACATACACTAATACATGTATGTTCAAATATTCGCTGACAAAGACTAAGGTGCTATTTGTTTTTTCAGATGTAAAATGTCTGTAATCTGCGGACCACATCTGCAGGCATCTGCAAGAGAAGATGTGGCCCAAATGTCTGCAGTCTGTAAGGAGAAGAGGGTTTGTTTTTTTTCTTCAAAAACAACTTCACAGTTCACACACACACAAAGGTCTCTCTCTGCTCTCTCTCTCTACAAACTCTCTCTCTCTACAACCACCACCACCACCACCATAACAATCATCCGCCACCACTCCTCCACCGTCCTCCACCGTCCACCTACCACCACCACAACCAAGAACCCACCGCAAACCCTAGCCCCCTGTCTCCTGCCGCGAAACCACCACCACCACCGCGAAACCACCAAGAACCCACCGCAAACCCTAGCCCCCTGTCTCCTGTCTCCTCCACCGTCCACCTGCTACATCAGATCAAACCACACCCGACCGCACCCCCATCTCTCTCTCTCTCTCTCTCTCTCGTTTTTCCGGTGGCTGCCGACGGATCTGATGATGATGATGACGATGTAACTGCTGTGGATGATGTCAGTGGTGGTGGAACGACGGTAATCAGGCGGCGGAGCCGTCCTCCGACAGAACCAGGTAAGATGTCGCCTCCTAGTTTCGTTTCACCTCAGATCTTTTAGATCCCCTTTTTTTCCGGTCGTTTTGGTGTTGTTTCAGGAAGAGAGAGAGAAAACCGGCGGCGCCGGCGTCGATCGCCGGCGACGACTGCTGTTGTTGTAGTGATGATGATGTTGCAGGAAGAGAGATGGCAGGTGAAGATGTTTTGTGAAGATTGTGAAGCAAATGTTCTTAGCTTTTTTTTTAAGAAGAAAGAAGCTATTTGTAGATCTGTTTAAAAAAAAAACAAACACTCTTCAACATCTTATGTCTGCCCGCCTGCAGACATAAGCAATTTTCAGATGTTTGAAGCAAAAACAAACAGAACCTAAGTTGTGCTCCAAAACTCCAGATCGGTCTCCACAATCGCAATCAGTAATGGTTTATGCTCGAACCTGCTGAATTTATGCCCTTTATTTTTGTTTTGATCATTCAATGTAACTGATTTTTGCCTTCGTTTTCGTCAATTGGTTCCTAGTTTATGTCTTCGTCAGGTTCTCCCTACTCAATTTTTGTTCTTGGTTGTGTTTTAATAGATTCTGGTATGTACTGCTTTTGTTGATTTGTGCTTCATCTTGTTTAAGACCATTCAGTATTGGTTAGGTTCATTCCACTATCAGTACGATACCCGCATTCGGTTTAGCAATCGACACATGTTTTACATTAATCGATTGGTTTAGTTCATCACGGTACCGGTAATTGAAACGTAGGCGGTACATGAAGAGAAGCGCATGAAGTTGTTGCGGAACGATTTGAATATCGAACGTAGATAAAGGGACACCTCGCAACGATATATTCAAAATAAAGGAAATGTTACGTCGTTGTAAAAATAAGCGTTAGGAAACACGAAAGTGGATTGTAAAAAAACATAATAGTTTAAAAGTTATAAGAGAAAAATAAAATATAAATTAATTTAACTATAAGTAATTCTATATATATTATTAATTCATAAGACTAACCGGTGTGGGGTAGCACCCCATGCCACATTAGCATGATGGCACCCCTGATGTGCTCAAAGTGGTTTAATTGATACTAACTAAATTAACTCTAAACTAGACAATCTAAGTTTTAAATTTATAACCTAAGACAAGTGTACCGATCAATGTAGTACAGCCTAGGAAGTCCGAGTATCGAACCCACGAGACTCTATTGATTACGTTAACTAGACTCGATTACATATCTACCGACTAAACTTAATTGTTTTTATTGTTTTGAGGTGGTTGGGGGGGGGGGGGGGGTCTAACAATCTAAGGCAAAGTATTAAAAGATTACCTAAAACTGACTAAAACACGAACTTTACTAGGAACGAGATCAGATGATGGAAAAACACTACCTAGGTTTTGAATCCTATTTGTGAATCATGATTTTCTAACGGTATTGGTAACTAGATGGAACCGGGATCTATGATACTAAACTAATAGGAAATCCTAAAGTATCCTCAACCCTTATTAAGGATGACAACTAAGAAAACCCTAAAAGATGTTAATCTCACCGGTTAGTCGAATAGCCTCATAGCGAATCTAACAATACTAAAGTACCCTAAAGAAAGTCTACCTCATAGCACGGCAATCTCAATGCACCCGAAAGCGTAAGGGGTAATCTATGAAGAATTCATTAGTATAGGTAAGCAACTATCATAAAACAATTAAGGAAGACCCGCTCACTCATAATCAGACCCTAAACCATCGAGTGACGAAGACAAACCTAACTAATCCTCACCTCAAAACTATTGGACTAGGCAGAACACTTCAAATCTCTAAAACCTCAATCTCAGTTCCTACATAAATTACCGGCAATTAACCGTAAACTAATCGCAAACACACAATAGGCGACCTAACAAGCATTCACATATGACAGACCATCACAAAAACGCAAGTGAAACAAGTGAAAGAGTTTTGAATTAGTTAAAAGTATGCATAACATCCGATTTCATGATCAAGACAAGAGACTAAAGTATTAAACCATCAACTTTGTCTTTTCATGTGTGTGATGTGATTTGTGGGTCCGCGGACGCATGGGATGAGTCCGCGGACGCATGGGATGAGTCTTTCATGTGTGTGATGTGATGAGTCTTTCCACGTGTCAGTTGGGGATTGGCGGACGCAATACTTGGCCTGGCAGACGCATTAGAAGACTTGGGATCTGTGAGTGACCTTCCAAATATGGATGAGGTGGCTAGATTGGTAATTTGACTTTTTTCTTGGCTAATTTTGTAATTTTCTCTTATAAATATATTGGAACGCTTGACTAATTCATTGAAAAAAAAAAGTTGTGATAGAAAACACTTTGGTCATGTTCCACGTATAATCTAATAAAATAGCGCTGTTAAGAAAAAAAAGAACAAAGGGAAGTTTGCATACCAGGTTGTTCCAATTTGATACAGTTTCAAGTAGTGAGAAGTGTAATAAATGTGAAACTCATAAAACTTGTAAAACTCATAAATATCGTAAAATCTAACACTCGTGAACTCACAAACTTGTACACATGTTACTCATAATCTAGTAAACTTTTAAAATATATGGATTGATGAAACCAAGTCAAAATATCATTCAGGAAACAGAATAATATCAAATCAGATCACAAAATCAATAGAAAATGACATATCATATATTCTTAAGCTCAAAAACTTATCCAACAAACGTTCAAAAATAGGTTAAATAAATCCTAATTAGCTTGAACCACACATCATTAAAAACAGATGTTAGATAAAACTAACACATATGAGAAGGTGAAAGCAAACTTTCAACATAGTCGATGGGACGCGAATACACGAGAGGGTAATCCATGTGGAACACAAACCTGTTGAAACCGTTTATCCAATCTATCGCCATGGAATCATCAACAGTTGCTAAACCCTTAAGCGTCTTATATGAATCTTTTGATGTGTCGTATATAACCAGTTGATATGAGTCATTTCTTACAACAATTTTCCCACTCCCATTGCCTAAAATATAAAACGGGTAAAACTCGTTAGGTATATCTTCCGGACCAAAGGTGAATGAATGTGCTTTTAACCATGAGTGCTCTTCATCCAGCATCCACACATGAAATGTGTTTAGGCTATCACTTTCGGTGTAACTTATGCTAAGGCATCCGTCGAGGGATCCCAAAACCAACCCTTCGTATTCGTGATGTGAAACGGGTAGTATTACTTTCGAGAAAAACATCTCCTTAACATCTAGCGCCAAGATCCCGCCGTCGTCAAACAAAGCCGACCAATACAACCACCCGCGTAGATATATACCCGCATCACCCGCAAGGTAAAAATCTTGGAGGAGTTCCTGTGGCTTGCTCCAGGAACTAGTTTTAAGATCAAAGGAATCATATTCATACAGTTTGTCAGGTTTAATTCCAAAAATCTTGGAGTTCCTGTGGCTTGCTCCAGGAACAAATTTAATTCTAACTATCTTTAAATCATCTGTGTCAAATCCAAACACATAGGGATAACCAGAACTAGGTGGATCCATACCCAAAACATACGGATAACCAGAACGAGGTGGATCCATAGCCACAAGGATCTTTGATGCACAGGTTAACGGATTGTATAGGATCAAATGGCAACGTAAGGACGTATCATGAAGAGCCAAAACCACAATGCCGTTTAATGTTCCAACAATCATGACGTGTGTACCTTTCTCATGGAGTAAAGGAGAAGGGATTCTCACCATGGAATGACCCTCGTCTTCCGCTGGGACGTTGTCATCGATAACAACAAGAGGCCGTGTGTGAGACAAAAGGATCATTCGACGTGATCTTGACTTCATAAAATAAGGATCTGAAATTACACGATTCCGATGCTTTGACACGCATCTGAACCGTAGTAAAGGCTTTCCTGGAAGTCGAGTAAGGATGTTGCGAAGAACATCATCGCCAATATGGACGTTCGCCATAGATCGAATTGGATAGGCTAGGAAAGTTGTTTATAAGGAAGGAAACCCGCCTACTTCAGTTGTATAAAAAAAAACTAGATAAAATCATACATTTTCGACAAGTTTGTTGAAAAAAAATATATCATATAGCAAGTTGATATATATCTCCTTATAATAATGCACGATTATATGTTATACTTTTAAATGCTGCTTGTATTTAAGATCTAAATTATCGTCCTATCTGGCTATCTTTCTAACCAATAGAGAATTAAGTGCTTGTACAAGCAAAAAAAAAAAAAAAAAACCTCTTAGACGGTGGGTATGGTGGGGCGTGGGTTTGGGGCATGGTGCGACACGTGGAGTATCCAATTTCAAAGGGGTATGGTGGGGCGTGGCTGGGTTGGCGTGGCCAAACCAAATCATAATGAGGTTCCGCCATGGCTAGTGCTCTTGGCCAATGAGGTTCCGCCGTGTCATGTGGGTAGCCCCGCCCAACGCCCGGGCTGAATCCCACGCCAAAGGGGCCACGCCGAAACCCAAGCTCACCCGGGGTGGTGACTTGGGCGTTTGTACCCAACCTCCGCCCCATACCCCATAGTCTTAGATCAAACATCAAAATCTGATGCTTACATTATGTTCCCAAGTCTCATTTAATAGGGGAAGGGGGAGAAAAGAGATGAAAATATGAAAAAAACTATATTCCCGAGATTTTTAAGGATAGAAGGGGAGGGGAAAGAAGGGAAAAAAGAAGAAAATTTGTACCTATATTTATCCTCCCAAATCGAAGAGTTAGTTACTAAATTACCCTCATATCTAATTAAAATGTTTTATGTTTAAAGGGTATAATGGTAAATTGTTCATTTCTTTTTTTTTCCTTCTAACTCATGAAGACATAAAATGCTTGACTTTCTTCTCTTTTTCTTTACTTTTTCTTTACTTTTCATTAAACTCGAGAACATGAAAAAAGTCACATCTTTTCCTTCCTAGTTCATTTTCCTTCCTTTTCTCTATCATTGTTAAACATTATCAACAAGTTAAAATCATATTATAAACATCAAAATCTGATACTTAACGTTTGTGTTTGCCTGTTGTAGGTGATGGAATTCCACGAGTTGAACTCATTGTGAAATTTATTCTCTTTGACTATTTAGTCAACAGTAGATTGAACAAGAAATCAGGACATAGTCTAGCTTTGATCAAGTAAAGATTGTTTTTGTTTTCTTTCATTTTTTTTATAAAAGTTTTTAACGATAAGTCTTATTTCAAGGTAAGATAAAGTTTTCTTAAAGTTAAAAATAAATTACTAAAAACTACAATTAAAAATCTTTTATTTACAAAGTTAGTTTTCTTGTCATTTACACCATTATGCTTGGTATTTAACTTGTGCTGTTCCAAAAATTAAAATTAAAAGTAACATTTTTTAAGAACTTAGTGCATGTCGATTGTCGAACTCTACTTACACGCATACATACATACACATATGTTAAATTAATATTCGCTCACAAAGACGAAATGGGTCTCCAAAATCGCAACCAGTAATGGTTTCTGCTCGCACTTACTGAATTTATGTTCTCCATTGTGTTTTGATCATTCAATGTAACGGATTTTTGTTTTTGTTTTCGTTTTCGTCAACTGGTTCCTAATTTATGTCTTCGTCTTCAAATTGCAGGTTCTCCCTACTATAATAGGTTATGTTGATGTGTGCTTCATTTTGTTTAAGACCATTCTGTTGGGGATGTTTATCCATGGCTAGACGGAAGAAAAATTGCAATTCCTTATTTAGCAAACCAAACATGTATTTGAACAGACTAGTGAAATCAAAACCGTGCATTGTGGTGAGTGAGAACTTGGTCGGTTTCGATGCACTTGTTTACAAGTGAAAGTGAAAACGAAAAATAAAATTGTAATATGCCCAAAACATGGTGGGTTTGTTGAATTTTATACAAATAAGATAGGTACATTTTTTGGCCGAGTCATGCAATTTTTTTAGCGGAGAGGTACATTTTTAGCCGACTCATTTAGTTGTAAATGCTTATGACGTTATATGATTTTGAAGTACAATATAAAACTGTAATTAGTCTAAACCTATATCATTAGGGCTATAAACGAACCGAACGTTCAGCGAACAGTTCGTGAACCGTTCGGCGGGAAGTTCGTTTATGTTCGTTCGTTGAACAAGAAATTTCGTTCGATTAGTTAAATGAACGAACATGAACAGAGGTCTCGTTCGTTCGATTGTGTTCATGAACGTTCGGTAAGGTGTTCGTGAATGTGTTCGTGAACATTCGTTGATTTGCGTTTGTTTATATCCGTATGTTTGTGTTTTAATTGAAGATCTTTGTACTTTCTTATATTTTATTTGTAGTTTTTATATTATTAAACTTTTATTTATTTTATTTTCCTAACAATTAAACTAGGAAACCCACTTTCACCTTGTTTATGCATCATTTCCCTTTCATTTCTCATTATTTACATCCACGGATACGATTGACATCCGTTCCACAATAAGGGATTCAAGTTCGAGTGCTACTCTATGGGTCATCTATCTTTATCCTTCGTCGCGTTCGCCAAATTTATTTGTGTTCGTGAACCGTTCACGAACACGCTCATTTCCTAAATGAACGAACACGAACATAAAATCTCGTTCGGTAAGTGTTCATGAACCGTTCGTGAACACATTTATTTCCTTAATGAACGAACACGAACAAGGCCTTGTTCGTGTTCGTTCGGTTCGTTTACAGCCCTATATATCATCCACCGTACCGTCTTTAACTCTCGACCACTACTTCTTGCCCATCCCGATAGTCCTACTAACTTGACGCATAAGAATGAAAACAAAAGGTACGTATGGGCGAAATGAGTTATGACAATGAGCGACTAGAAGGCAATAAAAATGCAAGTTTTGTATCGTTTTAAAAAGGCTTGAGGTTTCATAACTATTTTCAGAAAAGCTTTTTCACATATAAAGGGGTGTTTCTCATCAAATCGGTAATGGAAAGTTTGCCAACTTATTATTTTTCGCTATATAAAGCTCCAAAGAAAGTGATCGCTACTTTAGAGTCTATGATAAAGAATTTCTTGTGGGGATGTAATATGGAAGAAAGAAAGATGCATTGGGTCGCGTGGGAGAAGGTTACTCGGCACAAGGAAAATGGAGGTTTGGGTTTGAATAAGTTATATGAGGTAAATACGGCGTTGTTATCCAAATGGGCATGGAGGTACAAGACGGAGAAGGATAACCTTTGGAAAAGAGTCATTGACGCCATCCATTCAAGCCGGGTGGGATGGGATTGCATTCCATTCAAAAAAACGTGTTCCGGTGTTTGGCTTAACATAGCAAAAAACTTTATTAAAACAAAGATCGGGGGTCGACCGTTGAGGAGTTTCATGAGAGGCACTGTTGGTAATGGCGAAGAAATATCCTTTTGGCTTGATTCTTGGCTATTTAATGATCCTCCGAAAGACATTTACCCCGAATTGTTCAGCCTGGATGTGGACAAAAAATGCAGCGTGGCCGACAGAATAATTCTTTCCGACAACGTGGTCCAGTTTAATTGGTGTTGGAGGACTGTTATCGCAGCCGCTGGCCTGGAGCCAACCCTTTTACAGCTGCAATCGGAGCTAATGGGAGTTCAGGTTTCGGATTACTCGGACCGATGGAAGTGGAATACAGACCCGAATGGTACGTTTTATGTTAAATCAGTAAAAAGTTTGTTGAAAAAAGAGGAGGAGGTTAATGATAACCCTTTCATTTTGAGTTGGTGTAAATAGGTCCCCGCTAAGGTTAACATACACGCATGGAGGATGGAGATGGATAAAATCCCGACCGCTAAAGCCTTGATAAAGAGAAATATTGGTATTACAGCTTCCTTATGCCCGATGTGTAATTCGGAAGAAGAAACGGTTGACCATGTGTTCAATACGTGCATTATTGCCGCGAACGTTTGGAACGGTGTTAGTGTGTGGTGTAAGATACCAAACATTTTCGCCTTTTATCTCAAAGACCTCCTTTCTATTTTTAAAGGCCTTGATGTTTCGGAGAAGAAAAAGGATATGTGGTCCAAGGAATTATTTTGATCGGGTGTTGGAGTTTGTGGTGAGCTAGGAACAATGCTAAATTTTCAAATACGCCTATTAGAATAGATAGTATTTTGAGTGAGATTAAGGCCTTGGGTTTTTTATGGTTTTCTTTTAGATCGAAACATAAAGGTTTGGAGTGGAGGGAGTGGTTGTCTTTTGTAAATATGTAATAGTTGTTGTTGTTTTATGCCGGCCTAGCTTGGGTCGGTGTTTGTGTTAATGATAGTTACCTTTAAAAAAAAACATATAAAGGGGTGTTTGATTTAGCTTTTTGAAACAACTTATTGCCTTATTTGATTTTTGAAAAAGCCAATAAGTCAAAATAATGTTTAGATGGGTTAAAATGACTTTTTGAAACAACTTTTTGTATAAGGTGGAAAAATTATTTTGAAAAGAGTAAACTGCCATTTTGGTCCATGTGGTTTGGCCAGTTTTGCCACTTTAGTCCAAATCTCAAACTTTTTACATATGGGTCCCTGTGGTTTCACTTTTGTTGCCATTTTAGTCCAAAATCCAAAAACCCTCTATTTTGACTGTTGAAAGCTGATTGTTTTGTCCTTTTGTGCATGGGCATTTTAGTCATTTTAATTTTATTATTTCATATTAAAGCATTTTGTTCAGACCATCATCTTCTTCAAACAAACTCATCATCTTTTTCGAACAAATCCAAACCCTAACCTGGACAACAATCAACATCTGCAGACCCCGTTTCATCTTCCAAAAAAAAACCCTAACCCACAAAATCACACCTGAAACAATTCATCAACGATAGGGCTTTTGGCAGTTTACTCTGTTGGTGCATTCATCTGTCGTCTTCGTCTTATGTCGAGTCTCGAGTTCGGTGCAGATTTAATCAAGCATGATGTCATCATCTTTGATGATGACATCACACAAGTTACAACATCAATGACATCACTCACATGAAGACAAAACAGAATGTTATATTTGCATGAGAATTTCGCTTGAAGACAAATATATTATTATGTCAATTTCGCTTGAAAGGAATTCATGAAGGTTTCGCTTGAAGGTGTTTCAAGCGAAATCATTCTAGTATATATAGGTGATGTTAGATTTCATTTGTAACAATTCTAAAATTCCACACCGAGGTGCTGCCGGTGTGAGGACTGATTGTACACGATAGTTTATCAATATAATCAGTGTTAAAGTGATACGCAAGCTGTTTCGCAATCGGTTTCTTAGTTTCCGCCTCTGAAACTGATAAAATCTCTTCTGAACGACTCGTTAGGGTTCGAAAAACAAAAATTGTTTTTGAAGTTAAATGAAAAATTTAAAAAAACTGTTACACAATCATGTAGGATCGTGAAACGACCTAACGAGTCGATCAGAAGAGTGCTTAGACAGAATCAGAGGCGGAATTCATTGATTCTGTCTTTGTTTAGCTTGTAACACACCAGAAATACTATTTACTGTCTCTTGTATTGATCTATGAAAGATTACAGCCTTGGAGACACCTCGACAGCACTTCTGTGTCGGAAACTAACAACTGAACTATCCCTCTACAACTGATTACGCTTCAGGGTATTTATAGGCATGAAGGTTTCGCTTGAGCACTGTTCAAGCGAAATCAAGTCATGTGGATTTCGCTTGAACTTGCTTCAAGCGAAATCTTCTCTAAATATCCCTTGAAGCGAAATCATCTCCTAAACACACTAAATCATGATATTTTCTCATATTACAAGCCCTAATCTATCAGTTCCAATCTAAGACTCGAACGAAGATGAAGTCGACAGACAACTGCACCAACAGACTCCCCTCTTGAATGTTGACGGAATCTTCAGTGAGAGTCTTCATCATAATGACTCTTACATCTTGATCGATCTTCTTCAGGAATTTTTCCTGGAATCAAGTACCCGGATCTTTTCTCTAGCTTTAACTTCATCAGACTCCCCCTTTCATCAAGCTGGGATTTTCAGTCTGGAATTAGCTATTGCCTTTGAAATTGAATCCTGTTTTTTTCTCAAATTAAGCTCTCCACAGGTTCTGATGCATCCCCTGGCTTCTCGTAGCAACAGGATCAGAAACCTTCTTTTCACCTACATACATCTCTCTACCAAAACATAAGTTTTCACTTAAACCAATAAGAAAAACTTACTAGCAATAGTTACATCAAGTTCAAATTAATGACCCTGATTAACTAATCTCATTTTCTTTCTCAAAACAAATTTTT
Organism: Helianthus tuberosus; assembly: GCA_030545235.1. Classification (NCBI taxonomy): domain Eukaryota; kingdom Viridiplantae; phylum Streptophyta; class Magnoliopsida; order Asterales; family Asteraceae; genus Helianthus; species Helianthus tuberosus. The sequence goes on along the minus strand of CM060447.1, from coordinate 13,776,614 downwards.
CAATTTTAGCACACACACTCCCAAACCAGTTCATCTTGTTTAGCACTTGGAATTTTGAAAATCAGCTCTTCAACATCAGTTGTCGAAAATCTTTTTGGACTTTTCAAAATAATGAAACATGAATGCAATAACAGAAATTAACTGCAGAAATAAGATATGTACAGACACTATTTTTGTGAGCTTGTGTAAGAGGATCATATCAGTTTATGTGACCAATCACTAGCACCGTTAAGCTTTAAACATATTAAGTTCTAAACGATTCACGTAGATTGACGATATTGTTGTCCACTTAAACTCAATCTAAAAACTTTCAATCTGCTTACCGATACTTTAAGATATATTAAGATAGCACTAAGTTCTTATGGACCCCACGATCTCAGCATATCCCCTCATCATGCAATACACTAACTCAAGTAATGCCTTTAAACTTTTATCAACTGTGATTTGTGCGAAAAACAAAGCAGAAAGTTTAAACATTAACAATCAGGTCGATACTTCCGTATACGCAGAGAAAGTCCAATGTTTAAACAAAATCAGAAAATAAAAATAAGTTGAAGTTGTTTAGGCTTTAACCACCAGGTCGATACTCCCGTATACGCAGAGGTGATCCAAAGCTTAAACGAAACACCAAAGAAAATAAAGCAGAACGTTTAGGCAACAACATACAGGTCGATACTCACGTATACGCAGAGGATGTCCGATGCTTAAACAAAATAAAGAAATAAAACAAGTTTAAATCTTTGCAAAATGAAATGCACAATCACAGCGACTTTTCAGCAAAGTTGTGAAAGTTCACAAACTTAACCAGTTTTATGTCTTTCGACAATCAGCGATTACTGAGTAGGCACACAATTAAGAAGGACAAAACTAAGTACTATGCTTTCGACCATGTTTCCCACTAGAACTAGGCTTTTTGCTTTAGGTTTGTATCGTTATCGCAAATCTACTAGTCTAGCTGAGCCTACCGTCACATCTTTAGTGAGATCGTTTATCACATTTTGACTTTCCATTTCTTTAGCATGCTGTGATAGTCTAACTGATCTACTATCATTTCCTCTTTTTGACAACAAAACTCATTTTTGCATTTTTTCAATGTTTTTGACATTTTCAAATTTTCTAATTAATTTTTTTAAATTTTTACTCCCCCTAAAATCAAAATATGTCTCAATTTTGATTTTCTGGGAAAATTTGAAAAAACAACTGTACAAACTTGACAACATGATGAGAATCACTTCAATTCGCCATCCACTTGGCATAAACAATCAGAACTCCCCCTCACAACAAACTATTTTCCCATAGTGATTTCAAAACACTTAAGTTTGTTTTAATCAAAATGGTTTTTCCGGAAAATAAGTTTTGTTGTTTTTCAAACCACTTGTAGGTTAGGGGTTCATCACATTGTTTTTTAACCACTTGTAGAAAATCAAGTACAACTTAATGTCCCTGATTTACCACTTTTAAGTCGAAATATCACCGAAGTGAATTTCTCAAGAAATGTGCCGATTCCTACTCCACACTTATCAACCTGGGAGTTCCGGCAAGTCAGGTTTTTCATTTAAACAGATTCACCCAAGCCTGACCGTTCTTGGGTGATTTTGAATTCTTGTTCAACAGCGATGGAAAATTTTCATCATCCATTGTTAAACTAGAATTCTCAGTCTTTACCTCAACAACTGGCTCTTCTGGCTTTACCACACCAGATTCATTGCCTGAATGTGGCTTGTCTAACTTTGATGAGCCAGATTCATTGCCGACATGTGGCTCCTTTGTTTCTGAAGAAACAGATTCATTGCCACTAACTTTCTTCTTCTTTTTTTCTTCTTTCGTCCTCAGATTTGTATCTGATGAATGCGTTTTGCTTGATTTGTTGTTCTTTGGTGAGCAAGATGATTTATCAGAACTTTTATCTGTTTTACCAGTTGTATCCGAGGACAAAATCCTTTCCAGATACTCTCTGGCCTTCTTCCTCTTCTTCCTCAGTCTGTCTTTTTGCCCCTGAGAAAGCTTTACTTTCGGTTCTTGAACTTTCGGTTCTTGAACTTTACGTTCTTGAACTTTCTGTTCTTTGGGCTTGACATTGACTGGTTTTTTCACCTGCTTTTGAGATTCAGCCCTCGATCTTCTCATTGATCTCATTGAACAATCTCTAGCAATGTGGCCAATGATATTGCAATTAAAGCATCTTCTCGTCTCATAACTCCAACTCTGGCAGTTAACAGCAATGTGTCCTTGATAGCCGCATCTGTAACACACTCTGTTATCGTACCAGTCACCATTTTCAGTCCAAACATTCAAATCATAGCACTGTTTGGCTTGGTGATAATCCTTACTCCTCAATACTCTAAAGGTTATAAAAAAACAAAGTAGTAAAAAAGCAAGTACTGTACCAATACTTGTACCCATACCGTACCATAATATTAGGTACCTAGTTTTGTTCAGATTTGGTACCGATTTTTTTGGTGCAGGTACAGATACAGTTAGTACACCAGTCTCATCCCTAATTTGTACCTTAATAGATAAGTAGCAACAAAACATACAATGAAGAGAATCTAAAATTTATAAGAGCTAAATCATTATACATGAAAGCTTATTTATGTTAATCCATTTGTTGGTTGATATGGTGACAAAGAATTATAAAACGATATTAACGTCAGTATCAATATAAACAATTTGCAAATATATGATGTAAACACTCATAACAAGTTAGCGAGTTTTATTTGAAATTTCCAACGAATACTAACTCTACCAATAAATATTAGTAATGGAGAAAAGGTTCAAATAAAGGAATAGTAGGGTTAATTATGTGGGAATTTCTATGGATGGTTTAGGCCCAAAATGCAAGGCCCGTGAGGGGTTATAGTCCACTAATTCTTACTATATAAAAGAAAAATGGAAACCCTAGACTCATTTGCATCATCTTTACCAATTCTAGAGAGAGAAAGTAAGATTTTAGAGAGAAAAAGTTGAAGAAAAGAGATTCGAGATCCAAGAATCATGATTTGAAGCTTGGAATTGCTTAGCAAATGATTAAGAATCATCACAATAATGTTTTGGTTAAAATCCAGGTTAGAATCGACATCCAAATCTTTGGTTTCAATGAAAATGTGGTTTTTAGATAAAATTCGGTTTCATTAGGCTGACGATTTCCCTTTGGAGTGCTTTAGTGTTGTTCGTAAAGAAGAAGGATGGAATCATGAGAATGTGCATAAATTACTAAGAGCTGACATCTGGGTTTATTCCAAGAGTAAGAGGACCACACTTTTCACCTCCAGGAGGCGCCAACCACGCTAAAGGAGGAAATGTTTTTGCTAAGTTTTCCAAGTGTGCATTCTGGTTATGAGGAATTCAATTCTTGGGTCACGTGGTGAATGCAGATGGAATCATGGTCACCGCCACCGCCGCTACCACCTGCGACCATCGTCACCGCCGCTACCACCTCTGACCACAGTTGCCACCCACCACTGTGGTCACCCACCACCACCGTTGTCACCACCTGTCACCATCTCCACCCACCATCACCACCGCCGCTACAACTGCCACCTATCACCACCCACCATCACCGTGCATCGTTGACTACCGCCATCCGATTTTATTCCTTCGTATTTTCTCGCATACCAAACAACAAAAAGTAATGATTCATTTCATTCTCACATGGCAACCAAACAAGACATGGAATTGTAATGATCCATTCCATTACCTCATCCATTCCATTCCCCCATCCATTCCATTACCCCATACCAAACAAACCCTAAGGAATGCCGAGTACAAAATTTCGTTTCTGAAATACAATGATGGCTTGGTTTTTAGATCTAATATTTCAAACTCGATTGAGCCAGCAAGTGCTTTGGGTAACTTTAGTATTCATGAAGAAGTGACTAAAATTAATGGGGAATTTGAGGCTAGAAAAGTCCTCGTAGTTAAGAATACTGGCAATTGGATACACTGTGCAGCCAATATTAAAGCGTTGACACGCAGGAGCAGAAAAGGTGTGGACTTGCACGACGAAATCAACTATGAAAAGTTGAAATTTAAGGTTGACAATGTAAATTTGGTAGATCCATTATGTGAAGCCTTGTTAAATGGGCTGAGACCCATTTCTACTGTTTTGGAGAAAAAAGAAAGAAGATGTCTTTGTTTGGGAGGCAATGGAGCTGTGCTAACAAGTTTCTTAGCAAATCAACTGAAATTTGTAGTAGTTTGGGTTGAAATTGACACTGGGCTTTTTGAGGCTTTACAAGTTGACTTTGATGTGAAAAACAGCTATTGTTTTAATCTGAACTAGAGAAACATCATCAAACAAGATGTCGGGGAACCAAGCCTATCATCGATTGCAGGGAAACATCTTGCTATTTTCCGTAAAGAGTTTAGCCTTTTTGATGTGATCATGGTAGATCTGAATGAAGCTGATTCTTTTTCCCTAACTGGTCAGTGTGCACCTCCTAGAGAACTAATTCAAGTGAATATGCTTGAGAAGATCAAAGTAATGATTGAAGATAACGGGGTGGTTGTGTTTCATGTTAATCCTCCCGACTATCAGTTTTATGCGGATTTTCTCACAAATTTGATAGATGTGTTTGGAAAGGTTAGAAAAATTATGTTGACTGAAAACAACCTTGTTGTCATTACTATAAAATCAGGAGGAAACGTTTCTTCAATTCCAGCTCCTTCAAAAGCTCCTGCAACAGCTCCTTCAACCGAGAAAAAAAGTATTCTCGATTCGCTGAAAGGTTTACTCTCCAAAGCAGGTGGTTCTTCTTCTTCATCAACTGCTCCTGTGGCAACTGAAGTGCTTAAGAAGATAAAGGAATTTGCAATCGAAAAAGTCAAAACTAGAGGGTTCTGAGGAAGAGTTTATTTGGAGGCCAGCAGCAGTATAAGAGAAGACGATGTTTGTGTTTGGTGCGGTAGCTTTTTTATTGAACCTTTGGAATTTGAACCAGCAGTATGCGTTTTATTTTAGAACTCGGTGTTACTTGTTTAACACCTCAACTATTATTTGATGTCCTATGCTTTGATTTGATGTGTCTAGGAAAGGCTTTTTCATTTTTATTATTTTGTTTTATATCCATGGGTTTGTGATTCCTTTTTATTGGAACTCGATGTTATTGATTGCAACTCGAGAATTGTGGTCTATGCTTTGATGTGATGTGACCACCAAAGCTCTTCTTAGGCTACTAGGAGTGGTTTAAAGCCTCGGGGCCTTTATCACGCCATCTTAGTATCACGTCAAAGCCACGTCACATAGGGGCTTTGAAGCCCCTTCCTTTAACTTGCATCCAATAGTTTAAAGCCCCTTATTAAAAAAATTAAACAAGAAATGATTTGATTGGTTTAAAAGTATGGGACCTACCTGCACATCTCATTTTGGCTCGTTAGCACGCTGGCGGAGGGAGGTTGGCGCCCCCTTTTAGCGACGGCGGTGTGGGTGGTGGCGCCCCGGGGCGCTAAAGAGGCTGAGGTGGCGGGGTGGCACTAAGCCACACCCTTCAGTCTTAGTATTTCGTTTTATAGTCATGCTTTTTTAAAACCTACAATGAAAATAAACTTACATCTTAACACCTTTAAAATCCTAATCCTAGTTTCTAGAAAACGGATTGTTAAATTAATCTATAAAAACAGGAGGTTCGGGAGCAACAGAGATGATAAGACCCAACCCAAACAAATCACGTTAGACACTTCAGAATAGATTTAAGTCATTTAACTTTTACCCCGAGGGGTTCGTCTTATGTCTAAATTGACTTTTATTTTTTATAATGAAAGTAAGTGTTAAAGAAAATTACTCACCCAAACCATTCGCTGTTTTCATTTAAACTTTTACCTTGAGGAGTTTTCTCCGTAACTGGTGGCTTGGGTATGTATCTCATTTTGATCGTTATGGAGGAGGGGATCTATTTTTGCTTAATTAAGAGCATTCCATAATACTAATCTAGTGATTTAGTTAACCGTTAAAGAAAGGTATATTATTATATATTTGATGCATTGATTATAATCTTTTATTGTAAACGGTGGTGTTTAGGGCTGTAAATGAACCGAACGTTCAGCGAACAGTTCGTGAACCGTTCGGCGGGAAGTTCGTTTATGTTCGTTCAATTAGCTTAACGAACGAACACGAACAAAAAAATTCGTTCGGTTAGCTTAGCGAACGAACACGAACACAGGTCTCGTTCGTTCGACTGCGTTCGTGAACGTTCGGTAATATGTTCGCTTGATTATATTAAAAAAATAATAAATAATAAACCTTTTATCTAAACATATTGAAAACTTGAAACCCTATTTTTTCTAAGTTAGCTAAAATTTGGATATTCTAAGACATTTTTGGAGATAATTATGTCTAAATTAGTTAAACTTTATTTATCGTTTGGTGGTGTGGTATGCTTCTTTTGTTTTGATTTATCATTTGATGGTTGTATTTAACTACTTATATTTTAAGGATAACAATGTTATCATTTTTTTTATTTTTTAAGTTAAATGTTCATTTGCGTTCATTTTTATTTGCTTGCGTTCGTTTGTGTTCAAGACCATTGTTCACGAACTGTTCGTGAACAATTGAATTTCCTTAACGAACGAACACGAACATAAACTTATGTTCGGTATGCGTTCATGAACAGTTCGCGAACATGTTAATTTCCTTAATGAACAAACAAAAACATGGCCTTGTTCGTGTTCGTTCGGTTCGTTTACTGCCCTAGTGGTGTTGATCACAAACTATGAAATTTGAGAAAGTGAACTTGCTTATGATACGTATTACGTATACATATACATTTTTTTTCTGAACGGCCAACTAAATTACCGGATAAGCATCCTAGGTTGCCCTCAATCGAGCAAATGCATCCTCTTCTCTGTAACAGTCAGAGTTGAATGCATATCCGAGCCACCAAGACACCAGTTCCGGGGAAAACCCGCCGCCCGAAGGCCCACTACGGTAAAACCCGGTTCGGCTCGGTTTCGAACTGTCGACCTCCAGAGAGTCTAGTTCTAAACTTCATTGTCACCACCAATGCCCTTCAAAGTGATGCTAGTGTGAGTTGAATTTGGGACCTCAAGTAGAGAAACAAGTGACTAACCAATAGACCATCTTGTCAGGACACGTATACATATACATACATGTATAATATATTGGTGAGTTGAAAGTACACGGTGGTGCTTATTTTAATTTTTTTAGAAAGTAAACTCGCTTTTTTTTACGTTAAGATGAGCGGGGTGGTCACCTCTTGAGAGAGGTAAACTCTCTACCCACTAAATCACATCTTGCCATGTCAATCCATCTTTCTAACTCCCCTATTTTATTAAAACATAAGGGGTGGTCCCATCTCTTGGTGTGAGGTAAACTATATTTTAACTATATTTTTTTATAAATATAAAAAACAAAAAAAAATTGTAATTGGTTGAAAATAGTGGACCCCACCATTATCCAACTCTCTCTCTTCTTCCCCCCATGTGGTAACTTGTTACCGATTTCATCCCACTCCTTGCGGTAAGTAGGTGACGGCGGCTGTGTTACCGCACGGTAACCCAACTCACCGCCCTACTAGCCATTACTAGCCCGCTCACCTTTAAACTAGTGAGATTGTTAGGCGGCCGGATTTAGTCAGGATTGATACGGTCCGCTACAATAAAGCTAGTTTTTATAAACAATCAAAAGTGAAAATTCAAAAAAATTAAATTATGATATACCAAAAAGTACATGTTCGCGTGTTCTATATCAACTAATAGACATAAAAACAAATATTAGTACCAATTCTGATAATACCGATATGATGATATTGTTAGGTCAGATTCAATTCTATTTATCACGGTAATCAGGGGCGGACCCAAGCATAGCCCAAGGTAGGGCCGTTCAAATTGCTCGTCGCTCGCTCGACGCTCGTTCGAAAATTGCTCGGAAAATGCTCGTTCGATTTGATGCTCGGTTGTAAACGAGCCGCTCTACTCGGTTCGGTTTGTAAACGAGCCAAGAATGAGCAAAGGTCCGCTCAGCTCGGTTCGGCTCGAATTATTATTTTTAATTAGTATATATACATATACACTTACATATATAATAAACATGTATATACACATATATATATTACACACAAATATAAATTATACATATATATACACACATTACACCTACATATATACTTAATATAAATTAAATTTAGAGTTTTATATGTACCACTCTATTAGATTTTAGTCTACTATATACAAATTTACAATTATATCTATACGTACTAGCCCAACCACGCCGATAAAAAAATTAATATCAAATCTAAAAGTTAAACCATAAACCGTTAAACGATAGTCTGCTCATCGCCTCAATGTTTCATGCCGTTACCCTAAGTCGATCGTCTCCTACTCTCAACGTAATTGTTCGTGCAATATAATTATCGGCTACAACATTGTTATTCATAAGAAAAATATTATGCCATGAAATGTGCATGTTTTTAAAGACATAAAAACTTGCTACCCAACATTGTCACTATCACTCTCAGAAATTTTAAATTGGGCGACACGGTTGTCCAAATCGCTCGAACTTCGCTCGACGCTCGACGCTCGCTCGTAATTTTTACCGCTCGAAAAATGCTCGCTTGATTTGAGGCTCGGTTCTAAATGAGCCGCTCCGCTCGGTTCGGTTTGTAAACGAGCCAAGCACGAGCAAAGGTCCGCTCGGTTCGGCTCGACTCGTGAACAGCCCTAGCCCAAGGTGGGCGGGCGCACCCCCGGGAGAAAAAAAATTAGTGCTAAGTTTCATCGAAAATCTCGTCCGCACCCCTTGGAATTTTTCGGTCGCACCCCTTAGAATTTTTCGACCGCACCATTGAAATTTTTCGTCCGCACCCCTTAGGTAAAAAGTGTTATCAATTTATATTTTAATTTTTTTTAGTAAACTCTTATTTAAAAAAAAAATACTACCTAAGTTATATAACTTTTAATACCTAACTAACTAAACCCAAATACTCATACCTTTACCCACTTATACTTCCTAACTAGCTAGCCCACTAAGTCTTAGCCCATTAACCAAACCCAACAATATTTCAAACTATAATAAAATAATTAAAGCCCAAAACCTTTAGAAATTATAGGAGAAAAAAGGGTAATAAAGTTGTTACCCAGCGACAACAGTCCAGCAGCCGACGACCACCGTAATCAGCCACCATACCACCGTCGTTTGACACCAAATCTAACCGGAATCAGAACACGGGTAAGTTTCTTTGTTATTTTGATGATTTTGGTTGATATTATAAGAGAAAAAAGGGTAATAAAGTTGTTAAATAGGTTTGAAATTTTGTGTGTTTTGACGTTGTTTATGGTTGTTTAGATGATTTTTAGGGTGATTATGTTGTTTATATATTTTTAGGGTGATTACAACTTAAGTTATGATTTCTAGGGCTTGAATAGTTGAAAATTAAAATTAAAATTGAAACATTATGTTATGGAGCGATGAACTTATGTTATATAGACAAAGAATTGCTTAAGAAATTAGTTTTAGATGATGTTTTGGATAGATTTCAAAAAATGAAAACCCGTAGGGCGTCGACGTTTTAATTATGTTTGTAACAAGGTTTGACATGTTTTTCATGATTATATAAATTTAGTTTGATGTTCGTTTGTTTTACATGACCCGACCCGATACGAACCGATTTTTTTTACTTATATACCTAGGGGCGTAAAATTTTTAAAAATGATCCGCACCCCCATGGAAAAATTCCTGGGTCCGCCACTGACGGTAATGATACCGAAAATAATCTTTTTGAATACAATACCGTTTTAAAAAATGTATGCCGATGTCGCTAAAAATATCTATATCTCTAATAAAGCAAACTATTGGGGGGACACATGTCACCCAATGGAGCAAGCCACCTAAGCATCCACATAAGCAATGATGTGGCATAAGTCTAATTATTTGACAAGTGGCATTGCTCATAAGCCTGGATTGGAGAAGGCTTCCTTTGTGCGCTCTCTCTCATTCTCTCTCATCTTTCATCATTCATCACATACGTTTTCTATACTCTCTCCTTCTCTCTCTCATTAACTCAAATTGTTCAAATCATTACTCCGAAACCCTAATCGGCGATTCTGGTTCCTGCGCTCTCAATCGATCCTGTGAACCGAGGTTTAATCAATCTTCAAATATTCAACAGTGATCATCATCGACGGTAATGATTCCGATAATTTCTTCATCATCTTATTATCGATTCTGTTTGAATGCTTTGTTGTACTTTGATTTGTGATGTATTGTCTGTTATGTGATGATGTATGAATTTATTGTACATGATTTGAAGATCGATTAGATTATTCCTTTTTTCTTAGGGTTTTAAAACCCGATATCATGTTGTTTGTTTATGTGATTTGAATATCGATTTCTTAAAGAAGTTTTGTGGGTTAGTTAGGGTTTAGAATCCCCGATTTTTAAGTTGGTGTATATATGTTTTGTGTATTAGGGTTTTTCATTTGAATATGTTGATTTGTTCAATTCTGTTCCTCAGATTACCTTGATGATAAATTGTACGTTTTAAGTTTTTGGTGTATTAGGGTTCTAATTACAGTTTTCATCTACTGTTATATGTTGGAAAGTGACAAGAACTAAAGATTGAAACTTTATAAAATGGATCTAACAAATTACAAACCTGCTGTTAGTTCTATTTCCAATCTTCAATACCTTCTTTAACCATATAAGCAACAATGACAACAATCAAAGGGATAATAGAACTAACAACATAGTAAGGAGCAAGCTCTGTAAAAGACAGAACAGCAGTCACAAAAAAAAAAGAAATTTGCAACTCTTCTAAACTGTTCAAACAATGAGTAAATACGTTTTGGGTTTTCATATCGGATTGTTAAATATGTGATTTGATTATTTTAGTGCACATTCTATTTCAAGCCTCTTATTTGAACTCTATATTTGTTACATGTACCTGTTATGATATACAATTTGGGGTTGTGAAAGACAACAAATTTGGAAGCGATATGGTGTACGGATTCGCAGCGCATGTGCGGAAGTGCGACAGAAAATCGTTGGTGAGTGTTGAAGTTATAATCATTTAAAGAAAAAAAAATTAAGATGTTTTAATATAACACATTGTGATAACTGTTATTATAATTGCATTTAACGATACTTATATTTTCCTTTGCAGAAACTTCCTGCTGAGTATGGTGACTGGATTACGAAGTTTGGTTATCCAGAGAAAAATGCAATCATCAGGACCCTTGATGGGAGTACCTTTCAAGTCAAAGTGTTCAAACTTGCAGGCGACTTTTTTTTTTACAATGGCTGGTTTGATGTTGTCACATCATTGAAATTACCGGATGATTCGTGGGTTGTTTGTCAGTATGACGAAACTTTATCTTTGTTCCGCCTATTCCACTTTTATCAAGACATTTCTCTAGCACCATCTAAGTACTTCTACTACAAACCTAAAAATGATTTTAGTGACCGAGTCGACTGCATGGTAATTGAAGTTATACGTTTTTAAATTATTTTATCTTTGCGTTCGTTCATTTTTTTCTATTTCGGCTATACCATTGATCCTGATACTGTTTTATTCTTTGTGTAGTATGTGAACAGGTTGTTTGTTCATCACTCTATGCTGAATATCTGTCCTTCAAATCCGGTTTTGATTCGTTCTGCTGGAAATCGTAAATGGGTTGTTCGGATGGAAATTTTAGACCATAACATTTACATTACCACGGGTTGGAGTCGGATCAAGGAGGATATGTCGATAACTGATGATCATTTGTTGGTATTTGAAATGATTGATCGTAATACGTTTGATTTGAGTGTTTTTTGTTGTAAGCCTGGCCTTCTAACTTACCCGCCTGAAGTTTCTGTTATCAAAAAACAACCAAGTGATGCCTTTATTGAAGTGTCTGATGATGAGGTGCCTGATGCGGTTGCTGCACCTGTATTTGAAGAGATTGTTGATGACGAAGTACCGGTTACTTTTGTTGTTGACAATCATTACGTAAGTTTGTATTATTTACTTCTTCATACCATTAAAGTATGTTAAGTGAATCCAGTTTAAATCATTAGTTGTAGGAAAAGCAGTTTTAATGGTATGTATTATTAACATTTATATTATCATCTGTAGCGTTTGAAGAAGAAGTGGGCTCAAACTCATGGTTTAGATCGAAAGATGGCTTTGATCATCAAGGACAGCGCTGGTCGAACTTGGGATGTATCTATTGGTAAGGAGTTCTCGCAAGGCTGTCCGCGATTCAATGTGACCGGTATGAGGGAGTTTGTTAGAGACAAACGGTTGGTATACGGTTCTTCGTTTCATATGGTATTTGTTAAAAGTAAAGGTATGTTGCTTTATAACTGACTTGGTGAAGGTACATTGTATGTTTTGGTAGTTTTTACAAGGTGTGGCGTTAGTATACATTGAATGGTAGTTTTTTGTTGTGGTTGTTACGTTAAACATATGTGATGGTATATGTTGCTGACACTTTTTTGGGCCGTTTATATGTGTGGCCGAATAACTTAGTCTTTGAACATATTTGAATATATATATTGGTATACGTTAATGTTATTGGTATTGCTACATGTTTGTGGATAATATTACATCTTTTTGTGAAATAATTAGTGGTTCATAATTGTATGTATCTTAATTTAGGAATCAATTTAAGTATTCATCATATTAAACATCATTTAAGTACATTGTTTGATTAGTGCCAAATCTATTATTTTAACATTAAATATTATTATAATAAACCGTCCGTTTTCTAAAGATTTACGTAAAACAAAAATTTAATATGCTTTTGTTTCCTTTTTTAAATTGTATAACTGACTATAATTAATTTTTTAATAAAACCGTTCCATTTTAATCAATTTAGAGTTTTCTTAATCTTCATTGAATATCTACACTTGGAAATTTTATCTTAAATATGGTACTATCTTCATTGAATAAACTAAAGTTTGTTCACTGAAATAATTGAAATCTTTTTTAACATACATTTTAATTAATTATTTATATCAAATTGGTTTTTTTTATTATAATCAACATTATTAACGTTTTTTTATTTAAATTTGGAAATTAAAAACAAATTTTCAATCTTATATATATAATTTTTTTAAAATCGATGCTGACATATAATATTTTGTATTTAAACAAATAAGTTTAGTAAAAAAAATCGTAAATTAACTACATATATATTACCATTAAAACTAAACAACCGTATGCTAAATTATATGGCATTTTTTTATTTTCTTGGGTTGGTCAAAAACCTGAATTTTCTTTGTTTTACGGTTTGAGTTTACCTTTTTAATATGTGTAACATGTGGTAATTTACTTAGGGTGGTATTTCATTTTGTGTTGTTTTTTATGCATTCCTTTTAAATATACGAAAAAGTTGGTGCCTAATCTTTTTGACATTTGTATTTTTTTTAGAAATGTCAATCCATTTCTAAAAATAGTTATTTCTTAACTTAGGTAACATATTTTTATATTACTCAACTGATATTTCAACTTGAAAAAAATAATTAAACGAAATTTGTAAATATATTCACTTAATTCATTCTATTTATTCACTTATAAATCATTTTTTTACTTCAATCATCTATAGTTGGTTTTGAAGATTTTGAATAACTGATATCTTGAATTAGGACTGAGTGTGGCTATTTAGTGCCTTTTTGCCTTGATATGTTTTATATAATTTTATTACATTTTTGTAATAATTTGCTTAATTTTATAAATTAGAGATCTAATTCGTGTATTTTGATTACATGTAGTGTTTTTAGAATCTATACTATCTATTAAGGGAGATTACAGGATCACCTCTATTTGCCTACGTGTCATGTTTTTAGCTATTAATGAAGAGAGGAAGACACAAAGGATGTGTCAAAGACAGTTTAGATGATACATGTTCAAGGTAATAAGGAGAAACCCTCTGTTGAAGAAGCAACCAGTGAGAGTGTTTTGCTTGAAACATGGAGGGGTCGGTGATGTTGTCGAGGAGTGTCAGGAAATGCTAAGTGATAGCATTTCCTTACACTCCTCGACAATGTCACCGACCCCTCTTAAAAATTCCATCAAAACTCTATCACTGGTTGCTTCTACAACAGAGGGTTTCTTTTTGTTACCTGAACCTGTATCATCACAACTGTGTTGACTGACCCTGTATGTGTTGTTACATGAATATTCAATTAGGATTTACTCATCTGAGGCTAAGTTTTGAAAATTGATCTATTCATTTTTGTAACAGGACAGATGTTTTTGTAATCGATGTTTTGTTGATGATAATTAGATCGATGTCACCTAAGGGATATTTAGTCAATGATGTTGATGAGATGCTTCTCACCTGAGACTAAAACTATGATTAAGCAGACGTCTGTCCGAATAAGTGAGGTTTGACATTGAGAAATCATTTGAAATACTTGAGCAAATCATTTAGTGTTGACTGTGAAGGTGAATAAAAATGAATTGAAAGTGCTTTGGACATGTCCTTTGAACATAAGGCTATGATGATTTTGTATATTTGATTGAAAATTGAATGAAGATAGCATTATGGTATGGCAATGTTGTAGGATGGCAGTTGTTCATGCAACCTCTCTTGCAGCCATGGTGTTGTCATCTTTTTTCATAATCTGAGCCTGACAGTCTGAAAATATAAATGTTTTGCAACTTCAACATGAATATAGAAGAAATAGAGAGTTGGATCTTTGTGATATTTAATAGAGAAGAAAGAGAGAGTTGGATGGATATATGAATACTTATGGATGGAGATATGATTTTTGTTTGAAACAAAATAAAGTTTTTTATTTTTATTGATTTTTGTAGATCCGACCATATTTATCGCAGTTACTAATTTTTGTTGATTTTTTTTTCATGTGAATCCCTAACTCCGTCATAACGAGCAGAATCCCACCATACGTCAAGCAACAGAGGTTAGTTAAATCTTATACTTTTATTTATTTTTTTAATGTTTGTCATATATAATTTTATTTATGCTTTTTGTTCACTTTTTTACTTAATAATATATTCTGAATGTTTTTTTTCAAACAAAATCAAGTTTTTGATTTTTATTGATTTTTGTAGTTACGACCATATTTATTGCAGTTTACTTAATTTATGAAATTTAATTTATTTTTAAAAACGTTTTTTTTTCTATAAAAAGAGTAATGTTTTTATGCTTAATTTATCAATTTGATATTATAAGTATGTTTCTGTAATTATATATTTTTCTATAATTAGGTTGTCGTTATATTTTAAAAAAAAAAATTAGTTACTTCTTTGTAGTTGTGGTTCAAAACTTTGAATTCAACTTCACTCCAATCTTCTTCCAAGAATACCTTGGGTTTCCATATAAGAATAAACTTATTCAGTAGATCTACATATATAGATTTTTTTACATTCTTTACTATGTTCATCTACATCTACTTTTTCTTGAATCGATTTCTGAATTTCACATATCCCTCTACAAATCTGTAAGTTGTTTTTCTTAAATTCCTTCTTTAATCATTATTCATGTGTTTCTCCTTTTATTTAATGTGTTTAATTTTTTTTATTTAACCCTAAATCCAATTGGTATTTAAAAATATGTTCATTTTTTGTGTTTTAAGATTATGGTTTTCTTAACGAATACATTGTTTCTGCAAAACCAAAAACCGATTTTCATTCAGAATACTTTTTATTTGTAATGTATATTTATTCTACAAAGTTTGCCCGCAACCCATGATCCGATTGTTATGAATATCTTTCATAAGTTCTATTTGAAGTTATGTAAAATAACTTTTATTGGATTGGAATTGTTAATAAGTTTGTGAATGTCATTGAAAACCCTGATTCGTATTGTTATTGAATATTTTTTGTTTATGATTTATTTTATATGATTCCCTTTATATGATTTTTTTAGTCTGGTTTATTGATTAAAATTTATGTTATACAAAGCCTGATTTTAATCGTCATGGAAATTATTATGATTTTGTTTTTATATCACATGTTTAGGTAATATATTAACTTTTGATGTCACTGTATCTATTTTTGATTATAGGGTAATAGTTATATAAATTTTAAGGGGTTTTAAATTTTCTTAATTGTCAGTGTAAATTATTTGGCTACACGTTTTTTTATTATGATGTATCATAATGGTTATATCATCGGTTGCATCCATTGATTATAGATTTTGGAACAACATATACTTTTGATGAGGTTTGTTATATATGGATTGTTATTATAACATGTCGTTCACATTGTCTTTTATGTTATTTATAATTTTGTTAATAATTGATCTGATGTGGTTTGTTTATGTAACCAGTTTTTGTAGGTATTTCATATGGCAGAAAGTTCATCAAGGTATTTTTTGTTCATTTTGTTAGTATATTTTACATTTCATATGTAGTATCTGTGTTTTTTTTTTTCATGTTTTTGTTTTTTTTTTCTCACACTAACATTAAAATTTTACACTTTATTAATATCGAAATTTTTAAATCAGGTTCAGAGGACCCTGGTTCTGTAGGCTAATGAATGTAGCAGATGAAATTATTCTGGTAAATGATAAATTATTACATAAGTTATTTTTTGTTCTTTTATTTTCTTAGTATTAAATACAGTTTTTTATTATTGCATACTTTATATATTTTCACTGTAATTATAATAAATTTTGCAATTGTTTGTTTTATTAGTCCATTCCAGATGACGCTGTGGTCAAACTATGGGGTGTAGATAAAGGCCCTACAGATGTTATTATACACATTGAAGATGGCCGACAATTTGATGTTTCTTTAAGCGCTGATAAAGGAAAGTTATTCTTTTTTCATGGTTGGTCCAATGTTGTAGAACATTTGCAACTAACCAAAGGCTGTTTGGTAGTATTTAATCCTGTACATTCTACTACATTTAAATTAACATATTTCGTTGATGGGGTTAGTCGTGGCTCTTTCTGGACGTATCTGCTCCCTCCATCATCTAATTTTTATGTAAGATTAAAACTAATTTGTGTTTTTTTCCTTTTTTTATCATTCCCACAGGTCATTCCTGAATGTATCCTGCCAAAAATTTATGATTATTCATCAAATGATGTAATCTGTACTGTACTTATAGATAACAAAACGTTTAACGTTGCCATTGAAACCTCTGACGGTAAAGTCGGTTTTACCGTTGGTATTGACGTAATTGTCAGTCAGTTGCAGTTGAAGGCTGGTTGTTTTTTGTTATTTACAAAAGCTTTTGGTAATTTTTTCCATTTAAAAATTTTTGGAAAAACGGTGTTGAAATCAATTTTCCTGATGAAGATGTCGATCAGGTAAGTTACATTTTGGTACTTAAATATATAATTTATATATGTTAATGGAATACATTTTATATATTTAATTTGCAGTCTGACGTTGCACCTATCGATGCTGAAAATGAAGTTAATGAACAAATACCTGGTGGTGTTCGTCGAAATTTGTTCGTATGGCTTGTGAACGTTATTTTGTAAGTTTAATATCATTTTACAAACCGCTAAAAAACAAGTGTTACAATTTTTTGTTACTTAATAAACATTCTTCTTTTAGTTTCATATTTATTATTAATTGTATTTTTACAACAATACAGAGGATTCATGATCCTGTATCACGGATGGCTAGACTTGATGAAGGTTTAAAAGATATCACCGTTAGGTTTATGCATCTAGATCCCCCACGACAATTTACTAACGGTACCAGACGTGAAAAAAAAAGCGACGGAGGTTTTCGATACGCGTTAACCAGGTGGAAGAAGTTTATGAAAGCAGCTCGAATTAACGACCGTGACAGGGTTCATTATTCTTTTGATGAGAATGACCAGGTGTTGAGTGTTGAACTGGTTGTACCTTACGTTAGGCGTAGTCATTAGTTATATGACATTTAGGTCATGTTTTTTGTCTTTCATATGGCAGATATTAACTTTTTATATGGTTTTGTTGGTTTTTGACATTCGTTATGGTTTTCAATTTCAAGTTATTACATTTTTTTGCATTATATGACGTTATTTCCGCATTTGATAAGTTGTCTGTTTTTCCTTCCAATGTATGTATTTGTACACAACATTTGTATTCAAAGTAAATAATATGGTTTTGGTGGAAGCTCGCGTATTACGCGGGCATTAACCTAGTTCAGTTTAAAGAAAAACAAACTCAAGCTATTAGACAAAATACATTTGTGTATCAATAATAAATAACGTCAACAATAATTAGTAAGATATATTTATATCAATATATTTTCATAGAGTTAATCTATTTGACTTTTGTTCGTTGGTCAAAGATCTTGAGTGCATTGCATCTCAAGGAATGTGGCATGATGGGCATACCATATGATTATGATTAGGCTAGGACTCGACAAAGCTTTAGGGTGAGAGGGGCACTCCTCTCTTAGGGGAGTCCCCTCTCTTACGCACTCCCAATCAGGTTATGCCATGTCAACTCCCCTCTTAAACTCCCCTCACACCCCAATTTGATGGCGGCACTCCCCTCTTAGGTGACTTGTTTTTTTTATTAAGAAAAAAAAAATCACTGATTGGTTGAAAATGAGGGTGGCCCACCATCTCCTCTCTCCTCCTTGTGCTTCTTCTTCGGTGAAACCTCCCCGCACCCCCTCCCTGCACCGATGGCGCCGGTGTTCCCGAGCGGTGAATGGGGTCACCGATCCCCCTCCCCGCGAGTGCCCCGATCACCCTTAGTATCAAGAGTCGTTATTATTGTGTCGACAATTGATATTTGGACTTATTTGTTTTACTACTTATGACCGGTACATTTTTCGGTAGTGCGTGGATTAGCGGATTTTTCCAATTTTAAAACTTGTTTGAATTTTAATTAATACATATTTCAAACACCATTACGTGATCACTCAATGTGCTTTCACATATAATACTATAATGAAATCATGTAATCACGGGAATTAAAGATTAGAGAAAAATGCAATTTGCGTCCCAGTGGTTTGTGTGAAACATCAACCTGAGCCCCTAAATTCATTTTTTGGTTTTTTGAGCCCCTGAGCTTATGAATTCATAACACTTTGAGTCCCTCCGTCAGTGTGCCGTCTGTTTGACTATTTGAGCCAGGGGTAAGACCGTCTTTTGGCATATATTAATAACACTTTGCATCCCTATGGTATGAGTGAAATATCAACCCGAGCCCCTAAATTTTTTCTTGCTTTTTTGTTAAGAAATCATTGATTTAATAATTCAAATTAACTCTTTTTAAATAAATGCAATCTAATAATTAACTCTTTTTAAATAAATGCAATCTAATAATTAACTCTTTTTAAATAAATGCAATCTAATAATTAAATGTATACTATATATAACAAATTATTAAAGCCTAAATTGTATATTAAATGTAAACTTTTAATACATACAATACAGAGACAAAACGTCATACCACCACAAGCAATTGTGAATCTTTACTGACGGGTGCACTTCGGAATGTAGCAGATATGAATGAATATAACCCCAGTGTAGCTCTTCGATTTTCCTTGAAATTCCAGAGCTCGCTAATTACATATCTGCCACTGGGGTTATATTCATTCATATGCAATTGATCGTTTTGATCAATCAGTTCCTTATGTCCACCGCACCATCTTCTAGGAGGTTGTCAAGTGTTCTCGCCTTCGTAGTTGGTGTTTTGCGTATCTTTACATCCGCAGCCATTCTGTACAATATTTTCACAAAAAAACATCACAAACAAACCTGAACAAAGCAAAACAAATCAACCCTCTGTTTTTTCAAAGCAGAACAAACAAACAAAACAAACAAACAGAACAAAGCAGAACAAAAACAAAACAAACAAACAGAACAAAACAGAACAGAACAAAACAAAACAGAACAAAAACATCACAAACAAACCTGAAAAACTGAAACCAAAATACCCAAATCAACCCATTCACAAATAACTGATTATCATCATGCGGCATTCAGATTATCAAAGAACTGATTACCAAAATACCCAAATCAACCCTCTGTTTTTCACAAAAAACTGATTATCATCATCATCATGCGGCATTCAGATTATCATTATCAAAAACTGAAACCAAAATCCCAAATCAACCCTCTGTTTTTTCACAAAAACTTTCACAAATAACTGATTATCATCATCATGCGTCATTCAGATTATCAAAAACTGATTATCAAAAACTGAAACCAAAATACCCAAATCAACCCTCTGTTTTTTTCACAAATAACTGATTATCATCATCATGCGGCATTCAGATTATCAAAAACTGAAACCAAAATACCCAAATCAACCCTCTGTTTTTCACAAAAACATCACAAATATCAAAAACATATATAGATAAGATGATGATCCAAACCTCTGTTTTGAAGATGAAGATGGATGAAGATGATGAAGATGAAGATGATGATGATGATGATCGGTGTTGGGAGTTGAGAGAGAGATTTCAAGATTTTTTTAGAAGTGTAATGATGATGATGATCGGTGCAATTGATATATATTTGCTATTATGTGGGTATTAAAGGATAAGGGTATTAAGGACATTTCATACATGTTACAACAGTCAAACAGACGGCACACTGACGGGGGGACTCAAACTGTTATGAATTCATAAGCTCAGGGGCTCAAAAAACGAAAAAATGAATTTAGGGGCTCAGGTTGATGTTTCGCACAAACCACAGGGACGTAAATTGCTTTTTTCTCTAAAGATTATTAAATGTTCATTAATACGGTGTAATTTTTTTAATATTAACGTATGAAAAAGTTAGTCGTTTGAAAATTAAGGGAGAAACTAGTTTAAGTTAGAAAAAACTAGAATACCTTTTTTTGTATTAGTTTCTTCAATTGTTTAAACATAAGATTTAATAAATTGTTACCGCCTAATTTTTAGCTATTGATCTTGAGAGGTTAATGGTTGATTTCTCACAAATTTGATAGATGTGTTTCATGTTAATCCTCCCTACTATCACTTTTATGTGGATTTTCTCACAAATTTGATAGATGTGTTTGGAAAGGTTAGAAAAATTATGCTTACTGAAAACAACCTTGTTGTCATTGCTATCAAATCAGGAGAAAACGTTTCTTCGATTACAGCTCCTTCAAAAACTCCTGCAACAGCTCCTTCATGTAACACCTCGAAAATTCGTGTTCAATGAAATAACGACACGTGTCATGTAAGACAAAACGCGTTGTAAACCCGGATTTAATAAAGATGTTTTGGCAGGATTTAAAAGTGTCGTCATGTTAAATTTCACCTCTGAACGACCTCATTTATAAATCCCAATACCCAATTATATTTTTCAAACATCTAATATATCCTAAATCCAGAAATTCATTGACGATAAACGAATTCAAAGTGCATGATAGGTTCCTATGAAAATTTCTATGGTTAACCTTCTTGTTCGGCACTTTTGAAAAGGATCCAAGCAAACATAACATAATGGTAGGGTATGTAATTGTTAAAAACCCATAATAGAGGTCCCAAACTGACAAAACAAGGTCCCAAAGTCGAATTATGAGGTTGCCCTTTCGAATGCATGAAGGAACAAGATTTTTGGCTGCTGATGATTTGTTGCGCACCGCAACAAATAATTGTTACGGTGCGCAAGCTAAGCCCAGCTCCAACAGAATTGCCTGTTTGCTGTTAAACGCGAAATTTGACCTTTTATCCGATTTTCCTCATAACCCTTGGCCCCTAAACAACCCCTAAACATCTAGGGACACTTGTTAAGATGTTGTGGTCACTTGTAGACTTGTGTGTCAAGAATTTGTGGTGATCTAAACACTATATAAGGCCACTAAGTTGCAACACATTCTTCACACTTCACTTGTGCAATTCTGGAGCTTTTGGGAGCTTAAGAGCAGACACAAGATCTTCCTAATCAAGCTTAGGACTTCAGTAAGTTTTCTAATCCTTCCTTAGTTTAAGTTTTAGCTTAGTTTAGCTTAAAAGTCAACCGTCGTAATTAAAGGTTGACTTAGCGATTAATCACTAATGGTCCAGTGATTAGTCGAATCAAAAGTAGTTATAAGTTGGTAATTATGTGGGCTTTAAACCCTTAAAAGGGCATCCACTGATTTCCATCCTAACTAGGTCATTGGTCGAGTCAAAGATGATTAGAAAAAGTCAACAGAAATGTAATCTTTCGTTTAACGCATAATTAACGATGTAAAAGGTGTGTAACCTATTTTATCATTCATATAACTTGGTAATAAGCATAAGAACTTGTCTAAGCTTGTTTGATTCGACAACTTTCTGTTTTGAACCGATTCGGAACCGAAAGTCGCAAAGCTTTAACTTTTGCTTTGACTTCAGTTCTGACCCGTTTTAGTATGATTTGGAAATGCCTTAGAGCTTTCTTAGGACCAGGCTACATGTTAGCATAACCCTCTGTGTTTGGTTCATTAATTGACCCATTCGTTTACGTGTTTCCGTTAATTGCTCATATGTTGACCATTATGCCCTTATTACCTTAAAACGTGATTTATGAAAATGTAAAAGTATAGAAACCTTAGTTACTGATATATAAACTTGTATGCAAAGTTTGACATCAATTCGAGGTCTAGATTGAGAGTTATGCTCATTAGTGCAAAATAGAAGCTTTATGTTAATTAAACGGCGTAATTAGCGTATAGACTAGTTAAGCCTACTTTTTGATATCAAAATCTTTACCCACTGATGTAATATATTATTTTGGGATTTTTGAAGATTTTTAATTAATTTTAGGCTGAGCATAACTTGTAGTCGTAGGCTCAATCCGGTAATTGTCGGTTTTGCCCTTACGGGCCATAAAATGAGTTTTACATATCTAAACGACTCCAAACCTTTTGCTACTGATTAGATATGTTAAATAAATTATTTTAGGCCTTCTGGAATAATAAAAAATATCAGCTTTATGTATCGAACCCGTAAACGGCTCTTAGTCGCCTTATTAAGCGTTTTAACGCATAGTATGTATTAAAACTATATTAAACATACCCGGGTTGATACCTACTGATATCTTAGGCAAAATATAATATTTTAACAGTAAGCAAAGGTTGATAAACTCAGACTTCATTTTTGAGCTTTTCGGCTTATGTGAAATTACCGAAATGCCCCTACGGGGCATAATTGGTTATAAATGATAGATTTCACACATATACTTTATCCTACTGTTATAACTTATAAAAATAAGTATTTTTGCTGATTATATCAGACCTGTAACTCAGGTAAATATTTAAACTCTTTTATAACCTTTTAAATGACCAAACTACCCCTACGGGGCAAAGTTCGTGTCTAAATACGTTTCGGGCATAATGAAAGGCATCTTACTGATGTCACAACATATTTGAGGCATAAATTAACTTAGGAAACCTGTATATGGCTCTCATGAATACCCGTCACGCTTATTACGCGTACGGTGCGGTTTATGTAACAAGTTTACATAAATTAGCCGAAACGGGTCAAACCTTATTGGTTTTATCTCAAAACCCAGAATGTGTATGAAATACCCATATAAGACAAGTCTCTGAACATGTCGGGTTTAAATCACATTCTATTCCGGTCTTCGCTTAATCATGCGTCTGAACCGTATATTCCCTTAAGACTAACCGGTCTAAGCTTAGGCTAAATTAAAAGACCCGTTAGCATTCTAATTGGTTATTTATACCATCATTCCAGACTAGAGCATTTCGGTAAATGGTACCTACGCTTACTTAAATGAATACGGCTGAGTTATTAGATTCTTGCTAATTAAGACAGGAGCTAGCTCAGGTAAATACTCTTAACTTATTTTCCCTATACGGGCTTGGGATACGGTATTATAATAATACCGCTTGGTCGGGTATTGAATGTTTAATCGTATTGTGATTAAATTATTGAGGTAACCCGTTTTAATCTGTATTGTTTGAAATAAAAGCCTTTAGGGGTTAATGACCATGTCCCGGATATCCTTGACATCATTGTGTTATAAAATGGCCACGTCTTAAGTACGGGGTGTAGGCATACACCTGACAGTTACTTAAGTAATAACGGTATCTCACTTCCATGTGGGCCTATACTTGTGGTGTGTCTGTTAATCTGACTCGGTTTCTACATCGGGCCCTGAACGTACAACGAACATGTAAATCTGTATACAAGGTTATAAATATAATTGTTCCAAGTTAAAAAGGTTAATTTTGCCTCTGTGCATTTTAATCAAATTATAAAAGATATTTTGTGCCACGTGCATCCAAATCAATTTTCTTAAACTCTTTTCAAATGAGTCAGTTGAGTGTATTTACCAGTGAAAACTGACGTATTTTCCAAAAAGATTAAGTGACAGGTACTGAACGAAATTGGCTGGAAGCTCAGGGCGCTAATACGGAATCTTGCAAGTTCTAGGCGTCTAAAGTCTGTTGAACAAATGATATGTTTAAAGATCCGCCTGTGGATCCTTTACTTTCCGTTGTAATACTGGATATTACTTTATATTCGGAATGTAATAATAATTATCTTTTGCTTCCGCTGTGCATTTATATAATTGTGTTGTTTGACTATTATGTTGCCAACCACGTCACGATACTCCCCACCGGGCCCACCGGTGACACGTGGGAAGTCGGGGTGTGACACTTCAACCGAGAAAAAAAGTATTCTCAATCGCTGAAAGGTTTACTCTCCAAAGCAGGTGGTTCTTCTTCTTCATCAACTGCTCCTGTTGCAACTGAAGTGCTAAAGAAGATAAAGGAATTTGCAATCGAAAAAGTCAAAACTGGGGGGTTCTGAGGAAGAGTTTGTTTGGAGGGCAGCAGCAGTATAGGAGAAGACGATGTTTGTGTTTGGTGCTGGTAGCTTTAAACCAGTATGACTTTTAAGTATTTGTTTTTTATTGAACCTTTGGAAGTTGAACCAGCAGTATGCGTTTTATTTTGGAACCCGGTGTTACTTGTTTAACACCTCAACTATTAGGCTATGCGATATGGGTCCGTCCCCCCTCCCGTTCCCACCCGGCGACGCCAGCAACACCATCCCCCCCCCTCGATCCCCGTCCTTTCCGTCGGTTCTTGGACGTTGGCGACGGAACCAAAAGTGGGCCCCGGTTTCAAAAAGTTACCGTTTAAAAAAAAATTTAAATTTCCTTTTTCCCATTAAAAAACAAACGGTCAAAAAATTCAAATATATATATATTTTCTTTCCATTTTCAACTCCATTCACAAATTTAACCCCAAAATTTCATCTCTCTCACTTATTTTTTTTATAAATCTTCTTCCCACTTTTATAAACCTTATACTCTATCATGGAACCCTTCAACAACCCGAACAATCCGAAGAACCCGAACAATCCCAACAACCCGACCCAACCTAATGTTTTCTCGGTTCCGGGATATTATCCGACGCTAGAACCGAACCAATTATCACGATATTATTTAAGTCTATGTTTTTTTAAAGTTTATGTTTTGTTTTAAATTTATGTAATGCGGTATTAATATTAATGAAAATATTTTGTTAGTTTATTTTTTAAATGTAAAAAAATAAGTAGAAGATTAAATATATATATATATATATATATATATATATAAATGGTGGGGAGGACTATGACTAGGACCATCCTCCCATACCCTCCACTTTTGGGGGATAGACCATCCTTGGGAGGACTCTGACGTGACGCCTACGTGATGAATGGTCCTCCAAGGATGGGATGTCACCATACCCTCTAGCCTTATTTGATGTCCTATGCTTTGATTTGATGTGTCCTATGCTTTGATTTGATGTGTTCAGGACAACTTTTTCATTTTTATTATTTTGTTTTATATCTATGGGTTTGTGATTTCTTTTTATTGAAACTCGTGTTATTGATTACAACTTGAGAATTGTGGTCTATGCTTTGATGTGATGCGACCACCAAAGCTCTTCTTAGGCTACTAGGAATGGATTAAAGCCCCGGGGCCTTTATCACGCCTTCTTAGTATCACGTCACATAGGGGCTTTGAAGCTCTTTTCTTTAACTTGTATGTAATAGTTTAAAGCCCCCTATTTAAAAGGGGTGTGATAAGACTTGGTGATGATGATGGGATAAGACTTATGACCATTAGGTCATGGGTTCGATTCCCACAAAGGGGGTTTTCCCAGATTTATTGGGTTTCCTCCTGAATTTGTGTATAGACATTATTGCCTAGTGGAGATGGATATGATCGGGTGGTTCTGCTGGTGACACAATGATACTCCACTGGTCAGTCAGTGATCCAAATTTGCCGTTCAAAAAAAAAGGGGGGTGTGATAAATACAACCAAGATAATGATTAATATACCAAAAAGTCAAATTTAATAATGATTTAGTAATGAATAACTACTTTATTATATTATTTTATTATAAAGTCAAAACTAATCATTATGTTTTATTATAAAATCAAAAGTAATAATTATATTTTTTATGTTATTTTATTTTACAACACTTTTGTTATTTTTTATATTTTGTTATAATATTATTAATTAATATTAATATCAATATTAATAAATAAATAATCAAGACGCTTTATTATAGATACTTTATTATATCCAAATCACTTGCGAACATATTCAAATTACCCCATCAAATTATTGATTGTACTTTATATAATATTTTTTACTTTTTATTCAAATCACTGTCCACATATTCAAATTACCCCATCAAATTATTGATTTTAATTTTTATAAAAGATTTATATATACATGATCTTGAAATATTTATGGTTCCAAGACCTGTATTCTTTTTCATGGTGATGAAAATTTGTTTGTTTTCTACAGTACAGTAATTATTTTAGTATTAAAAAAATAGTTAAAGATTTGAATCGTAAATATTTTTTCTTGTAAACTAAAAAAAACGCTAAAAGAAAAGCAATATTGCGTTAGTATTTATACTTCGCAAGGATTTAAATATCATGTTTAAATCTTTGTATCAAAGAAGTAATTAAAATTATTTCGTATACATCATCATCATCAATATTTATGAATCAAACTTTTTAAATTTTTTACATCATCATCAATATTTATGAATCAAACTTTTTAAATTTTTTACTTTATTTGTTTTACCAGAAAATTGTCAAGCATATACTCTTTCAGGTATCGATTTTTTTGTATATCTATTTTATTTTTATTTATAAAACAAGTCATGTTTGTACGATACAAAGAAATTTATGAAGCCGCAGTATTTTTCAGTGTATATATATTTTTTTTTTAAATAGATCGAGGTAAATCTGGGTTTGATTCTTGAGTCAAATGGGTTTTACCAATAATTTCACCCTCATGCGTACGGCCGGGTGGGGTATCGGTTTTCCTCGGAATTGGTGGTGGACTCGGGTCAATAAGACGAGCAAAATTAAAAATAATAATATAAATATGTTTATTTAGTAAAAAAATTATAAAAAATTAATATTATGGGTTTATTTATAAAAAATAAAAAAAACAGCTTTTTAAAAATATTAAAAGAAGTTTATGGAAAAAAAATTATTAGTTGACTTGAGGTCTATTATTAGTTTATGGAAACTTAAAAAGTTGACTTATAGAAAAAAAAAAGTGAAAAAAAGTTGACTTTTAGGTTTATTTAACACAACCCATTTAAAAAAAATTAAACAAGAAAAGATTTGATTGGTTTAAAAGTATAGGACCCACCTGCACATCTCATTTTGGCTCGTTAGCACCCTAGCGGAGGGAGGATGGCGCCCCCTTTTGGCGACGACAGTGTGGGTGGTGACGCCCCGGGGCGCTAAAGAGGCTGAGGTGGCCGAGTGGCGCTAAGCCACACCCTTCAGTCTTAATATTTCGTTTTATACTCATGCTTTTTTAAAACCTACAATGAAAATAAATTTACATCTAAACACCTTTAAAATCCTAATCCTAGTTTCTAGAAAACGGATTGTTAAATTATTCTATAAAAACAGGAGGTCCGGGAGCAACATAGATGATAAGACCCAACCCAAACAAATCACGTTAGAAAAACGGATTGTTAAATTATCCTAGTTTCAGAATAGATTTAACTTTTACCCCGAGGGGTTCGTCTTATGTCTCAATTGACTTTTATTTTTTATAATGAAAGTAACCGTTAAAGAAAATTACTCACCCAAACCATTCGTTGTTTTCATTTAAACTTTTACCTCCAGGAGTTTTCTTCGTAACTTGTGGCTTGGGTATGTATCTCATTTTGATCGTTATGGAGGAGGGAATGTATTTTTTCTTAATTAAGAGCATTCTAGAATACTAATCCAGTGATTTAGTTAACCGTTAAAAAAGTATATTATTTATATATTTGATGCATTGATTATAATCTTTTACTAGTTTTTTTTAGTCGCGCGTTGCGAATAAACAGAGCAAATGATAATGTAAAAAAACGTTATTTGAAAATGTAGCTTGTTGCTTAGAAAGTCAAACCGTTAGAATCGGTTGAGTTTATCATCGTATCATTTTACGATAGCAAATAAAAACTTTATTTTTTAATATAAATTCGTTTTTAATAAAACTTATACTAATCGAGGGTAAAAGTTAAGCTCAACTACATACTTAAGTTTTTAGAAAAAAAAATTAACAAACATAAGTTACTAAAGAAATATCAAATTAATTGATAAAGTAAAAATAGATTAAGAAAAGAAAAAAAAAATATATTATTAAAAACAAAAATAACATTAAAAAGTATATTAATATAATAAAATATTAATATGGTTTTAGAAAAGGAAAAAATAAAAATACGTTAAAAGCTAAAAGTAAATAGAAAAAAATATATTAAAAAAAGGAAATATGGTTTTAGAAAAGGAAAAAATAAAAATACGTTAAAAGCTAAAAGTAAATAGGAAAAAATAAAATATATTAAAAGTTAAAAGTAATATTAAAAAAATATATTAATATTATAAAAAATTAAAAAGTTATATATTATCTTAAATTTGAAATTCATATATATGTATTAATTTACAACATAACCGAGCAACAGTGTCTACAGTGGACTTTAACGATGACGGCGTTTATCTTTTTGTCTGATACTTCCTTTTTCTTTTCCTTCCCACGAGTCTTCACCACCCATAGCCAGAACCAGTTCTTTCTCAATCTTCAACATGCACCCATCAGTTATTCCCACTGTCCTTACACTACCACCTCCGCCTCTCCTCCGCCACACGTGTGGTTGTACTGAAAACCCTAAATATTCTTCTCTCTAGGTCAAAATCTTCAAACCAAATCACAGACAAAAGTGAGCGGATCGTGAACGGAATCGTCTCCGGCGACAGACGCCATCATCGGCTTTAATTTTCTGTGTGTAGTCGATACTTTTTTGCACAATCAAACGGGATCTGAACTGAATCTAGCACAATCTTTGTGGCCAGGTAACTATCCCCTTTTTCATAAACCTTATCGATCGAGTTTACTTGACACAAATCTTATAAATTTGTGATCTTTTGGCTATGTGGTCGACCTATAAACTATCTTTTGTTTCTTCACGTTGAAATTTAACTGCCTGTTGTGGTGGTAGTTTGTTTGCATATCAAGTGTTTGATGAAATGCTTGAGTGAAAAGTATACATGTGTTGGTTGTAGGAATGATATGCCATCATATTTGAGATCTTTACTTAATGCCCATCAGTTGTATTCCTTGCTAGGGCTGACCCAAAGGGATTGAGTGAAACAAGCTATTAATTTTTTTTATAGATATATGATTTGGGATTGAAGTTGAAGGTGAGATGTATGATGATTTGGTATTTGGTGAGTGGCCCGTGTACGATGAGGTGTGTAGTTCAATAGATAATTAGGTATGGCCAGTCAAACCAATAGTCCGATAAAAGAACACAGACAAATTGAAGCGTCCCGTTCTGTAAGATGGGCTTCTATTTTTTATTACATACGGAATACATGCTTAAACTATTGTATTTTTCGTGATTGCATTTTTAACTTGCTTAAACTTAGTGATTGCATTTTTAACTTGCATAAACTACTGTATTTTTCGTTCAAGTTCGTTCGCGTTCATTTTTTAAAAGTTTTTAATATTTCACTTTCCCTCTTAAGTTTTACCCCCCCCCCCCCCCCCCCACACACACACACACCCCATAGTTAGGTAACTTTAGATAATTATGTTTCTTATCGTTTGGCTAATTATAATTGACACATTATTTGTTTATAAAATGTTGAAACAAGTGTCTACAAATATTTAGCGGCCTTTTATATTTTAGTTTTCTTACTTTTGATCAATTTGCTTGCATGTACTATGACAGAATTCAAGCAAAGCTTGAGAGGAATCTTATGTATTTTGCTGCCATTGCTGATTCTTAACCACAAGCTGCTGGTGTTCATTCCCAAGTATTTATTAGGTAGCAAATGAATTGATCTATGTCGCTAATTCATCTTCAATTTACGGTTCGTGTACGTTTTGAGGTTAGAGTGTCACCCACCAACAACTTTCTGCCTTTTACCAGGTAATTACTTACATTAAGCATCTTTTAATTTCAAATGTTATCACTGAACATGTTGTATGCCTAAGCTACATGTGATTCAACTGTTTTCATTATCAGTCATAATTGCTTGAAACGGTCAAGTACCCGCGCATCGCGCGGGGTAATCACACTAGTTACTATTAATCATCCTTCAAAAACTATATATATAATATAATAATTGTAAACGGTGGTGTTGATCACAAACTTTGAAATTTGAGAAAGTGAACTTGCTTATGACACGTATTACGTATACATATACATTTTTTTTGAACGGCCAACTAAATTATCGGATAAGCATCCTAAGATGCCCTCAATCGAGCAAATGCATCCTCTCCTCCACAACGTTTAGAGTTTGATGCATATGAGCATATCCAAGCCACCAAGCTACCAGTTTCGGGGAAAACCCGCCGCCCGAAGGCCCGCTGCGGTAAAACCCGATTCGGCTCGGTTTCGAACTGGCGACCTCCAGAGAGGCCTAGTTCTAAACTTCATTGTCACCACCAATGTCCTTCAAAGTGATGCTAGTGGTAGTTGAATTTGGAATCTCAAGTAGATAAACAAGTGACTAACCAATAGACCATCTTGTCAGGACACGTATACATATACATGTATAATATATTGGTGAGTTGAAAGTACGCTGTGGTGCTTATTTTAATTTTTTTAGAAAGTAAACTCGCTTCTTTTTTTTACACTAAGATGAGCGGGATGGTCACCTCTTGAGAAGAGGTAAACTCTCTACCCACTAAATCACATCTTGCCATGTCAATCCTTCTTTCTAACTCCCCTCTTGTATTAAAACATAAGAGGCGGTCACACCTCTTGGTGAGAGGTAAACTATATTTTTTTATAAATATAAAAAACAAAACAAAAAAATTGTGATTGGTTGAAAAGAGTGGACCCCACCATTATCCAACCCTCTCTCTTCTTCCCCCCATGTGGTAACTTGTTACCGATTTCATCCCACTCCTTGCGGTAAGTAGGTGACGGCGTCGGTGTTACCGCACGGTAACCCAACTCACCGCCCTACTAGCCGTTACTACCCCGCTCACCTTTAAACTAGTGAGATTACTAGGCGACCGGATTTAGTCAGGATAGATACGGTCCGCTACAATAAAGCTAGTTGCTATAAACAATCAAAAGTGAAAATTCAAAAAAAATAAAGAGTAAACTGCCATTTTGGTCCCTGTGGTTTGGCCAGTTTTGCCACTTTAGTCCAAATCTCAAACTTATTACATCCAGGGCCCTGTGGTTTGCATTTTGTTGCCATTTTAGTCCAAAAGTGAAATTTGACCAGAATTCCCAATTTCACCCCCCCTGTTTTGTCCTTATCTCCAAGGGTATTTTTGTCATTTCAGAAATTATTATAACTAAATATTGATTAAACCTTTTTCTATTTATTATTAAATAGAATGGCTTCTGTCTCTCTCCTCTCTCTCTCTTGACCCAAATTAAATCTGCCTTGAGCTGCCTCTCTCTCTAACCACCACCACACCACCATCATCCACCAGGTAACCCACCATGACCACCACAACCCCCACGTTACAAATTGGCTCTACAAACGTCTCCTTTTGATTCAAACATGCTGATAAACACCATTCCAAAACTCAATTTAAAAAAATCATTTAAAAACCCAACATATTAGCACCACACTATACAAACAAACGAGCATCAAATTGAAACAAAATGACTCAAATCTGGAACAAATTCAACAAACAACGAAATCGAGCATCAAAAATCCCAACAATTTCAACAAACAAAGAATTTTAGAAATGGAGAAATCAGATCTAGAACAACCCGATCTACAACATAAATCAAACAATTTCTAATCACCAAATTATAACCTAAACAAAAACGAAAACAATCAAAACCTGTAAACCTCCGCCGCCGCCGCTACTGCTGCCCCAACCACCTCCTCCTCCGCCGCCGCCGCTACTGCTGCCCCAACCACCTCCTCCGCCGCCGCTGCCATGTACTTCCCCAAATAAACCTTCCACGGTTCCACATACTCTTCAACTGCGCTGACACTTGTCCGGCGTTGATTGAAGAGAGAAAGGGAGGGTTCGTCGGAGTTCAACTGCTCTGACACTTGTCTGCCGCTGCCCTGTACGACCTCCAATTTTTTAGAAACCACCACCCATGGTCGGCGGTGGATCTTGTTCTGCCGTCATCATCAACATCCGGAGTGGTGCTCAGGTGGGATGACGCCGGTGGATTTGGGGATTTGGGGATGTATGTGTGACTGATCGATTTGGGGATGATGATGATGATCGATTTATGTGGTGGTGCTCAGTTAACTGGATTTAGAGAGAGATGAGAGAGAGAGAAGAGAGATCAACTGGATTTGAGGTTGCATTTTGGTCGATGATGATGATAATGAAGATGAGCTGGATGTATTAGTATATATATTAATTTTTGAATTAAGAAAATATTAAATGAAAAGCAAAATGACCAAAATGCCCCTCAACTAAAAGACAAAATAGAAGGTTGCAACAGTCAAAAAATAGGGTTTTTGAAATTTGGACTAAAATGGCAACAAAATGCAAACCACAGGGCCCTGGATGTAATAAGTTTGAGATTTGGACTAAAGTGGCAAAACTGGCCAAACCACAGGGACCAAAATGGCAGTTTACTCAAAAATAAATTATGATATACCAAAAAGTACATGTTCGCGTGTTCTATATCAACTAATAGACATAAAAACAAATATTAGTACCGATTCTAATAAGACCATGTTTAGTGGGCAATATTCACCCTTAGCGTTTTACGCCATATGGCAGCCCATGGGACATTATTGGGCGTTTTCTAAAATGGGTGTAGTGGGGATGAGATATTATTGGACATTATGTTTTGTAGTAAAATAAAATAAAAAAAATATTTAAAAATCTTATTGGCCAAGCAAATGGAAGCTCAAATGTGATTGAGCAACAACCCCCCCCCCCCCATTCGGTGTTTTTCAAACCACGCCAAGGGATTTTTTTTTCGGTGAAGGGGCGTTTTTGGGCGTGATTGGGCAATTTAAAAAAAAAAACGCTCCACTACGCTTGGTCTAATACCGATATGATGATATTGTTAGGTCAGATTCAATTCTATTTATCACGGTAACGATACCGAAAATAATCTTTTTGAATACAATACCGTTTTAAAAAAATGTATTCCGATGTCGCTAAAAATATTCAGTTTAACGAAAAACAAACTCAAGCTATTAGACGAAATACATTTGTGTATCAATAATAAATAATATCAACAATAATTAGTAAGATATATTTATATCAATATGTTTTCATAGAGTTAATCTATTTGACTTTTGTTCGTTGGTCAAAGATCTTGAGTGCATTGCATCTCAAGGAATGTGGCATGATGAGCATACCATATGATTAGGCTAGGACTCGACAAAGCTTTATTATCAAGAGTCGTTATTATTGTGTCGACAATTGATATTTGAACTTACTTGTTTTACTACTTATGACCGGTACATTTGCCGGTAGTGTGTGGATTAGCGGATTTTTCCAATTTTAAAACTTGATTGAATTTTAATTAATACATATTTCACACGTCATTACGTGATCACTCAATGTGCTTTCACATATAATACTATAATGAAATCATGTAATCACGGGAATTAAAGATTATTAAATGTTCATTAATACAGTGTAATTTTTTTTTAATATTAACGTATGAAAAAGTTAGTCGTTTGAAAATTAAGGGAGAAACTAGTTTAAGTTAGAAAAACTAGAATACCTTTTTTGTATTAGTTTCTTCAATTGTTTAAACCTAAGATTTAATAAATTATTACCGCCTAATTTTTAGCTATTGATCTTGAGAGGTGAATGGTTGATTTTATCTCTTATGCTTCTACAAGAGAAGCCTCTTGTACAAGAGCCACCCTCTTATTAATGACTATATAGCCGTTTGTTCCTGTTTTTTTCTTATTGTGCCCATAACTTTCAATAGTGTTTTATCTTTCGTAAGTTGCAGTTACTTCATGGATTTGGTAATTTGGTTCATGCGGTTTACCTACACAAAAAATCGAAAAATCAAACATGTTGACTTTGGGCTTGGATTAAGGTTCGACCTAGAGTTGCACAAAATAACACGATTCCGGAAACCCAACCTGGAACCAGTTCTTATCTGGAAAGGGGTGTACCCTGTTTGTACCCGAAAATATTTGTCGATTCCTACCTGGTTCCATCTTTTGTTAAATCCCGGTTCCTAACCAGACCCGGCTTTACCCAGTTACTTCCAGTTGTATTCCCATTTTCATAAAATTAGCCTTTGTTAACGGCTATAAAGCCGTTTGGAGCGTTTAGACCTTTTTTATTGCACATTTTGCCCCTGGGTATAAATAGGTGTTGGATGAATTGCCCGAGTATAAAGATAGGTGTTGGATGAATTGGTTGAGTACCCAACTTCAAAACACAAAACCAAAAACAAAAAATACTCTTGTTTTACTCTCCTTCTACACTTTCAACTCTCGTTATGACTCACTCACAGTCATATGTTGGTTAAGGTTTCACCATCTACCCAACTGTTAATATAATATATACTCTTTACCCTTTTTTCTAAGTTTGGAAAGGATTTATCGGTCGAGGTGTTTAATTTTGGTACAACTTGAACATGATATGTTCAGTCAAACATGTTAGCCACAACTCAAAAACTTTTTTTTTTTTTTTTTGAACGGGGATTTTGGATCACTAACGGACCATTGGAGTATCTTCACTAGGCTATAATGTTTATACACAAATTCAGAAAGAAAGAAACCCAATAAATCTGGGAAAACCCCCTTGTGGGAATCGAACCCATGACCTCATGGTCTGTAAGTCTTATCCTACCCCCAAGATGCAATTACACTATAATGCCATGGGCAACTCAAAACCTTATAATTTTGGTGTTATGATTCAAATCATGTGTAGAAATTGCCACCTTTAAAAAATACTTGAATTCATGGTTATGAGCCCTCTCTATTTGTGACATATTTGACCAAAGTTCATAATACTAATAACTACAACTTAACTTACGAAAGATGAAACACGATCGACATGGATTTGGTAATTTGTTTCATGCGGTTTCCCTAAAAAAGTATAAAGATAACCGAAAATTCCCCAACATTTGACTTAGTAGCCCAATTGAACATTTAACCCCACTATTTGACTCTGGCCTAGTTTTGACTTAGCCCAATTAAACCCACTATTTCACTTTGGCCCAGTGAAACCATAAAACCTAATATTATAAACATCATTAAAAAAAGGAAGCGAGAACATCTGACGTAACATTTTTGCGATTTATGAACTCCAATTAGGTCGGAGAGTGTGGGGGCGCCACCCCCGCCAGCTAGGCATCTATAGCGCCCAGGGGCGCTATTCACCCACACCCTGGAAATCAACATGGGGCGCCATAGATGGCTCGCCACCATGGTAACGGGCATGTTTCGCTTTGAACGAGGAGAGGTGGTCAAATTTGACCGTTGTCAAACGGTCTATTATTAAAAAAAAAAAAACTTTTTTTATTCTATTATATATATAAACCTATCATAAACTAAAAAAACTCACCAATCACAACCAAAATACACACTAATCACAACTAAAACACACACCAATCACAACTAAAAAATGTCTTCTTCGACCTCCTCATCCAACGGTGTTCTTGACGATATGGTTATCGCCATAACGCAGGAGACGATTAATTATTTGCGAGAAGAAGCCGAATCCTCTGCATCGCGTACCAGACAACCGCCTCTTGAACGGAATCGGTTAGCTGCTCATGAACGTCTAGTGCAAGATTATTTTTGTGAAACTCCTTTGTACGATGATGTTCAGTTTAAGCGTAGGTTTCGTATGAGCCGACGACTATTCGTTAAAATTTCCAATGATCTTGCGGGCGAATCCTCTTTTTTCACGCAAAGGGTAAGTGCAACTCGCAAAGTTGGTTTCTCTGGACTACAAAAGTGTACCGCAGCAATTAGGCAACTAGCGTACGACACAGCGAGTGATGCGTGGGATGAATATTTAAGGATGTC
Source organism: Helianthus tuberosus (assembly GCA_030545235.1). Taxonomy (NCBI): domain Eukaryota; kingdom Viridiplantae; phylum Streptophyta; class Magnoliopsida; order Asterales; family Asteraceae; genus Helianthus; species Helianthus tuberosus. The sequence goes on along the minus strand of CM060447.1, from coordinate 13,740,319 downwards.
GTCAAGAATGTGTCGTGAGTCTCTTGAAAATTTTTGTGAAGGTAATTTTTATTAACACTATTATTTATTATTTGTATTTACATCGTTATTATTTTTTATTAACACTAGTTTATTAGGTGTTATCTCTCTGTACTGGAGACGATATTTGAGGATGCCAACCGCAGACGACGTTCCACTTCTATACGAGGCCCATCAGCGCGTACACGGGTTTCCTGGAATGTTGGGTAGTCTTGATTGCACGCACTGGGACTGGGCGGCATGTCCAACCCGCTTGGAAAGGGCAACACCATCGTGGTGACCACGATGGTCCAACCCTAATATTACAAGCGGTCGCTTCTCAAGATTTATGGATTTGGCATGCGTACTTTGGCATGGCTGGTGTGAACAATGACATTGAGTTTTAATGTCCTCGAATCTATTCGACGATGTCATAGACGGGGTTGCACCAGATACTTCATTCTATGCAAACGACGTGAAGTATAAGTATGACTACTATCTCACAGACGGTATTTATCCCGAGTGGGCGACGTTGGTAAAAACTCTTTCGTGTCCAGATGATGAAAAAAGATTGTATTTCAAGAAAAAACAAGAGTCAGCAAGAAAAGATATCGAGTGGGCTTTCGGTGTGTTAAAAAAAGATGGTCTATCATCGCCCAGCCGTCGAGGATACTTGAAAAAAGTAAAATGAGAAACGTCATGTATACGTGTATCATTTTGCATAACATGATATTGGAGGACTCGGGTAGAGCGTTTTGTGGAGAAAGCTATGATGAAAGTAACCAACCGACGAACCCAATACTAACATACGTTGAGAAAGAAGATATCTTAGCGAAGATACGGGCTAGGCACACACACCATAACCTTCGAGCCGATCTGACCGAGCACCTATGGTTTTATCTTGAACAAGGAGGAGTCGACACAGACGACAAGTTATAAACTACTTTGTAGTGTTTTTTTAATGAAATTATGTAGTGTTTTTATTTTTTTTAATGAAATTATGTAGTGTTTTTATTTTTTTTAATGAATTTATGTTTTTTTTATTTTCTAGTTATTAAAATTGCCATTTAATTTAAAAAAATTAAATATTTAAATAAATAAATAATTAGGTAATCATGACGGGGGGTCCATCCACACTCTGCAAATTAAAGGGGGGCATGATAAAGCCCCAGGGGTGACATGGCGCTGACATGGTGTAACACCTCGGAAATTCACGTTCTATAATATGTTGACACGTGTCATAAAGTTTAAACGTGTGAAAGAAGTATTATGGAAGGACTAAAGTTGACAAACATGGAAAGTATGTGAATATACGTATTCTAAGTGTCAACTGTGAATAAATATAATGTACATTAACCCTACACGATGCTCATACCTTCAAACGAATAAATCATGGATCATACGAAGCTAAAAGTGAGTGATTTCAAACTACAGGGACCAAAAGTGTCAACATGTTCAAATTATACCTCTGAGTGACCTTTTGACAAACCCGAAGCTTTGTAAATATTAATTATGCTCACGAAAATGCACCATAAAAATTTCATAAAGTTTCGTTAACGTATGAGAAAGTTGTGATCAAATTCGTGTAAGAAGCGTTAAGGCGTAAACGTCGAAAGTTAGGACTTTTCGGGTGAAAATAAAGTTACCCGGGGACTTGGCAAAGTGGGTATATGTTTTAAGGCCATACTAGATCAGTTATAAGAGTTTACCATGCATAAAACAAGTGCCTATTCGAGTTTTGAAGAACCAAGGACTGAATCGCAAATGAAATCAATAAGCTGATCTGGTAGGGGGTCGCGTCGCGCGACGGGTCCCTCGCGTCACGCGAGGGGTGCCCAGCTCCGCAAATGTTGCTGAATGTCTGCCATTGCGTATTTTCGCGACCTTTACCCGTTTTTCCACTTCTCCTGGCCCCTAAAACATCCCCTAAGCCTCTAGGACACCTGTTGATTGATTGTGGTGGGCACTAGACCTTGTTGTCAAGAATTTATGGTGAGAAGTTTGCTATAAAAGGGCATTAGTTGCAACACAACTCCTCACACCTTTCTCCTGCATTTGTGGATCATTTCTGGAGCTTTCAAGCAGCCTCAAGTGATCAATCTCGTGCATAGGACTCTTGTAAGTCTGCTAGTTCTTGTTTAGTTGAGTTTAGCTTGTTTAATTAGCTAAAAGTCAAACCGTCGTAATTACGGTTTGACTTCGAGATTAGTCAATAATGGCTCAGTAATATCTCGAATTAAAAATAGTTATGAGTTGGTATTTATGTGGGTAATAAAACCTTAAAAGGGTTTCCCCTGATCACCTCTCTAAACAGGTCTAATGTCGGGTCAAACTTTTAATTAAAAAGTCAACATAATGCTTAAAATGTCATTTATGCATAATTAGCTATCTAGAACATGTATAACCTGTTTGATCATTGTTGTAACTTAGTAATTAATGTAAGAACATGTCCAAACATGTTCAACCCGACTATTCCCTGTTTAGACCCGGTTCGGAACCGAAGGTCGCATAGTTTGACTTTCACTTTGACTTTCAGTTCTGACCCGTTTAGGCATATTTTAGAAATGCCTCAGAGCTTTAATTGGACTAGGTTACATGTTAGAACAACCCTCTGTGATTATACACCTCAGTTCATTAGTTATCCAATTAATATGCATGTTTCCGTTAATTGCTCATATGTTGACCATTATGCCCTTATTACCTTAAAACATGATTTATGAAAATGTAAAAGTGTAGAAACCTTTGTTACTGATATATAGACTTGCATGCAAAGTTTGACATCAGTTTGACTTGTAGATTAAGAGTTATGCTCATTATCGCAAAACTAATGCTTTATGTTAACATAATGGCGTAATTAGCGTATAGCCTAGTTAAACATACTTTTTGGTATCAAATCTTTTACCCACTGATGTAATATATTATTTTGGGATTTTTAAAGATTTTTAATTAATTTTAAGCTGAGCATAACTCATAGTCGTAGGCTTAATTCGGAAATTGTCGGTTTTGCCCTTACGGGCCATAAAATGAGTTTTACACATCTAAACGACTCCAAACCTTTTTCTACTGATTGGTTATGATAAATAAATTATTTTAATCCTACTGGAAATATAAAAATATCAGATTTAAGTATCAAACCCGGTAATGGCCTTTAATCGCCTTAATTAGCGTTTTTAACGCATAGTATGTTTTAAAATCATATCTGACATACCCGGGTTGATACCTACTGATGTAAGAGGCAAATTATAATATTTTAACAGTAAGCAAAGGTTGATAAACTCAGACTTCAGTTTTGAGCTTTTCGGCTTATGTGAAATTACCGAAATACCCCTACGGGGCCTAGTTTGGTTAAAGATGATAAATTTCACATATATACTTTAGCCTACTGATATAACTCATAAAATTGAGTATGTTTGCTGTTTACATCAGACCTGTAACTCAGTTAAACATTTAAACTCTTTTACAAACCTTAAAATGACCAAACTACCCCTACGGGGCATAGTTTGTGTTTAAACTAGTTCGGGGCATAACGAAAGACATCCTACTGATGTTACAACATATTTGAAGCATATTAACTTAGGAAACCTGTATATAGCTCTCATGACTACCCGTCACGCTTATTACGCGTACGGTTAGGTTTATGTAACAAGTTTACATAAATTAGCCGAAACGGGTCAAACCTTAACGGTTTTATCTCAAAATCCAGAATGTGAATAATAAACCCATATTAAACAAGTCTTCAAACTTGTCGGGTCTAAATCACATTCTATCCGGTCTTCGCTTAATCGTGCGTACGGACCGTATCTTCGAAACTAGTCGGTCTAAGCTTAAGCTTAATTAAAGAACCGCTAGGATTCTAATAGGTTATATTTAACCTTCGTTCCAGATTAGGAGAACCAGTAAAAGATACTTGCCATTCTGATTATTGTGATTTATACTTGCATCAGGTAAATACTTTTAACTTATTTTCCCTATACGGGCTTGGGTTACGGTACATAGCGTACCGCTTGATCGGGCATCAAATCTCCACGCTTAGTGGGTAGTTGAATAATTTGAACGGCTCGTTTTAAACAGATTTGTTTACTTTACAGCCTTTGGGGGGTTAATGACCATGTCCCGGATATCCTTGGCATCATCTTACGAGATGGCCACGACCTGAGCACGGGGTGTAGGCGTACTCCCGTGTATAACTCACTTAAAGTGGTGTGTCTATTGATCTTTAACCCGGATACGTACCGGGCTACTGAACGCATAAGTAACATGTAATTCGTTCACAATATTATAATATTAAATAATTCTCCCAAGTTAAATAAAATGATTTATGCCACGTGCATCCAAACCAATTTTCAATCATTTTCCAAAATGAGCCAGTTGAATGTATTTACCAGTGTAAACTGACGTATTTTCCCAAAAAGACTGAATGCAGGTACTAAACGAAATTTGGCTGGATTGTCTCCTAAGCATCAATAGAAGTCTCGCAAGCTTAGGATGCCAGAAGTCTGTTGAACCATAAATGTTATTTTGTTTCGATCCATTCTGTGAATAAACACCGGATATTGTAACTTTGATTACAATAAATAAATTCGGTTGTATCTTATTTTAAATTGCTTCCGCTGTGCATTATTATATTGTGTTGTTTGACTATTATGTTGCCAACCACGTCACGATACTCCCCCACCGGGCCCACCGGTGACACGTGGAAATCGGGGTGTGACACGTGGAGCTTAGGTGGACTGATAAAGCCCCATGGGGGCTCCAACCACACCCTCTAGGCTTATGACTTTATGATTTATGAACTTTGGAATTTAAATTTTGATTAGGTTTAGGTGATATAATTTGGTTTAAAACTGGAATTATTAGTCACATAATGGAACGATTTCTCAAGAGTATAGTTGAAGAACCATCTTCTAAAATTCTCGAATATATTGACGTGGATACTCTTCTTTTGGATCATGCTATTTGGAAATCACTTTCATCATATAACCCTAATCAGTGAGATGACATTAGGAAAGCATAGTTACTTTGAGGACCCGACACCGACCAAAAAAAATATTATATCGCAATAGCCAAACCACCCCTAAAACGCTCTACCCCCCAAGAAAACTTTTTTTTGGGTTCGCTACTAACACCATTAGCACTTGCATTGATATATCCCCAATTCGTTTATATTCTTACCTACATACACTGTACAAAATTAACGACATGTTCCCTCAAATATAACATGGCTTTGATATAAATGGAGTTTTTAACTTCTAATTAGTACAAAGACATGCGCTTCGCTGCGGACTTTTGTGATATGTTTTATTAGTACCGTAGTTCTTGAAGTCGATTCAATTAGAAAATTTCATTTCAAAACTAATGTTAAATGAAATCCACTTAAGGTAAAGAGTAGTTACAAACAAAAACAATTCATCAAATTAATAACATCACAAATCTAATCTACCAGGTGAACACAAAGAAAGAAAGAAAGAAAGAAAGAAAGAAAGACAGAAAGAAGCTTAATTACCAGTCGGTGACATGTCGAGCACTCAAGCTCCGTCGACACACGACAGTTAACAACATCCATGTCTTCAAGATATATAAAAAACATGTAATGTCACATTAGGCTGAAGGAGGTGCAACCTCCGTGATTAACAACTATAAGGGTAGAAGGTATGGTGGTGATTGAGTTAGGGTGTTTGAGTTTTTTCTACCTAATGATATAAAGTCATGTCAACTCTCCCCTTCACTCCTCATTTTCTACTCAAACACTAGGTATGGTTCAAACACCCACTCAATTAAAAAATAAAAAATTTTGATTGGTTCTTCTCTACTCTCTCCTCTCTTTCTCTCCTCCGTCACTCTTCTCCACCTTCGGTGACTATTCACCGATTTCTCTCCCTCTCTCCTACTCAAACACCCTAACTCAATCACCACGGTGTGGTTCACCGATCGGTGAAAGGAGTCACCGAAGGCAAATCGGTGACCATACCGCCTACCCTAATAAGGGCAGTGGGGGCGGTGCATATTTTGTCCGTGATAGAAAAGTATCACGCGTGATACATTGATGGAAGCCACCGCCACTGTTTGTTCATCACGAGTTATGGCAAGAGTCCGTGATAATGTTAACGCATTATGGAATTGTGAGTGATGGAACATGTGAGGGGGTGTGAGGGTATATTGTGAGTGATGACCATTGCCACTAAAAAAGTTGTGAGTGATGGAAAAATGATTGATGACATGGTAAAACTTGATTGTGTGTTGTGAGTGATGAGTGAGTGATGAGTGATTACCACCCTCACCCCTAATATATACATTATACACATCTAACTTGTTTTGAAAGCTAATTTTTTTTTTACTTAAAATTTCAAAGTAAATTTATTTTGATAGTTTTTACGAAATTCATTAGGCCATTTGATAAAACTACAATATACTACAATATTTTTCTTTATTACAACAAGAAAACAACTCACATACTCAATTTTTAATATTCCAATGTTTATAGAATTTTTTGGTCATATAATTACAACTCCAACAAAACCACAATTCTTGTTTATATCTTTAATGTTCTACCATACTTAAGTTCAAAATGCTTCTCACTATATTCCAATAAATTCTTCTAGTCATTACCTAATAATCTTAAAAAATAATTATATATAATCTTATTGAAGAATCAGGTGAAAGGGAAGAAACCGATGATAGAGAGACCAGGGAGTAGGATATGGTAGAGTTGCACGCTAGGCTTAAGGAGTGTACAACGACGTTACGCATTGGTTACTTGTAAAAACTATGCTTAATGGCTTTGTTGTTTGTCTTTTAAGATTTAAGGTATAGTAGAATTCGACGCCCAACAAACAAATAAGAACAAAGCTTAAAGGCTCTGTATACTTAAATTTAAGAAGACGCTTTTTTTGTTAAATAAATAAGAACATGACTTAAATGCTCTATTACATACTTACATTTTAAAAGAAACGCTTTTTGTTAAGGGATTTTACATATTTCGCTCTCTTAAGAGAGCTTATTACATATTTCCTCAAATAAAAAATTTAATTACACATTTCTCCTATTTTTAAGAAATTACTCAACTACCCTTTTCTTATTCCCATAATCCCCATATCTCATGTCAATCGTTTCCTCTTTTCCATACCTGCCAAGCCAAACCCAAACACCACATCGCAGACCACTGGTCTTCTTCCCCTTCCCCAGTAATCGTTGTTTGCTACGTATCGTTTTGAGAAGAACTATCAGAGAAGATGGATTAAAACCATTCAAATCAAGACGCGGTACAGGAACTCAGAAAATGTCATAGCTGTCAGAAATTCGCTCCTCAAACACTTAGGCCCAAGAACAACCTGATCCCAGTCACCGCGGCCTGGCCTTTTCAGAAATGGGCGGTGGATATCGTTGGACCATTCCCGCTGGCACCCAGAAGGCTAAAATACTTAATTGTGGCAATCGACTACTTCACCAAGTGGGTGGAGGCCAAACCTTTGGCTAAGATCACGACGGAAAATGCCAAAAAGTTCCTTTGGGAACACATAGTATGTCGGTTCGGATTGCCACTATACTTGGTAAGCGACAATGGAACACAGTTCACCGATAAAGTTTTACAAGAGTGGTGAGCTGAACTCCAGATACAGCAAATTTTCACATCTGTAGCGCATCCCCAAGGGAACGGTCAGGTAGAGCGGGCGAATAGAAGTCTGCTAGATGGCATAAAGAGAAGATTGGACTCAGAGGGGAGCTCCTGGGTTGAAGAACTGCCGAATGTCCTATGGGCACACCGAACAATGCCCAAAACAAGTAATAATGAAACACCTTTCAGCCTAACCTATGGTATGGAAGCAATGATACCCGCTGAGGTTGGATTGCCGTCACTACGTCGCCTTACCGCGGGTAATAACAGTGATAGGCTGTTAAGGGAGGGCTTAGACGAACTCGAGCAAAGGCGTGAAGCTGCCGCTATCAACGAAGCGAAATACAAAAATACATTGGAAAAGTACTACAACAAACGCGTGGCACAACATACTTTCAAAGAAGGTGATTATGTCATGCGAGACGTTGAAGCCAGCAGGGCGGAACCCACAGGGGAACTGGGACCCAATTGGGAAGGCCCCTATGTTATTCAAGAAGATCTAGGCAAAGGGGCCTACCGTTTGTCCAGGCTAGACGGAACCGCCATACCTCGTAGCTGGAACATTGCCCAGTTCAAAAAATGTTACATGTAACACCTTGCTCCTAACAGCAAGATTAAACTTTTCTTTTTATCATAAACAAGTGTAATCCATCCACCGCGATGTTGCTTCTTTTCATTTAAGTTTCAAGTTTAATAAAAGTTATTTCCTTTTGTTTTATCTCATTACGTAAAATTACCATCGCAAACAAATTGCACAAAGCGGTAAACAACAGTGCCCTTAAACACGAAAATATTTTCATACACATAAGTCATAGGGTCAAAATATACAGCGCTGAAAGCGGGTATCTTGGTAATAGATACAATAACCGCTACCAAAAGATAGGTATTTTAACAAAACATACATACAAGCTATCTTACACAAAACCAAGTACTTGTCCCTAGTGTTAAGAAACCAAACACATGGGAACCAAAAAAGAACATGTTCTAACACCTACTTGTGGGAACAGGTCGCCATCACCTCTGCAGGGGTATGCAGCACCTTACCACAATCCAACATATGGGGATCAATGGTCAAGTCATCAGTCGATCCCCCAATCACCGATGGAGATACCACCACCGGATTGTCAACAGAATCTCTTCCTGCATGACCACCACGACGACGTTGGTACACTAAATGGCCACGTTGAATATGATCGGCCAGAATGAGTTGCATCAGATGGTCGGCTGATAGTGACGTCACGCCGGTTTCAGTGGGTAAAGTATCATCATAAACAATACTCTGGCATGCACGATTCGCCCGGGAAGGAATGGCATTAGGCTTTCTTCTCCTCCGAATCATTGACTTGGTCACCAGAGTTTGCAGCTGAACCAAGCCATCAGCGGCATCTAAACGTCGGAAAATATCGGAAAGTCTTTGCTTATAACTTCTCCGACTCATATTTTTTAGTTACCAAATTCAGAAAAAAGAAACATAATTTATAGAGGGGCAAACAGTTTTGACAGAGATGACGACAACAGCATTAATGGCAAATGATCATTACGGGTTAAATCGCCACACTTCAGAAGAAGGGTGGCTGCATACATCATGAGATTAGCATTAAATACCTGACAAGCTACGTGGATATTTGCACAAAAACCAAGGCTAAACAGTGTTATTACAAAAGCCACAAAAGGTTTAAAATATACGAGCAAAATAAAACTACTTATGCTTCCTCTGCCTCAGATTCTTCCGCAGGGCCCAGCATCATACGGAGAGATTCGGTGCCCTCTTCATTCACCTTATCCACTAAGTCAGCATACCCAGATAGCGGCTCGTTGTATACCGCCTCCAATGCGTCAGCCATTTCACCTTCAAATTTGCCCCTAGCCACATGAAAGTCAGAAGGAATCTTACCTGATTGTTTACAATCGAAGTATCCTTGGTAAACGCCATTATGGTGACCGGATTGATAGGCCGCAGCGTAAAGACGGTCTATCAGCGAGGTAAAGGGCGCTGATTGGCGAAGATATTCAAACGCTCCTACTAGCCCGGTGGATATCAGCCAATTTCTGTCGCCCCGTAAAGCGGCCAGTTGACTGGTTAACCCCTCCACTTCAACATTCGCTTGATCTAGAGCACTTTCTGCCTCCTTTAGACGTGTAGCGGAGGATTGGGTAAGGGTATTTCGTTCAAGAAGAAGGGAATCACAACGCTGTTGGAGTTCTCTAAGTTGCCCTTCCCACTCTTCCAACTCCGCCTGTCTTGCCTGAGCCTTGGCACTCGAAGCTTCTACCTCAACGGCCAACGCTTGATAGCGTTCCTGCACCTGCGACACAAAATCAGCGTCAATTCGAAATTTTTCCACAAGGGCAGTCATTTCGGATTTCACCTTCTGAGCCTCACTAATAGCTTTACGCTCTAGCTCCCCCTGCACGCTTTTAGCATGAGCGATCACCCGGTCCTTTTCCGCTATATCTCGAGCCCACATAAGCCGCTCTTCGGCAAGATGGGCAGTAACCCTCTTCAAGTCATCCTCGGCCTTGTTTTTCTCCGATACAAACCGACTTTCCCTCAATCCAGCGGCCTGAAGTTGACTCTCCAGGCGGTATTTCTCATCTGTAAGTTCTTCAATAGTAGCCCGGGCCCGGTGGAGCACATTATTGTCATGCATCCACCGGCGTCGGATCTCTGTAAGCCTCCGGGGTTGGCTAACAGAATCAACAATGGCAGAATTCATCAAGTTCTCATTATTCAGCCCCTCAACATTTGCCACCTCCGCTGGAGGATAAGCCCACTCAACCCAATGTTGAACCACTGGAGGATAGATCAACCTAGAAGACTCCGCAATTTTCCACTGAGGTTGATAGCGCTTATCCCGATTATTAGGATCCCATTTGATGGTAGGCAAGTAAAGATCATCTCCCAAGCGGGCTCCATCGTCAGCAATACCACTGCTTGACCCACCAGTATCGCCAGCGGCGCGGTCCCCAGCACTCGTCGCCTCATGAGTAGAAGATGTGGCAGGAATCTCTTTCCCAACAGTGGAAAAAAATACTCAGAGGAGAATCAAACAAAGGAGAAGGTGGGACACTGGAAAACAGTGGTGTGGAAATAAGACTAGTTGTTACAGTCACAGCAGCGGTGAATGAGGGTGGCGGCATGGCACAGCTAACAGTGGTAGACGTACTCACCGATGGTATAGACTCCGGTTGGCTGCTAGCAGTGGGATTCACCGCCCCCATAGATGACAAGGGCATGGCTTCCACATGTGAAGTTTGAACCGCGCCAGTAGTCCCTATATTAAAAACACACTTTAGTCACATAAATCATCTACTGCATAACTGAGGATGTAAAACGCGTACCAATTGGTATGGCATAGGCGGCCTGCACAGCTTCAAACGCAGTCAGCCTCGGAGCAATAAACATCTTTCTTTTTTCGACACATGGGTGGGGCTAGTGATTTCAGTTGTACTAACAATATCACCTTTGGTACTCGCCGCACCACCAGCGGATGATGTGGTCGTCCCGGCCGCCATATATTTCCTACCGGTAATCTTTATCCGGGTTGGTTTTTTCTCTGGATTAACAGTGGCGGTACCCCCGCCAAGATTAAATGAGGCAATGTAAGCGATAGGATCTGCAGGCAGGGCAGGTAGCAAAAATTGATCGAGATGAATTTTTAGCACATCAGGCTCCTGTTCACCAAGCATGCGGTCTGTGGCCCTCAACGCCAGATGCCGCGGAGGGTCAACAAAGTCAAATAAGCTCCATTCTCCTGAAAAGTGCATATTTGTTATTTTCAAAATCGACAGAATACGAGATTAGCAAAGCATAGGAATACCTTCATCATCCCTTCGAAAGGAGGGATACTGTTTGATATCACGCCATAGCAGACTCATCCCCGCCATTACCAGGGCCCCTTCCGGGATTACTGTACATTCGAATGGGCGACCACACAATCTCGTATATAGGGCATTTGAAGTATAAGCATCTTCAGGAGGACTGTCGTCCTTAATTTTGTCATTTGGCCCCATGTTTCTCCAATGCATCTCACCGGGAATTACAGAGTCGTCAATGTAGAAAAGCTTCTTTTTCCAATCCTTGTCCCAGGAACTGGTAGGAATTTCCCTCAGACAAGAAGCCTCAGTGTCTCTTCGATCAAAGGTGAAAAAGGGGGATTTCCACACAAGCACAAAGAAAGCCCTAAAAACAAGGAGTTCGGGTATGTGCCCTAAAGCCACATAGGCAAATTCGAACTGACGAAGCTTCACTAGTCCTAACAGATGCAGCTGGAAAATGTGAATGCGGTAATAATCAAGCACTGATCTGCAAAATTTGGTGATGGGCAACCGGAAATTGCAGAATTTGAAGAAATCACTAAATAACGTGATTTTACCCTCTTTCAACGGATACGCTCTATCCGTTTTTGATGGTAACACGGGATTCCACTCGGCCCTAATCCCGTAATCTTGCACAAGGTTGTTGTAGGACACAACTCCCCATTTGCAGAATAAGGTTTCGGAGCTAGCGGAGGCAGAGGAAGAGGAAGAGGATTCAACAGTCTTAGAGGCCATTTTGTTTGAAAGAGGGGAAGTGAAAGAGGGTGTTCTGAGAAATTGGAACTCAACCCTCGTGCAAAGGGATACTATTTATGTGGTAGCTTTTCAAAATTCAAAAAGGAAAATGGACAGACATACGCGTCAGAGCAGGGTGAGCCAAGTTGTTATCCCAATGATGGCTTAACTGTCACGTCCTATCACATCGCCGCCATTTTCTCATAACACATTTTGGCACTATAATTTTTCCTTAAATAGGATATACTTTCTTTTTTCTCTCTAGTCCGATTTCATGAATTACATTTCATAACTTCAGACTGGGGGACATGACGAGGTATGACCCCAATCGGATAATCCAACCCGGTCATTACCTATTATTTTATTATAAATAAATAATTATAAATATTTGTTCTAGAATATTCCATCCTGCATGGATAGGTCACGAAACCAAATCTCCAACTTTTCGGGTAGATCATGCAAATCCCTAACTTATAGGAGCTCATCCTAAGTTAAGGGAAACCCTAATCATAAGCTATAAATAGTGGTAAACGTATAAGGTACAGATCATCTAACTCTCATACAACTTCTTCCCCTCTCTATACTTTTATACTCCAAAACCCGAGACTTATTCTCACGCCGGAGGGTGGTTACAGGAATAACCCCATTCCTGTAACAAGTCCTAACGGTGTTTCTGTTTTGCAGTTTGCCCGTTCGGATCATTGATAATTGAAGTCGTCATCGGATACTACCGTAAAGGTCAGTGTTTCTTCATCTATTAATACCTCAAGTTAAAAAAAAAAACAATTATAAGTAAAAAAGTTACTAATAACATAAAAAGAACTTATACATGTTGTTTCAAAGACGAAGTTATTCGGTTGGAATTTTGTTCGTAAAAACGAAGACGGGTAAACTTTTAAGTAATATAATATATAAAGTTTGGAAAAAGATAATAGTGAACATGCTGTTGGACCGTTGTACGACCTCTAAAAGTCAGTTAAGGCGTTCATCTTTGAATACAAAGGCGGAATCAATGTATACAAAGTCATAACAGCTTTGTTCCTCTTAATTTTCCTTCTATTAATTCCTTCTGAGTCTTTACAATGATTTTCTGACAAAAATTCAGCAGCACCTTGACTCACATACAATGACAACTGATGTTCGCTTCAAATGACCAACACACCTATATATAGAGAGCTTGATTTCGCTTAAAGCTTGTTGAAGCGAAATCTTGTGTGTTGATTTCGCTTCAAGCATACATAAACCCACTCAAGCGAAATCTCTTGTTTAAACCATAAAAACCCTAACTTAAACCCTATTGTGTGATCATTCAAACAATCCTAGACACAAGACTTGATAATGACGTAATCAGCAGACATTTAGTGCACCAACAGACTCCCCCTTGGATGTTGATGAAGTCTTTGGCTTCAAGTCTTTGTCTTTAACAATCTTCAACCATTGTAAAAACTCTCATCAATCTTTATTTTCAAACTTTAAACTTTAAACTTCAATCTTCCCTTTAACTGTTGATCCAGACTCCCCCTTTCACAGACTCCCCCTCTCGATATGCTAGAATCTGAGAAATCTGGTTCAAGCTTTAACAATAAGCTTCCGTGGAAAATAATGAAGTCCAATCCTGTTACTCAACCAACAAACATAACCATTCTATCTTTTCAACAATAAAAACACAACCTTAATCAGTTTTAACAATCCACTCAAGTATTTAGGTCCAAGTTAATGACCCTGATTACTCAATTAATCTACCAAGTCCAAATTAATGACCTTGATTGATCTTTTGACGAAACACACTGATTTTAAAACAACAATTTCAAACATTTTCTGAAAATAACAAGCATCAAGTTAATGAACTTGTTTTTGACTTTTCAAACAAATCAAACTTCTTCAAAGTAAGCTTTCCTCATTCTTCAGTCCAGAATCTCCTGCATCTGCTTCAAACAACTGAGAATCTAACAATCAACTTTCCACTTTGGTTTGTCGGAAAATAAAGCAGAAATAAAATCTTTTTGGATTTTAAAAAAAAATTCTAAACTAAGAAATGAAATACAGAAAACTTAAATTGCAGAAAGTAAACAAAGTAAACTATTTACAAACATATTTTTGTTGAGCGTGTCAGGGAATCATATCAGCTTTTCAGACAAATCACAAGTACCGTTAAGCTACATTTCATACTTAGACTTAAACAATTTACCTCGATTGTCGATATACTGATCCATCTTAAATTCTCATACAAAGTTCAACTTATTCAGGATACGATTTAGATGAATTAAGAACTTAGATCATTCATGTGTCCCACCTCTTGAATATACTCCCGTATCCAGAATCTCAATAATCAGTCTTACAGGTGAGAATACTACAATGATATCTGTATATAATTTAGGTGTGCGAGGGCCGAGGGATCTCAGATCAATACTTCCGTATACGCAGAGAGATATCAGCTTCGACTTTTCGGTGTGTCCCCTTTTAGAGGATCTTTTTGCTTACAACAGCAGCATATATCAATTTTATTGTTTCAGCATGCTGAGGGTTTAATGCTGTGTTTCAAGCATTGTAGCAAGTATTAGCCAAGGACTAGGTCAGAACTACCGTTCAACAGAAGTCCCGGAATAATACCCCAGACATCATAGAGTATAAAGACCTAGTATATCAGATTACGAGACCTTTCAAACGAGATTTCAGGGGTTACCTATATATCCAAGTAGTGTTCCCCACAAATTCACAAGTTTGAATTTAGGTTTATATCCCGAATAAATCTACTAAATGTACAAAAACCTATCGACACATCATCAGTAAGATTGTTTAACTCTTTTAAACTATTCAAATCTTTAGCATACTGTGATCGTCTAGCTGATGTACTATCATTTTCCCTATATACACAAGCTCTTTTTCATATTTTATCATGTTTTTGTATTTTTGCATTTTTTACTGTTTTTGTATTTTCTGAAAATAAACTATGTACAAGCATCTAACATCTACTCCCCCTAAATACCAAAACAAGTAAAAATTCGACAAACCATTGCAGATTGTTTCTCGTCTTCATCCGCAACAGTACCCTCATCAACGCCAATTATGCCATCCGACACCGACAGAAGCTTCATACCATTCAGTTTTAACAAATATTTAAACCGATTTTTATCAAAAGCTTTGGTATGTAAATCAGCTTTCTGTTCGTCAGTGTGGATTTTCTCAATTCGTATCAACTTTTTCTCAAAGCAATCACGAATAAAGTGATGACGAATTTCTATGTGTTTAGTTTTAGCGTGATGTACTGGATTCTTAGTTATATTTATTGCGGCCTCATTATCAACAAAAAGAGGTGTGTTAAGAAACTGCAAACCGTAGTCGCGCATCTGTTGCTGTATCCACAAAATCTGAGAGCAGCAACTGCTAGCAGAAACATACTCCGCTTCACATGTAGATAACGCCACAGACGTTTGTTTCTTACACTGCCAGGTAACCAATCTAGGACCAAAGAACTGGCATCCTGCAGTTGTTGATTTTGAATTGACTTTGCAGCATCCGAAATCTGAATCGGAATACCCTTCGAGCATAAAATCGCCTTTTCTAGGATACCTCAACCCTAATGAAGGAGTTCGTTTCAGGTAGCGCAATATCCTCTTCACAATAATCATGTGCGATGCTCTCGGGTTAGACTGAAATCTTGCTGCGAGGCACGTTGGGTACATAATATCAGGACGTGAAGCAGTTAGGTATATTAAAGAACCTATCATGGAACGGTAAAACGTTTCATCAGCCCTGTCTCCGGTGAGATCTGGGTGAATCCCATGATTTGTTGCAAGTGGGGTAGCAGCTGGAGTAGAACTTGACATCCCAAATTTCTCTAGAATATCGTGAACATACTTTGACTGATGAATGAAAATTCCTTCAGGAAGTTGTTCAACTTGTAGACCCAGAAATAATTTCATCTCCCCCATTGATGACATTTCAAACTTCTGCTTCATCACTGATTCAAAATCTTTGCATAGATTTTCATTTGTCGACCCAAAGATTATATCGTCCACATAAATCTGAACTATCAGAAGATGACCATCAACGACTTTAGTGAAGAGAGTGGCATCCACTTTTCCACGAATGAACTTGTTAGCGAGTAGGTGTTGAGACAAAGTCTCGTACCAGGCTCTCGGGGCTTGGTGTAAACCATACAACGCTTTGTCCAATAAGTAGACCTTGTTTTTGTGGATTGGATCGGTGAAGCCCGGCGGCTGACCGACATAAACCTCCTCTTTAACCTTCCCGTAAAGAAACGCCGATTTAACATCCAACTGATAAACTTTAAAGTTCTTCCAAGACGCAAATGCTAGGAAAATTCTGATTGCCTCTAGTCGTGCTACAGGAGCATAGACTTCGGTAAAATCAATTCCCTCCTGTTGACTAAATCCCTGAACAACGAGTCGAGCTTTGTTCCTTACGATAACTCCTCTATCGTCTCTCTTGCACTTAAACACCCACTTAGTGTTAATTTTCCTATGACCATCCGGCAAATCAACTAACTTCCACACTCCCAATTTCTCAAATTGACTAAGTTCCTCCTGCATAGCATTGACCCAAGAGTCTTCAGTAAGCGCCTCTTTGTAAGTTCTTGGTTCAATCTGCGAGATAAAACAACTTAATGAGAATTCAGTTTGCAAAGGAGCAACTTTTGTATAAAAACATGTAAGCCCTTTATCAATCTGATTTCGAGTGCGAACTCCAGCTTGTAATTCTCCTATGATCAACTCCTCTGGATGATATGAAAAAGTTCGCGACATCACTTCACTTTGAACATCTACATTTCCCTCCAGATTAGTAACATTCTGCTCTGCATCTTGTTCACCAACTTGGTTTGTTTGACTTGAAATCTGAATATGCTCCCCCTCAGAATCTGAATCTGAATCACCGTGATCAAATACTGGCATGTTTTCAGCTTCTAGATTATCATTCTGAGCCGATTGATTATCCTGAGCAACCTCATTCTGTTGGACATCATCATGTTCACCAGCATTACTTGGACCTGCTTCATCATCGTTTGAAGTTTCCCTTGGTCTTCTTGAATACTCAGCTGGGAATCTTAACTGTGACTCATATTCACGCAAAATATCCAACTTATCAAAGAAATCTTCATCATCCTCTGATTCTTCTCTCATGTCAAACGAATCCCAAAGTTTGTCATAATGATAACGCCATGAATCACCAGGATTCTGCGGCGGCATTGTGTAACCTTGACATTCAACATTTGCAGCTTCAATAATCCGCTTCTCACTTGGAACGAAGACACGTCTTAATGGATTTGAATAACCAACAAATATACCCTCAATGCACTTCGGACCAAACTTTCCAAAAGGCTCTATAACCGTACAAGGTGACCCAAACGGTTCTAGATACTTCAAATTCGGTTTGCGATTATTGATTAGCTCAAAGCATGTTTTGTTGAACTTCTTCACAGTGAGAACCCTGTTGAGCGTATAGCATGCGGCGGAAACAGCTTCAGCCCAAAAATTAATTGGTAACTTTGAATCTGCGAGCATAGTTCTAGCCATCTCGATTAGCGTCCGGTTTTTGCGTTCTGTGACTCCATTCTGCTGCGGAGTGTACGGAGCACTAAACTCATGCAAAATACCTCTTTCATCACAAAATTCTTCCATCTTGCTGTTCTTGAATTCAGTACCATTATCACTTCTAATTCTCTTGATACGCCTTTGGTACAAATTCTCAATCTTCCTGAACAGACCCATCAAACTGTCAAATGTTTCATCTTTCGTCTTCAAGAAAGAAACCCACGAAAATCTGGAATAATCATCAGTAACGACCAAACAATAGTAATCTCCAGTAATACTTTTAACATTCACCGGACCAAACAAATCCATGTGAAGTCTTTCCAGAGGTCTCGAAACTGAATTGACTTGCTTTGTAGGGTGTGACTTCTTCTTCTGCTTGCCTTTGACACAGCTAATGCACTCCCCTTCCAGATGAAAACCTTTGATATTAACTCCCAATACCAAATCATTGTGTACCAAGTGATTCATCTTCCTTAGGTGAATATGCCCCATCTTTCGGTGCCATAATCTCGATTCTTTCTCAGTTGCTCTAGACACGAAACAATGTGCTTGACCAGTAGTTGTAGTTGCTACAGACATGTCTAACACATATAAATCATTCACTCTAGGTGCCCTCATAATAATCCATTCTTCAGGAACAACAAAACCAGGTTTCAGAATCAAACATTCTTTATCAGTGAAGTGAGTAGTATACTGATTGTCACAAATCTGCGAGATACTAAGCAGATTGTTCTCCAGCTCAGTGATGTAGTTAACTCTCTCAAACGTCACAATTCCATTGGATAACGTTCCTTCACCAACAATTCGACCACCTTGATGACCAGCAAATCCCACATAACCACCATTGATATTCTTCACATCATATAGTAATGCAGTTTTTCCTGTCATATGTCGAGATGCGCCACTATCCATGATCCATCTTGAAATGGCTCTTGGAAGATCCTGCATATACCACAAGTTGATTTTAAAACACTTCAATAAAGATGCCGATTCATGCTTCGCAATCCGGGAAGCTCCGGCAATTCAAACTGCTTATTCGAACATGGTGTCCACCCAGGCTTCATCAGCCTTAGGTGTAACCTTGACTCTAGCAACTTGAATTTTGAAATTTTCAGCCTTCAAAGATGGAAAACTTGCATCATAATCAACCGAAATTGATTCGTCAGCCTTTTTCACTTCAGAAGTTGAAATTTTCATTTCAGTTTTTGGTTTCCAAACTTGTTGAGATAATGCAACCCGTTTATAAAATTTGTCATTATTAGTTACCACTTTCTTTACGGATTCATTTTTCACTTTGATGTTATCATTTTTAACTTTTTGCTTCTCAATCACTTTCTTCTCAACATACATTTGTGCTTTACCCTTCACATCAACCTTCTTTTGTTGAACCTTCACAGCTTCAGTCCTAGGCTTCACATATGTACACTTTCGTGCAATATGACCAACTTGTTCACATCTAAAACAAGTACGAGTATCAACTACTCGACTCGTGCCTTCAGACTGATACTGTGAAGCTCTTTTCTCAAAGAACTCTTCATTTGATTTTGAAAAGATTTCATTTTCCTCATCAGAAAGTGAACTTGAACCATTTACAAACACCTTCTTTTCTGTAAACCTCTTGTTTTGAAAACTCTTTTTCTGATAACTCTTACCACCTCGATAACCACCCGACCAATTGTTTCGATTGTTATTATAAAACCTTGGTGGAACAATAGGCTTTTTGTAATAAGCTTTATCTTTCTCAAAATTCATTTGCCTTTTTGTTTGACTCAAACTGTTCACCTCTGACAATTCAACTTCAACCAATTTGAAAACATTTGTCAGCTTGTTCATGTTAACATTCTCAATGGGAAATTCAGAATCCGAAAACAACTTATCAGATCCAGCCATCTTGTACATTACAAGACCCGGTTCATCACTTAAGTTGTTTTTGGACTTTGATTTCTGAATGTATTTGTCCAAGAAACCCCCATCCTCCTCAGAAGTGTCACAATCCGGTTTAAGCACTTTGTCTATCACACTTTTCACCACATCACTTTGGACACCCTCGTCATTGGAAGATGTGAACGTGACATCAATGTTTTCAGGAAGTTTAACTTCACTTTCTTCCTCAATTTCCAACAAACTAGACTGCTTTTTCGTGTAGTTGTCTAAAATTGGCGGTGGAACTTTGTGAAAACCTACACCCGTTCCGTCAGAAAACACATCCTCGCCATCTTTGTTTTTTCCTATAGGTTTAGGAACAATATGCTGCAAAACAAAGCTTGCCGATTTATAGCTGTTAAGCTTCAACTGGATTCATTCATTCTCAATTTCAGCTTCTTGAACTTTAAGTTTCAGTTTAGCAATTTGATCCAGTTGTTCATTAATCGATTCTTCTTTTAATCTCAAAACAGCTCTTAGATGTTCATTTTCTTTAAATGTTTTGCCATTACGATCATCACTATCTTTGACAATGCTTTTCAATTTCTCAAACTTTTCAGAAATTTGACGGTTTTCAAGAATTAACTTTTCATTTTCAGATTTTATTTTCTCACTTTCAGTTTTATCATTTTCAATTTGAACCGTTAATTCTTTAATCCGTTCAGTTGAAGCTCTTACACTTTTGTCACGATCAAGAATCTGATTTTCAACATTTCTAACCTTTGTTGTCAGATTCTGGATTTTCTCATTGTTAAGATACGTGACAGTGCTACAAAAATTGCATTGTTTGGTGCAATTTTTGCAGTCAGCATTCCCATCAATCTTGTTATCTGACCCAATTATGTTACCTGACGCATTTTTTGACACACTTTGACTGACCGATTCCTTTGACTCAGTAGCAGAATTAGGATCTACCTCAAGTGCTTTTGCAGCTAGCACTTTGTCAGCCATCACTCCCAGGTTCTTAGCTGTCAACTCTTGCGTAGTATCAATTATGCCTGTATCAACTTGCTTTTCTTTCTTCTCTTTTTCCTCTTTCTCCTTTCTCTCTTTCTCTTTCTCTTCTTCAATCATTTTCGAAGTTGGAGTTCCCCACCACTTGTGTTGCCAATATTCATCTTCTTCTTTGTACTCCTTGATGATGGCTTCGATATCAAGTGTACTATCATCAATTGCAATATTTCCATACTCATCAAGATAGCACTCTCTATCTGGATCCCATCTATTGGCTCTCCTTGCATTCAGATATATACGAGAAAGTCTGATAATTTTTGTTTCAGCAACCATTTTCCGGTAGTGATATTTCTCTTCTTCAGTACGATCATCTTTCCATGGCTTAGGTTCATCATTGCTTGCCATGAATGCGTAACCCACCGCATCTTCTTCAGGTAGAACTTCTTTACTCCAATCATACCCCTCATCATCATAAATCACAGCAAGAGCCCTTGATTTGTCTCTGTTGTCTTCAACCTGCTTCAATCTAGGCGGCTCAGATTTATTTTGATGGTAGATTGCCTTTTTGTAATAATCATCTCTGAAAGGGTTCTCCGACTCATCAGCATAAGCGTTTCGGCATTCTCGTTTAAAGTGACCCTTCTGCTTACATTTGAAACAAGTCACCTTCGATTTATCGAACCCCAGCTTGGTAGAAGCACCACCAATTGTTTTTCTTCCTGTAATTTCCATGAAGCGTTGTGCACGTCGAACTGCACTTGCCATTGCCCAACGAATGTCTATCAGCTCCATTTCTTCAGGATCTATCTGATCGTAGTCTTCTTTCGTCAAATTTGTATTTCCGATTTTTCCAGCCACCAATCCTTCATAGGATTCCAAAACAGATGCCAAAAAGACCATTTGTTGCTTGGCCGACTCCGCATCAAAATTCTGTGCGTTCTTCAGATCTATCGCGATATTGCAAGAAAACTTCGCATCAGAATGATTTGCGGAAGATGTAGATCCACTGTGATAACCACTATGACTTCCACTGCTTTGACCACTTTGACTTTCTTTGCCAGCTGTCGACACATTTTCAGCAGAAAATGCAGTCTTTGGAGAAGTAGCTTTCGGCATCATACTCTTTGGATAGTATAAATCCAGATTCTGCTGATAAGATGAATGATTAATTTTGTACGTCTTCTTCAACTCTAGTTCATGACTCTCGAGTTTTTCAATCAGCAAATCTAATGTCAGCTTTTCTGGTTCTTTGATGGTATTCTTCAGCATCAATGCATAATATCTCCAATCCATCTCGTCAGGCAACGAATCGAACAATTTGTCGATAAGATCTTCTTCAGGAATGTCAATCTCATGTCTTACTAATTCCAGCTTCAGATGACCGAACCGTTCTATCATTTTACACACTGACTCGTTCTTTATACTACCAAACAGATCAAATTCTTTTCTAAGAAGTTTCTTTTTGTTTTTCTTAATTTCTTGACTACCGACACATTTCTTTTCCAGCTTTGCCCATAAGTCTTTAGAATTTGAGTAATCTATTAGTGAAATGATGTCTTCACGCACTGACTGAAACAATAATGCCACACATTTTTGCTCAGCTACGAATGAATCAATCTCTTCAGCTGATCTTAATGCTTCACCATTCTTCTTTCCTTGAGCATAACCATTCTTCATACTCTTCCAGCAAGGGAAAGCAAATGCCATCAACCAATCTTCGAACTTTGTTGCCCACCGGCTATAATCTTCTATAGCCATCAGTTTAGGAGGTTTGTTAAATGTTCCAAATGCACTTTCGGACTCCCAAGCTTCCTTCTTTCTTTCTTTTGGTGGACTTTTGTTTGCATCACTTGAAGAAGTATCGTTGTTTCCTGAACTGCCCGTGAATGCATGCATATTGCTAAAAGGATTCATGAAAATATCATCCATTTTGATCGTACCTGAAAAATCAATTAAACACTTAGAAAATTTTTAGGTTTTGAAAAATTAACAGGTTCAAGCGAAATACTTGAAGTAATCAGCTTCAAGCGAAATCAGTCAGCAAGACTGATTCAAGCGAAATCCTCTATTTCGCTTCAACAGAACAAGTTTCAATCCAATCAGTTTCAAGCGAAATCTACTATTTCGCTTCAGGAAGTCTTCAAGCGAAATCCAGCAAAATCTATTTCGCTTCAGCAATTTTCAAGCGAAATAGTCCAAAAAGTCAGATCTGAAGCGAAATCAACCTGTTATCTTCGAACACTTTTCAAGCGAAACCCTGTTTTAGGTTAATTTTATCATGTTTTAATCTGAATTTCAGTCTGAATCTTTGTAGGCTTTGTTAATACTCAGTTTTACACGTTATACTCGAAAATTAGACCATTTCGACCGTTGGAACTTGTTCAGATCTGAAAAATGTAAAAAGAAATGAGTAGAAAGAAAATAATCCGCTGCTATGGTATGAACTCCTCGTCCTGAGCTCTGATACCACTTGTTGGACCGTTGTACGACCTCTAAAAGTCAGTTAAGGCGTTCATCTTTGAATACAAAGGCGGAATCAATGTATACAAAGTCATAACAGCTTTGTTCCTCTTAATTTTCCTTCTATTAATTCCTTCTGAGTCTTTACAATGATTTTCTGACAAAAATTCAGCAGCACCTTGACTCACATACAATGACAACTGATGTTCGCTTCAAATGACCAACACACCTATATATAGAGAGCTTGATTTCGCTTGAAGCTTGTTGAAGTGAAATCTTGTGTGTTGATTTCGCTTCAAGCATACATAAACCCACTCAAGCGAAATCTCTTGTTTAAACCATAAAAACCCTAACTTAAACCCTATTGTGTGATCATTCAAACAATCCTAGACACAAGACTTGATAATGACGTAATCAGCAGACATTTAGTGCACCAACACATGCTTTTAAAATAAAAAAAAACTCCATATTAATATTTGGAAAAATACATTTTATTTGGTTTATCCGAAAATTTATTAATATGATTCAACATATATTAAACCAAAGATACTCATATTATATTTACCTTCATA
The DNA here is from genome assembly GCA_030545235.1 of Helianthus tuberosus. Lineage (NCBI taxonomy): Eukaryota > Viridiplantae > Streptophyta > Magnoliopsida > Asterales > Asteraceae > Helianthus > Helianthus tuberosus. The sequence continues at coordinate 13,716,695 of CM060447.1, read as the reverse complement.
TTAATTTTGAAAATATTACCTTTGAAAATTATTTCTTGATAAACGGAAGATGGGAACATATTTTTAAAATATAATATTTGAAAAAAATACATTTTTTTTTATTTTAAACGTAAACTTTTAAATTTATACTTATCATATTATTTAAATTTTCAAATTAAGTAGAGATAAATGAGAATAAATACATTTTAGGAGAGAAAACTCCAATTTTATAATTATCTTTTAATTAATATTAATTATTTATAAAAAATAGATGGCTTCAATAAATGACAAGTTTCCTCCCATTAGTTTCTTTTATTATATAGTATAGACTAATTTAAGATCCCGCGAGTTTCGCGGGTGGCTTAACACAAAATATAATATCTATTGGCATTGAGATAAACTTTGTAATGAAAGAATTTTTCAATATGAACGTATAATGATATTGAAATAAAAATTTATAGATGCCATTCCATTGATCCTTGAGTTGCACGGAATATCATTTGCTTAGTGTAGTCTTAAGTAAAAGGTTCAAAATTGCCACTTGTAATATCTTACAAGTACTTCAATACTAAAAAGATGAGGGCCGATCAGCAAACTTCCTCATCTCACCCATTTCCGCTTTCACATCATAAACGGCCACTTAAGGATCTACAATAATGGGAAGTTTAGCATTTCAAAATTTTATTGAAAACATTTGGCTCACTTCAGGAGAGGTTATAAAGCCACCTTTTGCACCCAATGGATATAAGAAACCAGCCTTCAGATTTATCAGGTATTCCTCCATGAACTCAGCAACCGATATTGGACCACCTCTAGACTGAAAAAGAAAAACAATCAACTTAGAAACCTAACAATAATATATAGCCTTAAAAGTCAAATTTAAATTCAATAATACAAAAAAAGTTTACAACATTTAGCATGTGTGTGTCTGAAATCCGGTTTCGTGAACACCAAATATTAAAGGAAGCTTTATAAAGTACACTATTTATTATTATATTCACTTGTGAGCAAGCCTGGAACGTTGTCGTTTATGATTGTCTCCTTTCTTTCATTTTCCTTTTTTTTTATTTTGTAATTTTGTAAAGAAAAAGGGGATGACATATATTTCAGAGTAGAAAAGGGCTGAAAACATGTAAAACTCATATAAACGGATATCTTTCTTGCATTTTTTCCACTTTATTTTAGTCTGCTAAGATCTGGTATATCTCCACCAAAATCATTGAAAGTGAGATCTCTGTGTAACTATATGGACATAGATACAAACAAACACTACTACATACACTTCTAACAGATGTGATCTAAAGTAGATTTAGATCAAAGAATGAAAGAGGGAGAAGTATTACAAATATTACAACTCGAACATTTGTGACATATAAGCAGAAATAGTACTCTTTAGATTAGAACTTCTCATCATCCTGCAAAATCTAACAATATTCTTTAAGTTAAAACATGCAGCATCGAAATTAAAAAAAAACATACAGTCACTTTCAATTTTGTCATGCTTGTCACTTAGGTTTGAAAAAACATGAAACTTCTTCATTTAAACCAGAGATTGATCAACACACATATACATTCAGTGTTCAAATCAGTACCTACTTGCTGCATTAATTGGAAAAAAATGGAAATGGTTTATGTAACTTATAGTTGAGACAAATATGTTAAAAGGTAATGCTTGCTGGTATTGGTTAATTCAGCCAACAACATTGGGTAACTCTAATAATTAATATTAATCCTTCAACTTTTTCAAACGACAAAAGTTACACCTACTCTACTTTACACCAATCTTAATCAAAACAATAATATAAAGCATCAAAAGAATTAGCTCCAATTGCACTTTGAGAAAGAAAAAGGTCTCAATTTTCTTATATTTCAATCACCAAATCATATATTTCAATCACCAAATCATATATGAAGCATTACACAGATATATACAATACATACATGACTAAAACCAAGTAACTCCTACGACCATCTAAATCGTACTCAGCTTATGAAAATTCAGACAACAAAATTGAAAACCCAATATTTTAAATTAACAACATAATTAACTTCAATTCAGCTTGTGAAAAGGTTCAAATTAGGTCAATAAAATTGAAAAAAATATGCAAGAAAAAGAACCTGATTCTTTGCATACATCAACAGCTTCATCTTTGACCGTGACCTTTAAATCTTTTGAATTCAAACCCATGAAATCCCTTTCCATCTTTCAACTATAAATAACAATTAAGATCAAAATTAACGGATTAAAAACACCCAAAAATCTTAAAAGAATTGAAACCCAGAGATCTTGAAGAACCTTTGAATTACCTTGAAAATTAGAACCCGGATTACAGCTCAGCGCTTGAAATCCTCGGTCAGAACCCTAGATGATTGATCCGACATCGCTTTAACCCCTGTTCCTGGCCACTATCGCATCTCCTTCTCTCCTTATTTCTTGGGTTGTATACTCATATATGCCAAACTGCAAGACGCACAATTGGAACGGACATGTGTGAATGTATTTGTCCTAATATATTAAAGCAACGAAACTCACTAGTTGACTCATTCTCCAAGAACTCCTTAGGTTAGCAAAACGGAAAAGCACCACACCAGTTACCATGTACCACCAGAAGCCTTTCAAGAACCAAAACTGTTCGATCGCAAAGTTACCTGCCATCGTAGCCTGCACAAATAACATCAAGTTTTTAAAGCCATTTTTACTCAACAATTTCCCACTCAAAACAAATTTTAGAAATCAATGATATGAAGAGACGGGGCACATTTTCATAATATGACAAACACGTATCCCTTCAACAGCACTTTTTCCAATGCCAATATCTGCTTCTTGAATCATTCCAACATCATTTGCACCATCTCCAAAGAGCTTTATTTCACCAATATTGTAACCTTATTTTAAAAATAATATCAATTATAGTATACCAGAACAAAAATAAAAGAAATAAAAAACTGATAACAGATTAAAATCGAAGTAGCTAACAATAACCCTAACCCTAATACGATAGTGAAATCGAAGGTTACAGTCAATGTATCAAAGATATATAGGGTCTTATAAAAAATCATCAGAATGAAAACCTAAATTCAGAATTAATGAATGAAACCCTATGAGAAGACAAAATGAAATCAGAATAAAACCCTAAAATTAGAATGAACCCTTAAAACCTTATAACAAAAAAAATTACAAAATTAACATCAATTAATCATTAATCTGATGGAGCAGTACCTATGAGCTGATAAGGTGTTGATAAGGAACAAACATGGATCAATGGAAGAAGATGAAAGAAGATGAAGAGAGAATAACGAACAGAAGAACGAAGTTGATTGTTGCCGGAGAAACCTTCACGGTGATGAGAGAAGATGAGAAAGAATTCTGGCTAAATCGCAAATGTGGAAGATTGAGATGTAGGGTTTGTGATTTGAAAAAAAAAAGTTTGAAAAGAGAGAATTTCATAATTATGGAAACAACAATTACATTGGAAAGAGAAAGCGTGTGATTGAATAGTATGTGAGGGAAAAGAGAGTAGAGCAACCCCTCCTTGAATTGCCGCTCAAAATTGCTCAGGAAGGTGTATCACATTGCCAGGTGGCAATAAGCTTTTTAAGAATAGGACAAATGGCATAAGTTTGTTTTGTTTTATTATAAGGTATAGATAGATACCACCTAAATGACGAGTCGTTATTTTAGATATAAAGTAGTTGCTGTTGAGATGAATACACAATTTTGTAACATGTGTAGTAACTTTCCATTGATAAAAGCTAATGTCATGATTTTTTATGATTAGAGCACAGGACACCATTCGATCATGAGTTGTCATTCATCATATCATGCATTTGCGTTTAAATATCCTATTTCCTATTTGTACCACAATTGCATACAACATACATTCAACACACAACAAATTTCAGGAAAAAAAAAGAGAAAAAAACTATAATTCTAACGCTTTTAAATCATCTACCGTATTTAATGTGATAAATAAAATAGTTATTTTTTACACCCTCTGATTATAAGCATGTGTATCATCATATCATGCACTCTTTGCGAACACTTTTGTAAATTAACATGTACTGATCTCTCAAAAATCAAAATCACATACATCTAACGCTTTTAAATCACCTATGGTATTTAATAAAACAATGATGATTTATTATTAATCAATTACCGACAGACCATTGGAGTATTATTGTGCCACCAGCGGAACCATCCCCGATCATATCCATCTCCAGTAGGCAAGAATGCTTATACACCAATTCAGAAGAAAACCCAAAAAAATTAGGAAAACCCCCTTGTGGGAATCGAACCCATAACCTAATAGTCCCTTAGCCTTATCCCACCCCTAAAATGTCACTAGACTATAATGTCATATTTTTTTTAAACGGTGAACTTCATGTATATAGTTACCACATGCCCCAAATCGGAGAGCCCCGTATTACCCCACTCTGGCAAGACTATGTTGTCTTAGCCGGGCCCACGCTAGCTTCAAAGTTTGGCTTTTTTAGGCGTTCCCCAGGAAACCATACCGCTGGCTACCACTTGACAGTCGTTATGTCACCACAAGAGTAGAACTCTCTGACGTAATTATTACGGATAAACATAAATAACAACCTTGTTATACAATTTGATTTATATATATATATATATATATATATATATATATATATATATATATATATATAGAGAGAGAGAGAAAGTATAATGTACAAAAAGGCTTAACCTACATTAACCTACGCGACCAGATTTATAACTTGCGTAATTATTTTTTTGTCCATCATAACGTGCGTTATTATACTTCCCATGCGTGATTATCACCTCCCATGCGTGATTATCACCAAAAAAACTGCTCCCATGCGTTATTAGGGCTCCCATGCGTGATTTTATCCTTCATCGGACGGTTAGCAGTGTAGCGTACGTGAAGTATGATAAGCCCTTTTGTATGTTAACCTAACCCTATATATATATATATATATATATATATATATATATATATATATATATATATATAGGGTTGAGTTCATTTCAGAACTCTAAATAACTACAGAACTTTCAGAACTCCTAATAAACAATCATTTTATATATAAGTTTTTGTATTTAGGATCTTTTTATCATCTATTATATGTATTTCTTTGACTACATACATGTTAAAAGTAGTTTACATATGTTTAATTCCCAAAATTATATATATGTGTTATAACTAATTACATATATGTAAAAAAACTAGTTTACATATGTGTAATTATAACATTACAAATAAAAAATGATAAAATTACTATTAACATGTATGTAATGGTAAAAATACACACAATAAATGATAAAATTATCCTAAACATAAAAATATATAAATAAAAAGATTGTTTATTAGGAGTTCTGCGAGTTCTGTAAATATTTATGGTTCTGAAATGATTCTGGCCCTATATATATATATATATATATATATATATATATATATATTGGAGAGTTCAAATGAGAAGAATCACAAATTAAGAATAAAAAGAATAAAAGGGTACAAAGGTAATTTAAACCAATCATTTAATTAGTCTACCCTTTATTTTTGCTATTTAAATTAATAAACCCTAATCATTTAATGAGTCTATCCTATAAAATAGTTGTGCACCTTACACAATAAAAACATTCATGCACATGATCCTACATATTCAACGTTTTCTACACCATACTAACAACGTTTCCTACACCAAGAAAACAATGTTTTGGTGTAGGGTACAAAATGTGTAGGTTCCCAACACTTTTAAATAATTTTACGACATATAATATTATATGTGTAGGACACAACACTTTAAATAATTTAGTCACTCCTTATAAAATTGGTGTAAGACCCAACACATTAATGATGGTGAAAGAGAAAATTATACTGACATTAATGAGATTGAAGTAACCCTTTATAATATTTAATAGTGTTATACATCAAATTGTCTATTCTACCCTTATTAATTAAAACATTAATTGAAAGTGGACAACATTAATATCTTGATTCACAACCATTGATCAAAAAAATATAGGGCCTAGATTAATTTAGTTTTCTTCTTGCAAGAATATTCTTCTCAAATGAACCTTCTCCTATATATATATATATATATATATATATATAGGGGACCGCTAAAATGAGAACCACCTCTAGTTGTAAAAACCATGAGAACTACACCGTACGGGACGAGTTGGACCAATTTTTTTTCATAAACGTAGATGTGTGTATTACAAACACATATGTAAAAAAAAATCAAAAAAAAATCGTGTGTGTAGTTTTTTACACCACAAGTTTGGTGTTTATGGGTACTGTAAATTTACGGTACCCGTAAACACCAAACTTGTGGTGTAAAAAACTACACACACGACATTTTTTTTTTTGATTTTTTTTTACATATGTGTTTGTAATACACACATCTACGTTTATGAAAAAAAAAATTTGGTCCAACTCGCCCCGGATCAAGAGGTTCTCATGGTTTTTACAACTAGAGGTTGTTCTCATTTTAGCGGTCCCCTATATATATATATATATATATAGGCTAGGAGTTGGCTAGAAAGTCCAAATTTCCTAAAAAGTGTAAAAAGTCACAAAACACCATAATGTCAACCATAAAACACACAAAAAACCCACAAATAACATAATGAAGATTACTAAAACATCATGTATGTGGGTTTTGTGTTGTGTTTTAGGTGTTAAGGCTCTGATTATGGAATGACAAATATCATTGTGTTTTATGTTGTTTAGCATTTTGTGTTTTATATTCATAGTTCTATGATGGTGTGTTTGAAGTTTTTATAGGCTATTAGGGTTTGAATATGGTGTTTTAGTAATCTTCATTCTATTATTTGTGAGTTTTAGGTGTGTTTTATGGCTGAAATTATTGTGTTTTACGACTTTTTACACTTTCTATGAAATTTGGACTTTCTACCCGAACCTCACCCTATATATATATATATATATAGGGTAAGGATAGTGTAAAAAGGGCCTAAAGTGTGAGAAGTGTGAGAAGTGTATTATAACACTATATATAATACTATATAACACCATATAAACACCGTATAACAATATGTAACACCATATAATACCATATAACACTATGTAACACTATATATCATTATATAACAAATATAACACTATATATCTATCATAGACATGCTATCAGACAACCTATAGTGTTATATTTGTTATATAATGATATATAGTGTTACATAGCGTTATATGGTGTTACATATTGTTATACGGTGTTTATATGGTGTTATATAGTATTATATATAGTGTTATAATACACTTCTCACACTTTGAGCCATTTTTACAGGATCCTCTACCTATATATATATATATATATCTTATATTCCTTACTAGGTTTTTACCCGGGATTGCTTCCCGGGCTCGGGAAAGTTATTTAGATTAATTAATTACTATTTGTTATTAATACGACCGCATTACATCAACCATCTCATTCAATTCAACAAAAATGTCTTGAAATCACCGCATTTTATATCATGAACTCATATTAGAGGACAAACAAAAGCACAACAGGACCATAAGAATAACATCATTTCCACTTTTACATCAATGCACTTACATGATAGGGGGATTTGAGATTTTGAAAAAATCTTTGTTTTTGTACCTCTTTTACAAAATAAGATGTTGACCAAATTTGAAACAGATGTTAACCAAAAGTCAATAAGATATTGACAAATAGTCAAACAGATGTTGAGCTTAAACAAATGTTTGGTTTAAGACCAAACATCTGTTTATGGCGAAACATCTGTTTAAGGTTAAACATCTGTTTAAGTCCAAATATCTGATATAGAAGAAGAACATCTGTTTAAGGCAAACATCTATTTAAGGTTCAAACATGTGTTTAAGGTCAAACAACTGTTTAAGTCCAGACATTTGATATAAAAGGCCAAACATCTGTTAAAGGGCAAACATCTGTTTAAGCCTTAACAGATGTTTAACTTGTTAAGATCTACTGTTTTCTAACACAGTTTTCCTCTTCAAAACATTGTTGAACCTAAAATAGATTTCCATTAACTATTGACCAAAAGGCAACAGATGTTCAAACCACTATTTGTTATTGAAGTTCTTTAAAAAAATTAGATAGAATTCAAGAAAATGGAACAATGACTTAAAGAACTATAATTTAACACATAATCTAATTGGTCAAATATAAAACATAAAGTGCTAATAACAGTGTTTTATCATCTTAGCCATACATAGCAACAAAAACATCAACTTAATAATTTAAGAAAAAAACCTACAACATCACCATCAAAAAATTCATAATTAGTATCTGATATCAGAACAGACTTAAAATGTGTTTGTTAAACTGATGTAACTTGATTTAATACTATCTTCTGTTGCGAAGACACGTATGTGAAATGCAACATATCACCAAACCTTAAGTTATTGTCAGTCATAAACTTTCGCCAACCTTCCAACGCATAACGTGGCTTCAATTCATTTAACTCAAACTTAACATCATAAACCTGCACAACTCCAACCATGTTTTGAACTTTCAAAGGATGAAGATCAAGAAAAAGACCTGCTCGTCTCGCAACTTCAGCAGGAAGACGCTACATGTATTATGTGGAAAAAAATAATAGTCAGACAAATAAACGTAAATCATTAGTTTATTATGAAAAATGGTATACCATCCTATAGTCTCCTTTGCGATCAAAATGAAAGAACTCAGGGTCAAGAGGATGTCCAGAATGTTTTTTTGCAGTCTTTGCAATCTTATTTCTACGGTTAAGCTGTTTTTGAACGTTGGCAGCTCTCTTCCCCTTGATGAAAAAGTAAACATATACATGTGAATTAAAGGAATGATCAATATATGCACAAAAAAAAAACAGTTTATATAACATATACTAATTAACTGGCAAGTATAGATACCTTAACTTTATGAACAGACGAAGAACATCCAGTATGATCACTTGTGTTGACAGGTAAGGCAGCATTTCCCTTAGTCCTATTCTTGACGACCTCCTTTCTCTCAGAAGTAACTTTAGCTTTCTTCTTAACCTGTTGTCATAGAGTAAATTTAATAACAATAGTAATATAACAATCTTTAAGATGGTAAACTTACATCTTGGGTTTGGTTCAATCGTGAAGACATGCGTCTCTTGGACGTGCATTCGGCATTGGTTGGTAAGTTCTTGTAAATAATACATTATTGAATAAATATAACATCAGTAAACAACATTACTAATAGTTGTAAAAACATTAAATTCTTATATGTGTTAAATTAAAAATAAATAATTTTAATAATTTAGCAAGTACCTGAGTAACGGTTGTACCTTCACCTACAGAAACAACTTCTTCATCCTCATAGATGTCCTGGTCAACATTAATAAAATAATTAATATAAAGCTAAAAAAATTAAAACTTTTATTGCTAATGCTAAATACTTACGTACCTTGAATGCATTTTTAACATAATCAGCCTTCAATATCTCAACTACACTATCATCATCAGATTCAGGTTTCTTCAAAAAGCAAATCTCAATCTCATCTCTATAAACTACTACTTCAAAAACAAAATCATCAATCCTGCTAAACACAAGCAAATCATCCTCAAGTATCCCAACATCGTTGCACATTTCCGTCCATCCTCTAGAAAATACAAAGTGGGTATCAACTTTAGACACCTCAACATTCCAGTACAAACCTTTGTAACAGATTTGAAATTTCCCACTCGGTGGACTGTTTACGTAAAATTGTTCAATGAAGAAGTCTTCAATTACCTGCTTAAAATTAAAAATAATGAATACTAAACGTGAAGTATGTATCTTATGAGAATAAGTGTTAACACGTTAAAGATGCAAAAGAATTGAAGTTAAGATCAATACTCATACCGTAAAACCAAATCTTGCATAACGATTAAAAGTGAAATAAGATTCCCCACACATGCCATTAACATAACATGAAAGTTCAAGTCCAAAATCACCTAACGGTTTGAAAACCAACAAAGTATCCCTCGGCAAATTGAGATCTTTAACAACAATGTCCCAACCGTCAGTTATTATCGGCGTTGAATTTTTTGTTCTGACCCTAAGAACCCATTTTTTACCAGACTCATGATATACTTGCAACCTACTTTTTTGCCAACAATCTCCCCACTTTTGATTAGCAAAGAATATAGGTACATCCTGTATATAATTTTTAAATAGTGTAAGAAAATATAAACCATAAAAGAACTGTTAAATATATATCTCAATACAAATAAATTATGTATGTAAAAACATGTCATACCAGTTTCAAAGATTCTGGGTTACGAAGAAACTTAACAAATGTAGTATACATCATAAAACCTGAATCAGTAAAGATGTTAAAAGACTGTAATTAAAAAGCTGGCTTCGAAAATGAACATTAACTTTTTGTATTAACAGAGTATATAGTGAAATTAATCATAGAAACAGAGTATGAGTTAAAATTATTCTGCAAATAATAATTATTTTAACATGTTCTCAACAAATGATTCAAACACATAAGTAAACCCTTCTTGAATCTTGAATGTATAGCAATAAACATTTAAAATCGTATTAGTAGCAAGATAGGATTTAAATTAACATAGATTAAACAATATAAAGTTCATTACAATAGGAATGTACATACCAGTTGCTGAAGAAAAAATAATCAAACCTCAGGTGATTGAAGTGTAGAAGACGGAGGAAAAGAAAATTGAAACCCTAGAAAATAACTGGGGAGAAGAGATTTTTGAAAGAAGAGATGATAGATGTTTGATGTGTAATGATGATGAAGAAATAGTGACGGTTGTGTTTTTCTCTTCCCATATTTTCAACTGATGAAAAATATTTACACATACACCCCTTTTTAAATTTGTTATTTACATTTACATTGACATACAAGAGTAAAGTACATGATTAGTTGAATTGATTTGGTATTCAAATTAACAAAGACAAATAATTTTTCATATAGCAAAACCATTAACATAACATAAAATTTGAATACTTTGAATCATGTATTAATAGTAATTAGGTTTTAACATAAGTAAGTTTCATGACCTCAAGAAGCAATGCCGAGGGAAAATTTAGTTTTATCTATTATATGTACCTTTTAACATAAGTAGTTTGACTTTGGTCAAACAGGCTTTGGTCAAACAGTGTTTTATCAAGTAGCTTTTAACAAAAGTAGTTTGACTTTGGTCAAACAGACTTTAGTTAAACAACGTTTTAACATTGCTCAATTAGTGTTTTATCTATTATAATTAGCTTTTAACATAAGTAGTTTGACTTTGATCAAACAGCGTTTTAACATTCCTCACAATGATTACAAGCTAGTAAAAACTTCTTTGTAAACAACATTAGAAGTCTTATTTGTTGGTTTTCCATCAGCATCGAATATTAGTATTTTAACGCCTTCTCTGGTCTTGACCCTTGATAATGCAACATACAACTGACCATGAGTGAAGACAGGATCTTTCAAATAAAGACCAACCTTTGATAACGATTGTCCTTGACTCTTGTTAATTGTTATAGCAAAACAAACTGATAACGGAAATTGTCTTCGTTGAAATTGAAAAGCTATTTTTTTGTCAGACGGGATCATATTAATCCTTGGAATATAAACTCTTGTGCCAATGTTCCCACCAGATATAACCTCAGCTTCTATAACTCGTTTACCAAGAAAAGTAATTTGAAGCCTTGTACCGTTACATAACCCTTTCTGTTGATCAATGTTTCGAAGAAGCATCACAGGAACACCAACTTTAAGAACTAATCTGTGATTAGGCAAGCCAGAAATCTTAAGAGCATTCAAATTTTCTGTTGAGTATAAGCTTTCTTGAAAAGAATCAAGAATTTGTTCGGTTTGACATATACTATCAGAACTCAGGTACTCTTTCGCATCACCAGGAAATAACGAAAGCAATTGATCATTAATTTCATGAACTACCTCATTTTTGGGTGCTAGAATTGCTCGCTCAGAAAAAAATCCAGCAATCCTAAATTGTTGAATAATTGAAGGATATACAAAGTCAATTAAACTTTGTATTGGGTCACAAATATCGGTGATCAGTAAATCATCTGGTATCTCTATAATGGCGTCACCATCATTATCATCTCCAACGTTTCCTTCACCAATATCAATAAGCCATTTTGCAAATTCTCTGATAGACTTCGTATTCGAACTTTCAGCTCCAATAGTTAGACGCATGTTTTTAGTCAGCCGTAAGAGTCTGCATTTTGGCCATATGTATGAAGATCTTAAAGACGCACTAACAATTTCTTGTCTAGTACCATTAGGAATAACAGGTAGTATTTGTCTAAAGTCACCACCAAATACAATAACTTTACCACCAAAAGGAATATCCGAACGAATACTCCTACCTTCCGAAAATACGTCGGTCATGGTCCTATCTAAAGCTTCAAAGGCATGTTTGTGTACCATCGGTGCTTCGTCCCATATGATTAATTGGGTTTCCTTTAATAATCTCGCAATATCACTATTTGGCTTAATATTGCACATTGAATCTTCTGTTAGATTAATGGGAATATGGAACCGAGAATGAGCTGTCTGTAAGGACCTAATACGTATTTGACAAAAAGTCGCAGCGGATATTCGTGCCATAAAATTTCTTTCATTACAAACGTTTTGACTTACTTGAAAGTTCGTTTTATTATGTATCTTCTACAAAAATAAAGCATAAGTCCTGTTTACTAATAATACATACTCAATTATTCCCGTACAATCTATCTTGTGACTCGGTCTTCGATCTCTATTCCTCGATATAACCGCCCGTGATTTGTACAACCTGCACTCACCACATACGTTCATCACATTAGTACACAATACATAAATAAGATTCAATCTCGTACACTTTCCATTGCGTTATCTTTCTAATTCCAGGCATTTCATCTGTGCATCCATATTCTGGTGAGGCTTCAATAATGTACCTGCATTGCTTCTCATTCTCAAGGCACACTATTAATAACGTATTACTCGACGTATCTAAATCATGCACATATACATGTTTACATGTATACATATGCGTCTACATACGTACATACCCTCCTATATTTCTACATACCTGCATATACTCATACGTACCTTCTTCTATACCAACCACATATCTACATACGCGCATACATTACTACTTCTCTACATACATTCATATATACCTACGTATCTTTGCATACGCATAAATACACATCTACATACATACCCGCATTATTGTGTCTACCTGCATTTCATTTCATTCTCGAAGCACGCTGTTAAAGACGTCAATACTTAAATGCATTGTAACCGCGTATATAAATCATATATAGAACCACTTACATACATACATACATACCTTTACTTGCATACCCACGCATCTAATTACATACATACATGATTACATCTTCGCATATGTATTTACATACATACATACATAACTACATACACACATACCTACTCACATACATACATACATACATACATACCTACATGCATACATACATACACACATACATACACGCATACATACTTGCATCCACACATATATATATATATATACGTTCGTACCTACACACGTATGTACTTTCATATTCAAATACATAATGCTCATGCTCATACATAACTACTTACGTACATACATACACCAATACCTACATATATACATACATGCATACATAACTCCATACTTACATACATTCATAAACAAGAAAACTCTATATGTATACTAAGAAGTGAATCGAAAGTCACTTACCTCGAGCGTTAGTGTTCATGCTTGTTTCCTCGCCTCCGCTTGACCCGTTAACCTTCCGTTTTCGAGTCCTTGCTAATGTGATTCCTATCATTTCATGTCATCACAATTACATTATGGTTAGCACACATGCTCATTCATACTACATTCGTTTCTTTCCATTCATACATTACTTGACTTTTTATTAACCAAATACCACATACATAAGGCATATAGACTAAAAGTCACCTTGTTCCTTATTCAAGCAACTCAATTATCATCATACACGACACATAGATCATCTACTACAATACGCCTGACTTCTCTACTATTACAATCATATCCGAAAGGCTAACCATGCTGTACATTAACGCCAATTTTACACATAGTAACGCTTTAAACACACCTTAACAACTGTAACATTCACCCGAAGCAATATTTAGTGTTTAGTAAATTGGTGACTAGGAAATCATATGTTTTAAGTTCACAAAACACATTATTTTCATTGCTGCATTTTTCACGCAGCAGCTGTTCGGGGTCACTTTCCCCCTTTTTAATCACCTAATCCGACTTCGACTTTCAAATAAGAATTGTAATATGCGAAACAAGCTTTCCAACGATATAAGGCTCGTTGTCTAACTCCTGATAACGAATGAGATACGGCCTTTACAAAATGACTATCTAGGGCTGTCAAAATGACGAATTTACTAACTTTTCATGCTGTTTTGACCCACTAAATCTCATAACCAGCATCTTGTGACCAAATAAGAATTGTAACATGCGAAACAAGCTTTCCAACGATATAAGGCTCGTTGTCTAACTCCTAATAACGAATGAGATACGGCCTTTACAAAATGACTATCTAGGGCTGTCAAAATGACGAATTTACTAACTTTTCATGCTGTTTTGACCCACTAAATCTCATAACCAGCATCTTGTGACCAAATAAGAATTGTAACATGCGAAACAAGCTTTCCAACGATATAAGGCTCGTTGTCTAATTCCTAATAACGAATGAGATACGGCCTTTACAAAATGACTATCTAGGGCTGTCAAAATGACGAATTTAACAACTTTTCATGCTGTTTTGACCCACTAAATCTCATAACCAGCATCTTGTGACCAAATAAGAATTGTAACATGCGAAACAAGCTTTCCAACGATATAAGGCTCGTTGTCTAATTCCTAATAACGAATGAGATACGGCCTTTACAAAATGACTATCTAGGGCTGTCAAAATGACGAATTTACTAACTTTTCATGCTGTTTTGACCCACTAAATCTCATAACCAGCATATTGTGACCAAATAAGAATTGTAACATGCGAAACAAGCTTTCCAACGATATAAGGCTCGTTGTCTAATTCCTAATAACGAATGAGATACGGCCTTTACAAAATGACTATCTAGGGCTGTCAAAATGACGAATTTACTAACTTTTCATGCTGTTTTGACCCACTAAATCTCATAACCAGCATCTTGTGACCAAATAAGAATTGTAACATGCGAAACAAGCTTTCCAACGATATAAGGCTCGTTGTCTAATTCCTAATAACGAATGAGATACGACATTTACAAAATGACTATCTAGGGCTGTCAAAATGACGAATTTACTAACTTTTCATGCTGTTTTGACCCACTAAATCTCATAACCAGCATCTTGTGACCAAATAAGAATTGTAACATGCGAAACAAGCTTTCCAACGATATAAGGCTCGTTGTCTAATTTCTAATAACGAATGAGATACGGCCTTTACAAGATGACTATCTAGGGCTGTCAAAAGTGACGAATTTACTAACTTTTTAACACAAACTTGAATCAATTCAAGTTTCATGTAGGCATTTTATCAAACACTTTGTGAGCGTACTACAATCTAAGCTCAATGTACAAGTATCTCATGCATAAGCTTACTATCTCATATCAAAATCATTCATTCAACAATTACCATACAATTTTCATTCTAATTAGTTCATTCTACAACATCATACAACATCTAACTTCACCCATCAAAATTCCTTAGAACATATCACATATAGTCATCATCAACTTCATTCTACTATCACTACAAATGGGTTTTTCCCAAAACATCAACATAATCGAAATTAAGCATGCTATAGCTTCTATGTATTCATATTGCCTAGATTCCCTACTCAATTTCAATAAACATTCACGGATTACACATAACCCACTAAACCAAACATCACAAAAACACTTAATTCGACTTACTTTGTGTTAGAAACACTTAAATGATCAACATTCAGGTTCATGCATCCGAGCTTCCTTGAGATTTCTTCCCAATTTGATGAAATTAGTGAAACTAGGGTTTCACCTTTTCCTTGCCTTTGTTTGATCGATCCAGAGCCAGGCATACACACTGACTTCTTTTTTTTTTATCAAATATATTACACATTTACACATTAGCCCCCTTGTCTTTTAAGGTATGTTTAAATTGTTATTTCCATACTAACATGGTCTCTTTTCTTAGTTTAACTTAGTTACACACATAAATTTAAAGTTATTGTCGTTTTTCTTACGGTACCATTTTACGGTCACCGTTTTCTGTTATTTAGCATCACGAAAATAATATTATTTTATAACATACGAAATTTGGGGCGTTACACTGTCCTTCCACGGGAAAGTAATAACGAAGCAATACCACTTGAGGCCACATTTAAAACTATTCCATTTCTGCATCGAACAGCTGAAGCCAAAGTCTTCCATAAAAAGGTTTTTCCAGTTCCACCATAACCATAGACAAAAAAAGGCCTCCTTTACGCCCTACAACTGCTTCCATTATTTCGTCAAAAACCGCTCGTTGTTCATCTGTAAGCATATATGTGCATGAGGAAGACCACGCTTTTGAAATTCTACTGTATAAACAACTAAATAAAAAGGAAAAATAAACAAAATTTATTAGTTAATAACCTTGATTAAAAAATATACATCAGAGGATAAGATGTGAAAAAAAAATAACTCACCAGCGTTAATCTCACCAAAATACTTGGAATCCTTAAAATCTTTGATTAACGAATCAAGCTTCCTCTTAAACAATCGACACAATATGTCAGGCCTGTCTTCGGCTTTGATGGTTGAATCTTTTAGAAATCTTTTTACTTCAGGCCACTTAGGATTACATGTTATAGTTATGAAGAAATCAGGGTACCCATACCACTTACATAAGGCCATTGCATCGAGGTAATTTTGTTGCATGAATCTTGCACTACCAGTAAATGAAGAAGGAAGTATAACAGGCTTTCCAGTATCTGTTAAAACTTCCTTACCTTTCGATTTATACTTTTGAAGATTCTCAAATGTTTCAGAGCGAAGGTTCGCTTGTTGCCTACGAATGTACTTTAATCTTTCGCTCTCAATCATTGTGTACGCATCAACCAAAAACTGTTGTAACAACCTTCGCCCATTTAAAATTAAGGAAAAGCCATAAGTTCTATCTTGGATCCTACATGAAAAAAATTCTCTCATTGTGCACTTTGGTTTTATTTTCTTTTGTGTGGACATAAAATCTCTATGAGGAATATCAACTCTATAACCATCATCACCATATGGAAAAAGTAACGGATATTGCAAAGCAAGATACGATGGGTGTAATTCGCTAATACGCTGTAGCATTCTCGACTGCGTCTGGACAACAATATCACGATGGTCTATAGCTTTATCTATGTCTCCGACAACCAAAGCAGCAACTTCAGATGTGGTGGGTAAGTTATATGTCCTACCGTCTTTTTCTCTTTTATAAATTAGTCGCAGACTAAGGTTGGCATCTGGAGATTGGTGAAAATGGTTTCTGACCATCTTATATGTCTTAACCAACATATTTTGTGAATCTAATAAAGCCCTCAAATACTTTATCATTTCAACATCAAGTTCTTTATTAGCAGGTGATGAAGGTTTCGTTCTTTTGCTGTTAAAAGAAAAAAAAACAAAACGTTAACATAACATAACTATTTTAATAAGCAGTGGATAGAGAATCAGTTATTAGTAATTAAGTGTTAAAGAAAAACAGATTAGTACTAAGTCAAACAGCTGATGTAAAACTTGTAAGCACTGATAGTAATTAAAACACTGATGATACTTAACAACTGATAGTGAACTACATAAGATTAACAACTGCTATTGTAATAAGCAGTGGATAGAGAATCAGTGATTAATAATTAACTTTTAAGGAAGAACGGTTGTAAACAACTGTTGATACAACTCAAAACATTTAGAATATGTTGAGAAAAGTAACATTTCAGTGGTTTGGTCTTAAACAGTGGTTTGGTAGGCATGAGTGGTTTGGTCTTGAACATTGGATGGGGTTAGTTTGACTTTGTGTACAAAGGTAATTATATCGAACAGTGTTTTGCCTTATTAAATTGTTATAATCAATGTCATTGTATGAAACTTAACTGGGCAGAGCTTATTGTAGGAAACTTCAGTTTACCTACAACAGCTGATGAATTTAGAATTAATAACGCAAACTACTGTTAAGTCAAACAGCTGATGAAAAAAACTTTTAAGCACTGCTGGTGATTAAAACACTGATGGTTAACAACTGCTGTTGTAGCAATCTCTGGATAGAGAATCAGTGATTAAGGATTAAGTGATGGTACTTAACAACTAATATTGAACTACAAATAGTTAAATTTCTAGATGTTCTTTAATAGAATAAAAATGGAACTTAGAAATCACTCGTACCTGAATAATGCCTGTCTGTTTGTTATTTCATTTTCAGTATCATGTATGTATAGCTGACAAAACTTAGCTTCATTTCCAGCTGGAGGTTTGAGACTCCCCATGCAATGATAGTTTTGGCCACTGATATGATATATAAATGGAGCATTGCCCTTGTTGATATTAGAATCAAGCTTTCCACCCATAGATGTAAAAGAGAACATAGAGTTGTATCGCCTTATGTTCTTTAGGAAGAAGTTGCTTTTTGGATTTGAGGAAGAAAACAAATTTTGATAAGACGGATGTGCATCCTTTAAAGGCGGTAGCTGAACTTTACCATACCCACAACACATACCATAACATAGCTTATTTACAGTTAAACGACCTTTTCCACCTTCCGATGCCCATAACTTTGCACTACAAAGCTGACATGTAAGCACTTGGTCACCATGGTCCAAATAATCTGTTAACAAATGATTGAGAGTTATATTACAGGTAGAAGACAACAAATGTCCTAAAAGAATAAAATAGATTAAAACCTTTAGATATCCCTTTATAAGGATCTTCATCAGTGCACAAGAACACATTTTCTTGATCAGAATCCAAAGAGAGCATACGTACAGGAGTATTATCAAGCTTCTTGCACTCAAGGTTACGTTTACCAGAAGACAGCCGTGTAAGCGTAGAGTTACTACCCAATATCGGCTGATTGTTGCTGCTAATAATGCTAGAAGTAATGGAATATCGACGTTTGCTATCTGCTGGTGTACCTATGTTAATGCCATTATATGAACATCCAATATTAAAACATTGATGTTAAGACCGGTATGTGGTTTAGTAATGTGTTTATCAAAACAAATAATAAAGAAACAAAATACAAACCTGGTGTAGTTGAAATTAAAGAACCAGTAGCATTTCTAACTGCTCGACACGCAATGGAGTACATATGTTGATCCGTAGAATCAGAACATTCAACCATATTTGCATTCTCAGAAAAGATGCTACAAACATTCGTTGATGATGACGATGCATTTAACAATTTCTTATTATCAAGTATTAATTTTCGAAGCTTACGCCTTTCATTAGGTGGAGTAACTAAATAACAGAGAAAGTATAATATGTACGAAACACAACAATCAGTCACCTTAGAAACATAAAACGGAAAAAAGTATACTTATAATCAAATTCAAGAGGTATTACTATTTGTGATATCTGAAAGTGGAGATCTGTTAGAGATATCTGAAACAGGAGTTCTCGTAAGAGAACCTACAAAAAAAGCAAGTAGAATTATGATTTCAATCTGAAACCTGATTTTGATTTGGGTTCTTCTGAGTTAAGAAGTTATAATTACACTTACTACGTAAATTTCGTTGAGATGAATTAGCAGCTGATGATGACCACGCATTCTTTAATTTCTTATTATCAAGTATTAATTTTCGAAGCTTACGCCTTTCATTCGGTGAAATAACTAAAAAACATAGATAGTATAATATGTTCAAAACACAAGAATCAGCCCACTTAGAAACATAAAACGGAAAAAAGAATACTTATAATCAAATTCAAGAGCTATTACCATTTGTGATATCTGAAAGAGGAGATCTGTTAGAGATATCTGAAACAGGAGTTCTCATAAGAGGACCTACAAAAAAACCAAGTAGAATTATGATTTGAATCTAAAAGCTGATTTTGATTTCGGAAATGATGAGTTAAGAAGTTATAATTTCACTTACTATGTAAATTTCGTTGAGATGAATTAGCTGTTGTAGAAAATGAACGTGAATTCTTTGACATTATTAATTCTGAAAGAAGGAGAAGCTTTCAAAAGAAGAAAGAGTATTAAGATCAGGAACATTAAAACAATAGAAGAAAACAGTGGTTTTTAAATTTTGAATTACAATATATAATACCTAAGGATTAAACATAACCTCAATAAATTATAATATTGCATTTTATCATTTTGTAATTAAAATTCATTTCATGAAAAGTAAAATAAAATTGTTTCATATTATTGAATTAATTATTCCAAATAATGTATTACATTGATAAAAAAACTTAACAACAAATTTTGTAATCTTTGTGGAATGTAAATCGGATGTTCATCGGTTAGGTTTATAGTTTATTTGTATATAATTTTTAAAATAAATTATTACTATCTTTATTTAATAACTATTTAAGTTAAATGGTATTTTCTTCAGTTATCCAAATAAACCAAAGAAAAAAAATAAAATAAAACATGGATCAATAAAGCAAACAAAAAACCAAATAAAATGGGTTTGAATTTACGCTTCATACTTGGTTACGATTTTTCTAAACAACATTCTTTGAATGACTTAGAGAAAATTTGAAGTATATAAAAAACCTATTGAATGAGATTACTTAAATAAGTAATGGGAGAAACAGGCACAAATTAAATATTTTTTTAAACTGTAACATATGACGGATACTTACTAAATCTTAGTGGGCAGGGATAACGGTAAAAACCAATAAAGAACAACCACATCCACAGATAATCCTATATAAATTATGAGATAAAATAATAACATTAAAATTGCTTAAAGATAAGAAATGTTTGTAGATAAAAAAGTTGTTAGTTGGGTATATACAATATATATTATAAATTGTTGCTACTATTCATACACATAAGTTTTAAACATAAATATTAACTATTGAACATCTCAATATTTAATTAACAACATACATTATAAAAAGCAGATAAGTTTTTAGGAATTCAAAACCACATAATCAGTCCAAAACATAACCCACCAAACACCCAAAAGCAACAAAACGAAAACCATAAGTTCAACATGGCAACAGCATATGAAATCAACACAAATGTATTTGAAAATACAGAAGAAACTATTTCTCAATCTTTGGAATCAAAAGCGTCGAAACACCAGCATCTTCATCCTGAGAGAGTTCATCACTGATGCGGCGCTTTGTCGAGGAGCAACCTAATGCATCATCCACATCGAACACTTCACGAATATTACGTTTTGTTTCATCGGAAGACGGATTCTTAGTGCCTACAAGTGCTTGGGATGCAGGTGTAACATTCTCACAGCAGTATGACAACTCATCCTGATATAAAAAGACAATAAGTACTAACGTTTAAAAAAATTTACTACAAATAAGGAAATTCTCATATAACCTTCATAAGGTCAACAGGAGTAGACAAACTGCAGGATTCTGGAACATCCAACGATTCGGACTGCTCATGCTCTAAGTACATAATACATAATAACATAAAATACACACAATTGTATAAATATATTTTAAAAGGATATGTATATCAAATTAAAAGAATGACATAATGAAGATTTAGACCTGGTTAAGATTGAATTTGGCGCAGAGCGCGGCAAGGATCTCATCATCGTTAGTGGCCATTGAAATACCATAGTTTTCAACCTGATGCTCAATGTTATAGTCTTTAACACTTATGATGAAAGCATACCTCTTTCCAATCAATTTGTCAAAGATCTCAGGATATGGGTTCGGTATCTCTCCAGAATTAACAACCTATAATTTTATAAAAATTAATATAATTACAATGTGCAGAATGATTCCATAATTTCAACATACAATTTTATAAAAATTAATTTTAAATTATATATAGTACATGGCCAAATAACTGAATACATGTATTTGTTACCTGATCTTGAATTGAAACTAAGTCTTTGGCAGTTTTCTTAAGAATCTTGTAAGCTTCAAAATCAAACAGTGTCAAAGACACAGTACCGGAAGAGTCTTGCACCCTGATAGGTATCTTGAACCTATCAAAGTTAAAAACAAATGAAAACATTAGTATTACTAAAAACAAAAGTGTCGTTCATATTAGTATTTAGTATAAGGAAATAAAACTGTAATCTCAAACCGCGGAATAGAATAGATGTCGACTCCTTCACATTTATCATTTGTACACACCAACGATTTTTCATGATCAACACCAGGTAAACCATCCGGATTTTCTTTCGTTACAAATCTTTCATCCACACCTGACTTACAGTGGTTACAACCATTGTAATTCCAAAGTTTATCAGTGCATATAGCTGTGATTGTGCCAACAACCAAAACCTTCTTTGTCTATCAACATCAAACAAAAATAATAACACTTAGAAAAGACTTTTAAAAAACTCAGCATGTAGAGTACTTATAAGAAAATACACACCGTTGATATGGTTCCCAGGAAACCAATAAGCATGAAATCAGGGTTATTAAGAAACTCATCTTCAACACTTGAGATGACGTTTGAACCAACATGATCATTTGATGAAGATGAAGCAGAAATTTTCTCTACATATCTAAACAGATTCATGTGATGAAATTAAAACGTAAAAAATAAATGTAGGTACAAAATAATACTGTTCAATGTTTATATGCATACTAACTATACCTCTTTCTAAAAGAGGATATCTCTTTAATGTCAGTGTCAATAAAAAGTCTGCTTAGCTCAAAGCCGTTTGCAACGCCACGCTTGCCTGAATTTAAAATTAAAACCAGATGTAGATCAATATAAATAGTGTCAAATTTAAAACATATAAGTAAATCTAAAGATAAATCTATAACAATAAAAAAATTAAACTAATTAAGTTTAAATAGTACCTTTGTAAAGGTTGACCATACCAAAATGACAAAGGATAACAACATATTTCTCTCGTTTCTTATCATTCATGTAAGCAAACATGTCAATAGCAAAACCATCCCACAAAGTAATCGGACACTTTTGGCCTCTAAAATATTAACATAAAACATAATAACATCAAGCAACCTTATAATGGTTTAAACGTCAAAATGCAACAACTTAATAAAAAGAACGCACTCAAGGTCTTCAAGTCTAAGATTAAGTCTCTTGCCCTTGCTCCCATCCTTCTTTGACGTATCCTCTAGATTGAAACATACATCCACATAACCAATCCAATCTATAAACAAAAATATATTGTGAAAAGAAAACAGCATTAAGAAGTGATAAGAATAAAAAAAAAAAACAATAAGACAAAACAATAGATATATATCATGTAGTGATTTACATACCAATAACTGTATTAACTTCAAATTTATTTTTAACAACATCCTTGAGGTTAACGAAATTAAAACGGTATTTCGGTCCAGACCAGTCAAAGCATTTCTCAACAGAAGTATAGAAATAAAGTGATATTTTGTCGTTTCTCTTGGTATACTTAGCAGAGGACTTATTAGTAGCAAGAGAAGGTTTGGTGATAAGAAGACATTCATCCAACTGAAGAAAGTGTTTGAATTTTCCTAGCATCTTATGCAAACAGCTGGCTTGTATCATAGTTCCCTAAGAATATGAAACATCCGATTAAATAAAAAAGGTGTTATATTCATTTGGATATTCATATGTCCAAAAAAATTATAACACAACTATATACGGTACCATCTCATCCATGAAGATCATATCAAGACGATATATTTTATTTTTGTTATCATTCATCATCTTCTTCGAAATGCTAACAATCTTCACTCTAATCGAATAGTTGTTTGAGAATGTATTAAGATCGTTAAGCATGCTAACCTTTGCAACCTCCATTTGAAAACTGTACATAAAAAAAAAGAATAAGCAAAATATAAGTATTGCTAAACGTAATATGATAATACAATAAGCATGGATGTTCTTAAAAAAAAATATCAAGGTTGAAATTCAAGCTTACCGATTATCCAATAAAATTTTTAACTGAATGCAGTGGCAAATGTAATTTCAAATGCAGGGAGTGTATATCTTTATATGCTGCTTTATTAAAGTAATAAAATATTAGAAATGATATGCAAAGTAGGCAAAAAAGAGAAAGAACGTCAATTTTAAATTACCATTTTGTATATTAAGAATTTCAATATTTCAAAATTACTGACTTGATTTCAAAGCAATTTTCATAATGACTTTTCTATATTTTATTTTAAATTTAATTAAGAAACAATAACCGTCAATTTGAAATTCACATTTTGCTTAACTCAAATGTCCAAAGCTCAAGAAATTAGCATTAATTACTAATTTGATTTGCAACAAATAGTCATTAACAATCAAATGTTTGAACCACTTTCAATAATACAATACCCAAACAATCAAGATGAGGAACTTAATAATCATCCAAGTGTATTTTGTGTTACCTTATTTATTAGTATAAAGATGAAACTGTTCAATTAATAGTACAGATCAAACCACTGAAGTGATGTGATAAATACGCTTACATATAAACCACTGTGGTGATAAACACTGTTACATACAAACAATGATGCCATAAAACCGGTTACATATAAAACACTGAGGTGATCACATCTAACAACCTAACAGACTATAAACACTGATGCGAAAAACACTGTTAAATATAAACACTTAAACACTCTTAACATCCAAGTGTATAGGAATTTTATTTTATTAAAATAAAGATGAAACAACTGTTCAATTAATAGTAAAGATCAAACCACTGAAGTGATGTGAAATACAAAACTGTTCCTAAACACTGTTACATATAACCACAGATGCCATAAAAATGGTTACATATAAAACACTGAGGTGATGACATCTAACAACCTAACAGTCTATAAAACACTGATGCGGAAAACACTGTTACATATAAACACTGTTAACATAAACAAATAAAAAGAAACATAGAATAACTAAAGTTGATGCTGAACCACTGTTATGGTTTGACACTGTTATTGGACGTCATAAATTTCAGATTTAATTTCAAAGGTAAAAGTAGTGTAATATGCTGCTTTAATAAAATAATTAAATATTAGAACTGATATGCACTGTAGGAAAAAATAAAAAAAATAAAAAAAGAGAGAGAGAACGAAAAATTTAACTTACCATTTTGCATATTTTGAGTTTCAAAATTACTGATATTGTCAGTAACTACTGACTTGATATGAAAGCAAATGCCATAATGACTTTTTTAAATTTTATTTTAACTTTAATCAACATATAATAACCGTCAATTTGAAATTCAAAATTTGGTTAATCAAATGTCCAAAGCTCAAGAAATCAGCATTAATTACTGATTTGATTTGAAACAAATAGTCATCAAGAATTTTATTTTTATTTTTTAATTTAACTTTAAATTTTATCATGAAAATAATGTTGGTGGAACTCTTATGTAATTGGAATGTAAAGATTAGGTAAAATGGTAATTTGATTGTAATTCTAGTTTTCATTTGATAATTTCAATGTATCACTAATTAAGAACATCAAAAATAAAAACGTTAGCACTGACTATTTTTTAGGGAAACCGCTGGTGGTCAATATCAGTGAATGTCAACAATGTAAAAGTGAGCAGTGGCTATTTTTTCCGATCAGTAGATACCAACCAGTTTTCGAAACACTGATGTTCGGTCAATCAGTGGTCAACATGGAGATTGAAGAAACACAGGTTGTGTATCCGCAGTGGAATACTTGAACAATCAAATGTTTGAACCAATTTCAAGAATACTATACCCAAACAATCAAGATGAGAAGCTTAATATTCATCAAAGTTTATATGAATTTTATTAGTATAAAGATAAAACAACTGTTCAATTAATAATACAGATCAAACCACTAAATTGAAGTGATAAATAGTGTTACATATAAACACAGTCTTTTAAATTACCATTTTGCATATTTTGAATTTCAAAATTACTGATATTGTCAGTAACTACTGACTTGATTTGAAAGCAAATGCAATAATGACTTTTTTAAATTTTATTTTAACTTTAATCAACATATAATAACCGTCAATTTGTAATTCAAAATTTGCTTAATCAAATGTCCAAAGCTCAAGAAATCAGCATTAATTACTGATTTAATTTGAAACAAATAGTCATCAAGAATTTATTTTTATTTTTTAATTTAACTTTAAATTTTATGATGAAAATAATGTTGGTGGAACTCTTATGTAATTGGTTGTCAACAATGTAAAAGTGAGCAGCGGCTATTTTTTCCGATCAGTGGATACCAACCAGTTTTCGAAACACTGATGTTCGGTCAATCAGTGGTCAACATGGAGATTGAAGAAACACAGGTTGTGTATCCGCAGTGGAATACTTGAATAATCAAATGTTTGAACCAATTTCAAGAAAACTATACCCAAACAATCAAGATGAGAAGCTTAATATTCATCAAAGTGTATATGAATTTTTTTAGTATAAAGATGAAACAACTGTTCAATTAATAATACAGATCAAACCACTGAACTGATGTGATAAATAGTGTTACATATAAACAAAAGTACTAAACCCTGTTACATATAAACACTGATACCATAAAAATGGTTTCATATAAAACACTGAGGTGATGACATCTAACAACCTAACAGTCTTTAAAACATTTATGCGGAAAACACTGTAATATATAAACAAAGTCTTTTAAATTACCATTTTACATATTTTGAATTTCAAAATTATTGGTATTGTCAGTAACTACTGACTTGATTTGATAGCAAATGCCATAATGACTTTTTTAAATTTTCTTTTAACTTTAATCAACATATAATAACCGTCAAATTGAAATACAAAATTTGCTTTAATCAAATGTCAAAAGATCAAGAAATCAGCATTAAAATAGTGATTTGTTTGAAACAAATTGTCATCAAGAATTTTTTTTAATCTAACTTTAAATTTTTTGATGAGAATAAAGTTGGTGGATTTTTTCCGATCAGTGGATACCAACCAGTTTTCAAAACACTGATGTTTGGTCAATCAGTGGTCAACATGGAGATTGAAGAAACAGTGGTTGTATTTCAGCAGTGGAATATTTTGAACAATCAAATGTTTGAACCAATTTCAAGAATACTATACTCAAACAATCAAGATGAGGTGCTTAATATTCATCCAAGTGTATAGGAATTTTATTAGTACAAAGACGAAACAACTGTTCAATTAATAGTACAGATCAAAACACTGAAGTGATAGTATAAATTCTATTACATATAAACACTATTAACATAAACAAAGATAGAATAAACACTTTTAACATAAACAAACATAGAAGATGTTTTGTTGATGAAGAACCACTGTTGTTGGAGAGTGTTTCACATTTAGTTGATCGGTGCTTGTCTGGACTTTGGTCTTGATCAGTGGTTCTTCATAATTGAACAGTGGATGATGTTCATCAAACTTTATGTACAACCATCCTTATATCTAACACTTGTTAGGCAGATCAGTGATGTGCCATATTAACTTGTTATAACCACTGTCAATGTAGGAAACTTAGCTGGGCCGTGCCTATTGGTGGAAACTTCAGTTTACCTACAAAAACTGATGAATTTAGAATAAATAACGCAAACTATTGTTAAGTCAAATAGCTGATGGAAAACTTTTTAACCACTGCTAGTAATTAAAACACCGATAGTGATTAACAAAACTACGTTTAATTGCTCAAATTGAGATGACGGGAGATCTGCAAAGGATTACAAATGAATCAATGCACCAATATACAGTAAATCAAAACGTTAGAAAAACCCAAAAAAATAAATCACACCAATTTAAGTTACCTTGGTGATGTCCTAAACTTTTGCACTGGTATCACCAATCAACACACCTGGTATAACCTTTCCCATTTCCAGCTCCTCAACAACCGTCCGGCAGAGGTTGCTTCTAATCAACAAACTCTATAATCCAACAAAAAAGGTCTGGAAAGACAAAGTACAAAACATATCAAAATAAATATGCTCGTAATCACATGATACAACAAACCAAACATACCAGAGTCACCGATTAAGAGGAGGTTGTACAAAAGCGTTCATCGAGTACGATAAGGAGATCTGTTTCTTCTTCTGAGGATAGAAAAGTGTTCATCATGTTCAGTATAACAAAATAGATAAAACGAAATAAAATTTCTAGATAAAAAAGTAGATCTTACATGATTATTCTCTTCTTCAACCACTGGACGGTACATGATTTAGGGTTTCAAACGAAGATGTATCCAATAGAAGTAACCTCTGCCGTACGTTGTTGAGGAGATGAATATGAGAAGAAGAAGAAGAAGAAGGCTAAACATGAGAGAGGATAAACATCGATCGGAAATAGAACAGAACAGAGAGAGAAAGAAAGCAAGAAGCTCTGAATGAGTAAATGAAGGAGGATATAAATAGAAGAGAGCAGTGGCACTGTTGGGCGGGAAAAAGGGCATTTAGGGGCTCTCTGGTGTTGACACGTGGCCCAAATAACTTTCATTTATTATATATAATAGATTCAAAGCTTGCTAGTCAAAGTAGTTATATATTTTCATGTTGTACTCCTCGAAATCCTCATGTACACAATATTTATATCTTTGTAAATTGTTAATGGAAAGGCAATCTTTTCACCAAACATTCTCTGTTACCACATGGTATCAGAGCCTCCTACACTCCACTGACTTGAGTTCCTCTCGATCTACTATAAAAAATCCCAATTTCACTTCTCATGGCTTCTTCCAATCCCATCATCCAACTCACTACAACCCAACACTTCCCTGTCAAATCAACACCATCAAACTTCACCACATGGAGAAAACAAGTCATCTCCACTCTCATAGGACTTGATCTGGATCGCCATATCACAGGCCATTAAACAAACCCACAAAAAGATTGCCTTTCCATTAACAATTTACAAAGATATAAATATACTCTACATGAGTATTTCGAGGAGTACAACATGGAAATCTATAACTACTTTGACTAGCAAGCTTTGAATAAGGAATATAAGATATATATAAATCAAATTGTATAACAAGGTTGTTATTTATGTTTATCCGTAATACAAGGCGTGCCTTGTTGCGAAGGGATTTCACCAACAATATGAGAAGGATTACTTTGACACTTTCAGCCCCGTCACCAAGCCGGTCACGATCGTCTAATCCTATCCATTGCCCTATCCAAACATTGGCCATTGTGACAGCTAGATGTCAACAATGCCTTCCTTCATGAAACTCTCCAAGAAGAAGTGTTCATGGTACAACCTCCAGGTTTCTCCCATCCATAGTTTCCAAATCACATTTGTCGCCTTCGGAAATCCCTATACGGGTTAAAACAAGCTCCTCGAGCTTGGTGCATGGAATTAACCGGTTTTCTCTTAACTGCCGGTTTCCGAAAATCTCAAGCTGAAGCGTCACTTTTCATTTACCAACACAATGCCATCATCGCATACTTCATGGTTTATGTTGACGGCATTGTCCTTATCGGTAATACACCCTCCTTTTTTTATCAGTTTGTCTAGTCTCTTAGTCATTGATTCTTAATCAAGTTTGTCTAGTCTCTTAGTCATTGATTCTTAATCAAGGACTTGGGTCCCCTTTATCATTTTCTTGGGATAGAAGTCATTCCCACTTCAAATGGCTTACTACTATCCTAGCATCGTCACATCCATGACCTTCTTACCCATTTTAAAATGGATGGTGCAAAGGAGGTCTTCACTTCTCTCGGTTCATCCGACCCGCTCAACCCACATTACTTGTCGCCTTTCGTCGACTCAGCCCCGTACCGTCAATTAGTCGAGTCGCTCCAATATCTTGCTTTCACAAGACCCGACATCTCGTTCGCCGTCAATAAACTCTCTCAGTTTATGCACTATCCCGAACAATCTCATTGGCAATCCCTCAAACGTGTTCTTCGGTATCTAAAAGGAACCATTCTATGTGCTAATACTGCGACTCTCAATCTCACCTCTCACCTCTCAATCTCACCGTGTTCTCCGACTCCGATTGGGGAGGAGTTCATGATGGCGGTCGCTCCACCACTACCTACATTCTTTATCTAGGCTCTAATATAATATCATGGCGGTCCGCACAACAAAAATCAATGTCACGTTCATCTACTGAGGCCGAGTATAAAGCTCTTGCAAATGCCGCTGCCGAGATATCGTGGGTACAAAACTTGCTATTGGAACTCAATATCCCACTCAACAAACC
This sequence comes from Helianthus tuberosus, assembly GCA_030545235.1. NCBI lineage: Eukaryota > Viridiplantae > Streptophyta > Magnoliopsida > Asterales > Asteraceae > Helianthus > Helianthus tuberosus. The sequence goes on along the minus strand of CM060447.1, from coordinate 13,686,503 downwards.
ACCTACACTATTTTGTGACAACACGGGTGCCACCTATCTATGTGCTAATATTGTCTATCACTCTCGTATGAAACATGTGGCCCTAGACTACCACTTTGTTCGTGAGAAGGTTTCCAATGGCTCATTACAAGTGCTTCATATTAATTCCAAGGATCAACTGGCGGATGCCCTTACGAAACCTCTCGCCCGAGTTCCATTTCTTCATATTCGGTCCAAGATTGGTGTCTCCAATGGAGCCTTCATCTTGCGGGGGCCTATTACGGATAAACATAAATAACAACCTTGTTATACAATTTGATTTTTATATATCTTATATTCCTTATTCAAAGCTTGCTAGTCAAAGTAGTTACAGATTTGTAAATTGTTAATAGAAATGCAATCTTTTCACCAAACATATTCTGTTACCACAGTTGTACGCGGTGTGACGAAAACCTGGTTGGGCTCGGGTATCGAACATACAACCTCACACAAGGCCTAGTTCAAATTCTACATTGCCTATATCGATCGTATATGACATAAGTGAGAATTGAACTTGAGTCTCCATTGGAAAACTCAAACCTTCTACCACTAGGCCACAAATAGTGGGACAAACTATAAAGTCAAGAGCTACGTATATTTATTAGTTAATAAAAAGGGGTTTAATTTCATATTTAATTATTTTTCACATATAAGAAAATATATGGTACTTTTAAAATTAAATAAAAAGCTAAAAGGTTATTGAGATTATTTTAATGCACCATGAATTATTCCTGGGTCAACCAATAATTTCGATTCGAAAGAATTCCTAGCAATCAGCCCAAAAGAAGGGAACATGTCAAATACAAACGACGTTAACTGTTAACAAGATGTATATGCAGAGCATCTCCATGGTGACATGGTGTATGAATACTTGTTTTTGTGACTGGATCCAATAATTGCATTGGTTAACCTACTGAAACCGATAAATAAAATAAGAGGTTAATGAAATAAAAATAAATTTAAATCCTGCGACAATTAACATCAACGGTACGACAACGGTTAGGGCTGTAAACGAACACGAGCAAGGCTTTGTTCGTGTTCATTCATTAAGGAAATAATGTGTTCACGAATGGTTCATGAATACTTACCAAACAATATTTTTTGTTCGTATTTGTTCATTAAGAAAATGAATGTGTTCACGAACACACAAAAAAATCGGCAAAAGCGGCGAAGGCTAGAGGTGGATGGCAGAGGGAGCAACGCTGGAAATTGATGCCCTAATCATGGAAAGAAGATCGATCATATTCGTCGATGTGAATAATGAGAAGGAAAGTGGAACAATGCATAGACAAGGTGAGGATAGGGTTTCCTATTTTATTTGCTAGGGTAATAAAACAAAAAAGTTTAAATGTAATAAATAGACAAAAACTGAACGAACGAGACCTATGTTCGTGTTCGTTCAATTAACTAATCGAACGGAATTTCGTGTTCATGTTCATTTATTTATTAAACAAACGAACGAACGTAAACGAACTTCCCGCCCAACGATTCACAAACTGTTTGTCGAATGTTCGATTCATTTACAGCCCTAACAATGGGATAAATATGTGTGCTTCAACTCCAATAATTAAAGCTATGGGGTATGGATCGGCGCCACTCACAAGTCACAAACCTATCTTTGGTGCCTTAGAGGCTGTGTGTCGGACATTATGTAGAAAGGGGCACAAATCCATACTGTCTAGCCTAAATAAATAATATTTTTCCTATGATTTTTTTTTACCTTTTGATTTTTATGCAAGTAAGAGCATTCACATTTCATTTCTTATCTTTCTCTTTACAATTTAGCTAAAACTCACTATTCAATAAATTTATCTTTAGTTTTTTTGAAACTCTCTTAAATCTCATTCATTATCCATAAAAATATACGGATTTATCTTAGTTTTCTTTAAATTTAAGAATTCACTTTAGTCCTTAAAAAAACATATTTTAAATATAAGAATACACTTTAGTTTTTCGTAAAATCATATAAGATAAGATGAATGAGATAAAGTGTTTTTTTTTTTTTTTAAGCATGGAATACGCATAAAGAATGAGTTGTGAATACTCTAAGTAAATTAAATAAATAAGTTTAACACATAACACAACAAAATTTATAAGTAAAAGAAATTATACAAAAACATAGAAGAAATTAAGTTTTGACGAAGAAATTTATTAAGTAAATACATCTCGGTTATATTTCATGTAAGATGTTAACTGTTAAATCAAACTAAAAAAAAAGTCATATATAACTATTAAAAAAAGTAGATTTTAAAAGTTAACATATATTCGGATAGGTTTCGGTAAAGGGTCAACATAATTGTGACATGGCATGAACAAGTAAAGCATGAATTAGCGTCTTTATCATCATGTGTTTATGATTTGGATCATGTGATTCCCCTTAATCCCAATACTTAGTTTACTTTGACCACCCCTTTTATGAAATTAAAGTCTACTTTGTTAGTTAGGGAACAACCACACTTTCGCATGTCAAATCCCACTTTTTAACCATAATAATTATATAAGTTTAGTCTTTGGCCATTTTGTCTCTTTCTCCTAATTCATATTGTATTATATAATAATATAGTTTAGTAAATAATTATATACTTTTTTCAAAGCCTTATACCACTAGACGATCGTCCCATACATTACAAATAAAAATGAAATTTTAATATATAAATTATGTAAGTAATTATATTAGACATAATTCAAATCTAACAAATTTTAAGAGTCAAAATGTATAGCCATATGATTTTTTTTTCAATAGTAACGTATATTAGTTAATATATTTAAACCTATACGTGAAAAGATTTTTAATCATAGTAGGGTTTAAATTAAAAGTCAAATTAATAGTATTTTTAACAAAGTAATTTTTATCACACAAAACCTAGAAATGAGGTAGATTATAATTTTTTTTTTAAAAAAGCCAAATAGTTAACTTTTCATGTTTGGTGAAACGAGTGACGGGGCCACTTTGAGTGAGTATTAGGCCTTTCGGTATGGGGCACGTGAAAGGCCCGTCTCCCCCCCCCCCCCCCCCCCCCCCCCCCTCTTAGGTCAGTCCCACACCGCCCCCTTGGGGCCGTCCTCGGCACTTCCGTCGGATAAGTGACGCCGGAGACGGGGCCGCTGGTGGGTCCCCCATCTTTGTTCTCTCTCATCCTTTATATATATATATATATTAATATATTATTAATGGTGGGGTAGTCTTGGCTAGTTCCCACACCCATGGGTAGTCCCCAAAGAGACTATCCTCCTCCCGTGATTACGTGGCGCCTACGTGACGGGTAGTCCTTTGGAGACTATCCTCCCCCATACCCAATGGTCTTATAGAGAAGTTTAATCCATATATGAGAGTGTACTATAGAGAGTATATTTTATTAGGTTAAATCTAAGCAAGTAAGAATGTACTAGGTTGGTTGATTTTGACTATTTACCATTCACAAATGAAACTCTTTATATCACTATCACTGTTATTAAGGATAAAATGGTCTTAAAAAATAAAATTGACTATTTTTTTTAACGGTGACTTTCTTTTTGAGTGACTCAATGTCACACCGCCTAATCGGCGACCCTAGCCAAGTCTGCCCAGACTTACATTGTCTTAACTGGGCCCGGGCTGGGTTGGTCTGACTTGGTTACGGCGTTTCCCCGAAAATGAAACTCTTTATATTACTATTATTAAGGATAAAATGGTCTTAAAAATAAAATTGAGAGTTAATTACACAAATGGGTCCTGTGGTTTATAGCTAGTTTCGCCTTTAGGTACTAACTTTTTTTTTTTGTAACAGGTTTAAGTTCTATGGTTTCAATTTTATAACACCTTTGGGTATTAACACCAAAAAATGACTAAAATACCCCTGCATTTTTTTTAAGTTTATCAATCTAACACATTTGGGTACTAACACCTAATTTTATTTAAGTTTAAATCAATTTTTCAAAATCTATTTATTTTTTTTATTTTCATCTTTTTATTATATCTCTTAATTAACATAAAATCTATTTATTTTTTTTATATTCATATTTTTATTAAATTTCTTATTTAACATAAAATCTACTAGTTACACCAGTATTTTTTTAAATAAAATCTACTAGCTATATAGTTTTATGTAAATTAAATTTCTTACATGTTTTAATGCAATGACGTACCAAGGTTTCGTGCGATGATGTCGAATTAGTATTTGGTATGGAATAAGATTTCAATGATATCGTACCAAAATTTCTTCATTCAGATAAATTAAAAAAAATACCGATAAATTACTATCAAGGCAAGATGCCAAAAAATAATTATAAGGTCTCTTTGACTTTATTTACGAATAAAGTGATAGTAATATGATAAAGTTATTTAGAATCAATGGGTTCGCCCTAATTGATCCAAAAATAATATGTTGGTTCAGTTATGTTTATACATGAGGGAAAACAATAAAATACATACCTGTCACAGCAGAAAGTGCAGTGGAGAATCCAGTAATGGAGTTCGACATGCTTGTCATCGTGATCTGGTTCCTCATTAGGGTGCTGACTAATGATGGGGTCTTAGAAAACCGAAAAGGGAATCGGTTAGGAGAAGAGGTCGAAAATTATGATGTTATGCTAATGGGTTGTGTCTAATTGTGTAACTGTCTAACCCCTTAACCTCCACATAATTCTCCTTATATAAGCACCCAGGAGGAAACCTAATTAGTTAATAAGGGTGATATGGTCCATCAACAATTACCAACTAATTATTTAATAGGTTATTATGGATTTTGATCTATATTATGTAAATGATTATAATGGCTATAGATTAAATATTAATACATAATATATTTAATCTTACATTCTCCCACTTAGCCAAGTAATCATATACTATGAGTATTAGATAAGCCTGATCAGGAGTTAACACTCATTTTAGCCTTAAACAAGTACTATAGCAGAGAAATACAGCCGTTGAATCATTATGCGACTCAGGACCCCCATTAATCATACTATAGCCTTAATTTAAAACATAACCGTTATGATCAAAATACGCATAAGCCCTTTGTTTGATTTGTAACTTTATTTGTCAATATGCCATTATACCGGTTGAATATATTCTAAGAGACATACAAAATCAAACTGAGGAAATTTCATTAACATAAAACATAAGCTAGTACAATATGCTCAAATAAGGTCTTTACAAAATCCCATATTACGAACATGTTCTTCATAAACCTTAGGAGGGAGACCTTTAGTCATCGGATCCGCAAGCATATCCTTAGTACTAATATACTCGATACAAAGATTATTTTCCTCAACTCGTTCTCATACGAACAGATATTTTGTATCGAGATATAAACCAGCTCCAGTCGAACTGTTACTGTTCGAGAAACTAACGGCAGCTGAATTATCACAATAAAGCTTCAATGGTCTAGAAATGGAATTAACGATTTTGAGTCCAGTGATCAGATTTCTAAGCAACATTCCATGACAGGTTGCGTTATAAACAACAATGTACTCTGCCATCATTGTGGAAGTTGTGGTCAACTGTTGTTTATGACTCTTCCATGAGATAGGGCCGCCTGCTAACATAAAGATATAGCCCGAAGTGGATTTCTTATCATCTTTGCATTTGGCAAAGTCAGAATCAGAATAGCCCACCACTTCTAAATAATCACTTCTTCTATAAGTCAGTTTATAGTCTTTCGTCCCTTGCAGATATCGAAATACCTTCTTAGCTGCTTTCCAGTGATCTAGGCCAGGATTAGTCTGATAACGGCCTAACATTCCAGCAATATAAGCGATATCTGGGCGAGTACAGACTTGAGCATACATCAGGCTCCCGACTACTGACGCGTAAGGTATCTGGCTCATTTGCTCCTTCTCAACCTCTGTTGTCGGACACTGGAATGAACCGAAAACATCTCCCTTAACTACTGGAGCGACGGAGGGTTTGCACTGTTGCATGTTATATCGTGTAAGGACACGATCTATGTGTGACAACCCTCACTAAACCAGGTATCCGTACGACTTAATTAATAATTAATTACTGCTTAATTACTGTGCTTGTTTGAAATTACTGATGAACTGCTACTTGATTTCTGATACATGCATATACCTGCATCATACTTTACTTGCTGTCACTACATTATTTACATGCTGAACCTTAGTGACAAACATGATGCACAAAAAGCACAGTAGCACTATAAACGGATAACCTATTGAACATGCTGATAAAGCCAGCATCAGGCAGACACTGCCTCTAAGGCCTGAAAGAGCCTGAAATATTTTGCTACACTAGTGGTGAGTGTAGGGATATAAGGGTTGTAGAACTGCGTCTCTAGGAATAAGTTACAATGACTGGATGTGCCTAAAACGTGCTCTAAGCACAAAATTCAGCACTTTACATAATAATTCAGCTTCTAGCTAACTAATAAAGTGCCAAAACATGGGAAAAATATTACTAGACACTTTCCAAAGTGTCAGAAATGAGTTGTGTCACTAAAAAGGGTATTAACGACACTTTAAAGCTTTGTTAAGCGCTTTAACGGATTACTATCCAACCGAACAACCGGACTATACCCGGAACATGAAAACATTGTCATTTTCATTGTTTATCTTTTTCTGAGCCAGTTAGGGTCCCTGAATACCCTAACACCCGTCATAAAGCACAACACTCTAGTAACCGGGTTAATCCCTAAACTAACCTAGATTAACCTAACTATAACTAACTAATGGTTGGATTTGAACTAGATTACCCCCCCCCCCTTGACCGAACTCGGTCACATTGTGACCACCCATTGTACTTGCATGATTATTTTAAACACTTATGCCTAATATCAAGGCTACACAATACCTCTTGGATAATAAACATATGATTAGCCTATAAGATCAAGACTTGGACCACCATTCATTTCATCACAACACTTGATCACAAAACAACTCTCTCTCTCTCTCTATAGAAGCTACGGCCGAACACCCCCTTGTGCATCCATCATTTTCGAGTTTTGATCTTGCCTTTCCAAGTCCATACAAGTGATAAGGATCGCGTATAAGGAGTCTTGGTGCACTCGGAGCTTGAAGGACCTCATTTTCTTGCTTTTATCCACCCTATTTGTGCTTAGATTCTTCCCTAGCCTCGAGCTAGTGGTATGTTACTTAAATCACCTACTCGAACTATTTTGAAGTGGTTAATACGATGTGTAACGGTTAAAACTCGAAATCTTACAAGATAATGCTTTAAAGTTTACTAAAAGCACTTAAAAAGATGGTTAAAAGCTTACAAGTTGTGTAAATGTTGTAGTAATGAAATTGTGTGGTTATTTAGACCCGATCTATGTTGTGGTAGCTCGGATCATCATTTAACCCGGGTTGGTCATGATCATGGATCATGACATAAGGTTGTTTTGGAAGTAACAAGGGTTAAAGGATGAAACTCTACCACACACGAATCATGAACTTGTGTAAAAGCGATTTAGCTTGTGAAATAGTGTTTAAAACTAGTAGATCTACGGACCTACAAGCGGTATTTTCAAAGAACCAAGTATCAAAGAAAACATACTTTTAAAGACGGATCTTACACTAACACGAATGGTTTTTAGAACACACAAGTGTGTAAATACTTGTGTAACACTAAGTTTCGACAAGGAACTAGTTTTGTCAAATTTTACAAGAAGTTGTAAAGATGGAATTTCTTTAAAAACGAGGTTTTTACAAAATCAGATTGTTTTATATAAAGATCCACTAAAAATGATGGAAAGATACTACATATTTTGGAAAAACCACAAGTTCATGTATTTTTGCGATTTACATCTATTTTGACTAGTTCGATGGTTTGAATAATGTTTATTGTTGATTGAGAAAATGATTGGTTTGATTTATAAAAGAAAATGATACGCTTGAAAGCGTGGCCACCTCCAGTTACAGAGGAAACTCTGGCGAAATTTTTCTAAAAACCTAACACTTAGAATTATTGTCACTATAAGTGTTAGAGATACTTGTCGACTTGTTTTCAAACTATGAATTTCGCCACGACGCTATTTACAAAATATCGGAGGTGGGATTTCACAAAATAAAATGTGATACATATATATATTTAGTATATACTTTTCACAACATCACTTGTTTAAGTGTTTATGATTATTTTGTGAACTACGTAAATATTATTTTTAGGGTAAAAATAATATTACTAAGTATTATTTTGGGAAAATCACATGTATTAAAATATAATATTTTTGGGAAGAATATTTATATTTTGAAGTTGGAAATAAAATATATTAAGTGAGACTTAATAATGTATTTCGAAATTATACGAACACACATGTATTAAATCCCCCATCCTTGGGAAGGAAAATGACTACCAAGTATATACAGAATGAAAACACGAAATAGTTGCCTAACTATTTCCCAAAAACTTAAACCATAAAGCTAAGGCACGGTCGTCCGTCTAATAGAGTTAGTACGTGTAGGTCGTCACATAGCTGCTTGATTTGGAGGCATACTTGGTAGAGACGCACCACTGTGAGTTCATGTCCCCCTTTTCTCTTAACTGTTTTCAGTTTTCTAAACTGCGGGGGTGAAATACATGTTACTATGATTACGAGTACTTTATACATGGTATGGTTAGCGTAAGGAGGTTTACTACTTAGATCATGCGAGTGGGTAGGCGGGAACTGGAGGCCATTAATCCTCATTGTAGGACCGAGGGACGTAAGCAGTAGATCTATCTGGGTGTAGCGAGCCCAACTCCAGGTCCAGCATAACGGACCTTGGAGTGACTTTGTGCCCCGACGCAAAATCGCAAGGTTTGAGTCTTCCTACTTGCACTTCACACATATCAATGGCCTTGCAAACCATTGGTGATCTTTTTTTCCTTATTTGCTACATACCAGGATTTTTATACATACAAAGGTTTATTTACTCACTTACACATGAACTCGCTCAACATTATTGTTGATTTTTCAACTTACATGTATTTCAGGGAATTAAAGGATCTGGCGCGGTATGACACGTTTTCCCGCTGCACTAGTTACGAGGTCATCCGGGTTTGGGGAATGTGGCTCTTTCCTGGACAAGTCACAGTCCTTAAACTGTGTTTATGTCATGTTGATGTTTGTGTTTGTTGAACAATGTCGTTAGGATGTGTTTCCGTTGAGACAAAGTTGTTGTATTTGGTTTTTAAAACTTATTCGAATGGATGATCTTGCATGGTTTTATTTCATATAGCTTTGTTATGGTTAAGCTATGGTATTAAGAAGTCACACCAAAATAACCACGCTTCCGCAAAGCCAGGGTGTGACACTATGTAAGCCTTCTGGGACAATCCTAAGATCCCTTTGTGTCTATCTCGGTGAATTTCGATGCCAATGACGTAAGAAGCCTCTCTGAGATCCTTCATGTCGAAGTTATGCGAAAGGAACCGCTTCGACTCATGCAACATGTCTAAACTATTACTTGCCAATAGAATATCATCTACGTAAAGGACAAGTATAGTAAAGTTGCTCCCACTCATCTTGAGGTAGGTGCATTGATCCACTTGATTCTTCATAAAACCTTGTTTCTTCATGACTTCATCAAACTTGAGGTACCATTGACGTGATGCTTGTTTTAACCCGTAAATGGATTTCTTCAACTTACAGACTAGATGCTCCTCACCTTCAGGTTTAAAGCCTTCAGGTTGTTTCATGTAAACATCTTCGTCCAATTCTCCGTTAAGGAAAGCGGTTTTAACGTTCATCTGATGCAGCTCTAAATCAAAATGAGCTACTAGGGCCATGACGATCCTTAATGAATCTTTACGAGAGACAAGTGAAAACGTCTCTTGATAATCAATTCCCTCTTTCTGAGTGTAGCCCTTTGCAACCAATCTGGCTTTGTAGCGTTCAACGTTACCATTCGGATCCAGTTTTGTTTTGAACACCCATTTACATCCTACGGGTTTGACTCCGTTGGGTAATTCTACCAAATCCCAAACGTCATTTTTCTTCATGGATTCAAGCTCTTCAATCATTGCTTTATTCCATTCAGAAGACTGATCACTGCTAATGGCTTCATTGTAAGAGATAGGATCATTGAGCTTTCCGGGATCCATTTCAGTCAGGTAGGTAACATAATCATCCCAATTAGTAGGCCTTCTTTGCCTAGATGACCTCCTGAGTGGATTATTGGGTTCAGCGTTGTCTTGGTGTTGAGCGTTTGATGTGCCTTCGTCATGAGGTATAATGGGTTCTGATTGTAGAGGTAAATTTGGAGTTGGTGCAGTAGCTTCAGGTACAGTAGTTTCATTGGGTACAAGAGGAGTAATCAGAGTAATGGTAAGCGACGAGTCTCCCCCCCCCCCCCCCGCGTCTTGTACTTCTTGCAATTCTTCGTAAGGGTTGGTACTGCTCCCACTGACCTTGAAATCCTCCAGGAACGCGGCACGCTTGGTTTCAACAATACGGGTGACATGGGAAGGACAATAGAAACGATAACCCTTAGAGTTCTCAGGATACCCGATAAAGAAACAGGTAACTGTTTTAGGGTCAAGTTTTCTTAGGAAAGGACTGTAAAGTTTTGCTTCAGCAATGCAGCCCCATACTTTCATATATTTAAGACTCGGTTTCCTTCCTGTCCAAAGTTCATAAGGAGTTTTAGGGACAGACTTAGAAGGAACTCTATTGAGTATATGAACAGCTGCTTTTAACGCTTCAGTCCAGAGGAATAATGGTAAATTAGTGTTGGCTAACATACTGCGCACCATGTTCATAAGGGTACGATTTCTTCTTTCAGCTACACCGTTCTGCTGAGGTGTACCAGGCATGGTGTATTGGTTCACAATTCCCTGGCCCTTACAAAACTCATAAAATGGACCAGGAGCTTGACCCACATCAGTATGTCTTCCATAATATTCACCGCCTCTATCTGATATCACAACTTTAATCTGACGATCTAATTGCTTTTCAACTTCAGCCTTATAATCTTTAAAAGTTGTAAGAGATTCAGATTTCTCCTTAATAAGATACAAGTACATGTAACGAGAATAATCATCAATAAAAGTGATAAATGAAGTATGTCCTGTTATGCCAGCGATTTGGTAGGGACCACTAATATCAGTGTGAATGAGTTCTAATAAATTAGAGATCCTAGTGGCACCTTTCTTATTCGCTAATGTCATTTTACCTTTAAGACATTTGACACATGTTCCAAAATCATAGAAATCGAGAGGAGGTAAGACTTCATCCTTTACGAGACGATTTAATCGTTCTCTTGAGATGTGGACTAAACGCTGATGCCACAACATGGATGAAGTTTCTAAGTCTCGTTTCTCTTCCATCTTTGTGAGTGATTCATTAATGTTATATGACAACAAAGATTTGGAAAAGTTATCTTCTAGTTCTAATCTATAGAGACCACCATCCAGAATACCAGTACCATAAAGAACAGAATCATAATGGATAGAGAGTTTGCGATGACCATGGGAAACAATAAAACCGTCCATGTCTAACTTTGGTCCTGATACAAGGTTCCGAGTTACCTCAGGAACATATAAGGTATCATAAAGTTTAATACATAAACCAGTTTTCATAACTAATTGTAATGTTCCAATGGCCTTCACTTCTAATTCTCGATCATCCCCAACCTTAACCGTTCTTTGGTTTCTTTCCAGCTTCCGGATGGAAAGGAATCCCTGAGTTGAATTGGTAACATGAACCATAGAACCAGAATCAAACCACCAAGAATTAGCAGGAACACTTAAATTATAGGACTCAAGTATCATAAAATAATCGTTACCTTTCTTAGCCAGCCAATCCTTAAAGTCAGGGCATTCCTTCTGCATGTGTCATGTATTCTTACAGAACTTGCAGCGGATACTGCCTAAGGAGTTCTTAGAGCTGGAAGGTGCACTTGTATTAGGATTAGGATTAGGCCTTTGGACTTTTGAAGCATCCTTCCTCTGATAATTGTTCTTCCTCTTCTTAGAGTTGGAGGTAGTGAAGTTGGCAACATCAGTATGGCGATCCATCCTCATACGTTCTTCCTCATGTACGCACATGGCGACCAGCTCACTCATCGTCCATTTGTCCTTCTGAGTGTTGTAATTGATATTGAATGCTTCAAAGGACGAAGGAAGCGAAGTAATGATGAAATGAACAAGGAAACCATCACTGATTTCCATTTCCAGCCCCTTCAGCTTATTGGCCATGTCATTCATCATCATGATGTGCTCGCGAATGCCACTCCTCCCATCATACTTAGTTGTCACCAGCTTGAGAATAAGAGTACTAGCGTGTGCTTTAGACGTCCCTTTGAACTGCGCCTCCACAGAAGCCAAGTAGGTTTTAGCATCTTCAGAATCAGGAATAGCTCCCCTGATAGCATTGCTTATGGACTGCTTCATAAACATTAGAGACATGCGGTTACACCTAGTCCACTTATCATGAGTTAACTGCTCAGCAGCAGTACTTTGAGTAGTAAGGTCCGCTGGCTTATTCTCTCTGAGAGCATAATCAAAGTCCAGCAGCCCAAGAGTAAGCATGAGAGCATCCTTCCATGCAGCAAAGTTATCACCAGTCAAAGGTGGAATCCCGCAGTTTGGTGCTGATAGTGGAAATAAGATGAGCAAGTTATGATACTAAGAAAGAAATCCTAATGTGATCTAAGGGCACGTTAAACTAAGGCAGGCATAAATAATGACCATTTAACATTATGAAGCTGTGATATTGTCTATTACTAACATCAAAATAATAGACTTAGTTAAAAAATTCTACTTAAACGAAGACAAAACAGCTTTGGCCAGAAGTGTAATCATTTAAGCATATGTGCAAAGTGGTTGTAACAAATCAGCTTTGGCCAGAAATTGAAACAATCACTTTAGTTATGCACTTGTTGAGTATGCCATCTATGAATGCATTAAATCAGCTTTGGCCAGAAATTAAGACATTCATGCTTATGATGCACACACAACATAGCTTTCGTAATACTTGAACGATAAGTAGATGTATCAAGTCAGCTTTGGCCAGAAATGATATATCAAAACTCATTCAAGTTAAGCTATTCTGGTTTTGCAAAACATTATCTGATTCTGATTAATTAACTAAGTAAATTACAAAACCATTTTTTAGTTCACATTAAACAGCTTAAAATAATGAGGTTTCGAGTCACAGCCTTGTTGTCTCGAGTCGAGACCTTTGTCTCGAGTTGACACGTTATGGTCTCGAGTTAACACGTTATGGTCTCGAGTCGAGATCTAATGGTCTCGAGTCGAGACCTCTGTCTCGAGTTGACACGTTATGGTCTCGAGTTGACACGTTATGGTCTCGAGTCGAGATCTAATGGTCTCGAGTCGAGACCTCTGTCTCGAGTTAACAAGATTTAATGGCCTGATGATTTCGAGTCGAGACCTTGTTGTCTCGAGTCGAGACTAATGGTCTCGAGTCGTAATCTGATGGTCTCGAAACTTCCTGTCAACAGCTGTGAATGTGGAAACATAACTGAAAATTCGAAATCTAAGGGATTATGTGATAATGTTTCCTATTTCAGTGCTGATCTAATTTTACCAAATATTTCGAAAATCATAATCTGTTTATCTAATAACAGTTTTCGAAAATTTTAGAGGACAAAATCATATCAAAATAGGAAAAAACACTTAATAATCCGAATCATATTCCAAATCATAACAGGATTTTTGAATTTTCTAAGAACATGCGATGAACCCTGAACATAAAAAAAAAATTCTGGAACCCGAAACCTGAAACTTTTAAGACTTCTAAACAGATTTCGGTTGTAAAACATAAACCCATTTGATTTCGAGTGAATACATAATTAATCCTTTTCCGAAAACAGGGATTTCGTGTGATTATATCCAACTCGAAAACTGCTGTTAATTATATGTGGCTTTCAAAATTTCGTTTTCCAAGTTTCTATCCCAGAATTGATGGATACGAAAACAGAACTGACTAATCAACATATGCTCTGATACCACATGTTGGTTCAGTTCTGTTTATACATGAGGGAAAACAATAAAATACATACCTGTCACAGCAGAAAGTGCAGTGGAGAATCCAGTAATGGAGTTCGACATGCTTGTCATCGTGATCTGGTTCCTCCTTAGGGTGCTGACTGATGATGGGGTCTTAGAAAACCGAAAAGGGAATCGGTTAGGAGAGGAGGTCGAAAATTATGATGTTATGCTAATGGGTTGTGTCTAATTGTGTAACTGTCTAACCCCTTAACCTCCACATAATTCTCCTTATATAAGCACCCAGGAGGAAACCTAATTAGTTAATAAGTGTAATATGGTCCATCAACAATTACCAACTAATTATTTAATAGGTTATTATGTATTTTGATCTATATTATGTAAATGATTATAATGGCTATAGATTAAATATTAATACATAATATATTTAATCTTACATAATAATGTATAGAATTCGATGTAGCAACATACCCAACCATAATTGATCCAAAAATCAAACGTAACCTGGTTTAAAAAAAATACTGGTGTAACTAGTAGATTTTTTGTTAAAAAAAAATTTAATAAAAATATGAAAATAAAAAAAAATAAATAGATTTTATGTTAATTAAGAGATATAATAAAAAGATGAAAATAAAAAAAATAAATAGATTTTGTAAAATTGATTTAAACTTAAATAAAATTAGGTGTTAGTACCCAAATGTGTTACATTGATAAACTTAAAAAAAATAAAGGGGTATTTTAGCCATTTTTTGGTGTTAATACCCAAAGGTGTTACAAAATTGAAACAATAGAACCTAAACCTGTTACAAAAAAAAGTTAATACCTAAAGGCGAAACTAGCTATAAACCACAGGACCCATTTGTGTAATTAACTCTAAAATTGATGGTGTATGACAAAAAGGTAGTGTACAAATAACATATATTTCATCTTAGATAGATTTAAGGTTTCAGCCGATGTGAGTTTTGGTGTTTTAATTTGCAAGTCGATGCATGTGGTAACGAAGGTTGGAGGAAGCAATGTTTCAATTATAAGTTTGATGTAATCTATAATATAACAAGTGGGAAACAAAATCATAGAAACTGAAGTATTTCTATTCAACTTGCATATTCACATGTCTTTCATTTAAATTTTGTATCCCAAATTTATATTCTCACATCTTTCTTTATATAATAGTTAATACAGACTTACCCTATACTTTTTACACCCATTATATATTACACAAATAATAATTAATATACAAATAATAAGATAAAATCTATAAATATACTAATTATAAAATAAATAAGCTAGTCCGCTTGATAGAGACATATGCCTTTTAGGAAAAAATGTTCAGGTTTAAACCTAGGTAAAAAGAGCATTTTAGTATAATTGGTGTAAACTAGTAACATTGTTCGTTAAAAAAACCCTTTTAAATGGTACTAATGTTTATGTTATCGTTATTTATAAGTCAACTGTAAATCCACTACAATTAATTTTCATATATATCTTTTATTATTATTGTTGAATATCCACCAAAGCCCAGTCATCCAGGTATATCTATGGGCAAAAGGCAACTTACGCCTGCAATCGCGGACAACACTGATAACCCGGCCCGTCACCAATTTTAGAGAAAACCCATTGTCCAAAGACCTATTGTCGTAAAACCTCTGCCTCACACATGAAATTTTGTCACCAACGATCCTCTAAAGAAAGTCACCGCGATACCGCGCAGATCCCTTTGATATATATATCTTTTATTAACGGGTAAACCTTTTATTTTATACGATAATAAACTAACCGTATCTTTTTTAGTAAACCAAGACAAAATACAAATAATTGGTAGTAACTTTGGTATGTATGGATGTTGATTCTTAAAGGGATAGCAACGTTGCCAGGAGGCGAAGCCTGCAGCCTTTGCTTTTCATATTCACTCTTTTTCTCATCTCCACTTTTGTATATATGATGCATTGATGCTTCCCTTCAACTACACAGTTAACAATTTGTATATAATAAAAACACTATATATGTTGGTTATATCACCGACGATTTAGGAATCAAACTATAAAAAAAAAGAAAAATATTTGAAACTCATTTTTAATGAAAAAGTGGTTTGTTAAAGCAACAACAAATTCCTAATAGTTCTACTCCTTTTTTTTTTTACAGACTTAGCCTTCAAAAGGTTTCAAACTTATATATTTTAATCTATTTCAAACATACCACCACCACCTTTCGTGTACTCTTCTCATTCCTCACCGAGACCCTCAATACATAACCTACGACTACGATAAGTAATCAATATATAGTGGAATGAAATAAATATAGACATATAGTTGTGTTGAATTACAATATATTATATACTTATACATAAAAATTACTAGGTTTATTAGTTTATATACAATGATAAGATTTCTATAAATCACTATATCTAAACGTTTAATATAAATTGCTAGTATACACATTTACTCATAAAAACTCAATTTACTTCATGCAATACTTTATTTTTAATAATTAAAATCCTACTTCTAATAAACAATTCCAAAGAATAACACGTGTCAGCACCATATCATTTCTAAAAATCGTTTTTAATCAAAACTGATTTTTTTAATATTTTTTAAACTGGGTTAATATCATATAGTGACCAGATTGCTTGTTTTAAACTCATTACCTTCACCAATACTTTTTGTTAGATTAGATCCGCTAAACCTTCCCACAAAATCTGTTCTTACTTCAGATATATCTTTCATTTATAATTTATAATGATATTTTATAATCCATGGCTCGTGCATAACATTTAGTCAACAACGAGACTTGAAACAACAAGCTTCCTAGAGATGGGCATAACACCCGGTTCCAAACCCGAACCCGTAGAACCGACCCGGAACCGGTTCCAATTCGTACCCGGTACATAGGAGAACCGGGTCCAGGTTCAAAAAACCTGGTGGTTCCTACCTGATTCCATTTTTTCTCATAATAAATGGGTAGTACCCGGTTCCAAACCCTACCCGGTTTATACCCGTACCCGGTTCCTCTCCTATACCCGGTTCTACCAGTACCCGGTTCCTCCAGTATACCCGGTATTACGTTACCGTTAGAACCGGTTCTATCCGTTGCAAGCTCATTAAATGCATTAAATGCCTAATATATCTGTTGGAACCGGTTTCTATCCGTTGGAACCAGTTACTAGCCGTTGTACCCAGTTACTAGCCGTTAGAACCGATTCCTATATAATGTTTTCAAATTTCAATTTTTAACTCACCAATCCTCTTATTTTTCTTATATCATTTTCTTCTAATTTTTCTAATACTTTTCTACAATGGCTTCAAAGACCTCTAAAACCACAAATTCCCCATCCGTCAATAATGTTCCTACAAGTCAAACCGCTCCATATGTTGTTGGAACATTATCACATAATCGCAATGTGGAAGTATGGTGCAATTGGGACTTGGTCGAAATGAGTGACGGTTCGCAAAAGGCCCAATGTAAACATTGTGGCGCCTTGTTAAGCAAGGACTCTAACTCGACTTTAGCGAAGCAAGCTAAAAAGTTTTGTAAAGCTTTAAAATATTTGACACCCGGTCAAGTTCAACTCTCAAAAGATGGTACAATATTTCACTATGAATAAAAGATAGCTCGTGATAGGATGGCGAAGTTGGTGATTCAAAAAGCCTTGCCGTTTGGACACTTCGACGACCCCGATCTTACTAAGCTTATTAGGGAAACACTTCAACCTCGCTATAAACATGTAAGTCGTCGTACTTTAAAACGACATTGTTTAATTTATGGGAAAATGCAAGGAAAGATTTAATCGTTTTTTTTTAAATTAAAAAACTAGTGTAAACTTAACTAGTGATGTGTGGTCGGCTCCACACGGTTTACCCGAATCATACATTTGTGTCACCGCTCATTGGGTTGATCCCGATACATGGCAAATGATGAAGCGTACGATTGCATTTGAAGAGTTTCCTTCTCCTCATACGGGAGAAAATATTTATAAAATTATAAATGTCACAATAATGAAATATTGTTTAGAGTATAAAATTTTTCCAATATCATTTGATAATGCTTCAAACAACTCAAATGAAATCGACAAATTAAAGTTGAAGTACAAACCAATTGTTGATGGAGTTTTTTTCCACACACGGTGTGTTGCACATATTATTAACTTAGTTGTGCAAACCGGTTTAAAAGATAAATTTGTATCGGATTTTATTATAGCTTTTAGAGCTATGCTTCAAGATGTTTTCAAAAGTGGCAAAGAACGATACCGAGATTACAAAAAGCTTTGTAAAGATATAAACCAAAAATTAATTGGACCTAATTGGGATATTCCAACTCGTTGGAATTCAACTTGTCATATGTTTGAAATGACGTTAAAACAAATGAGAACTTTAAAAACATTTCATACAAATTTAAGTGACGACTACCAAGTCGACCCGTTTCCCCGATACGGCTTGGTCTAATATTCAAACACTAAGTAATTTTTTAAAAGTTTTTAAAACCTCGACAACTTTACTTTCAGGTGTTTATTATCCAACAAGTTCTAAAGTTTTATCTTAATTGTATTTGATAACAACAAATTTTAAAAGTTTGAAAATAAAAGTGACATGTTGAGGAATATGATGAAACCTATGATTGAAAAATTTTAAAAAATATTTTTTAAATTTACCGCCCGTTTTTCTTTGTGCCGCCGCTTTAAATCCAATTTTAAACGTACCGGGTGTTGAAGCTTTAATCGAAGAAATATATGACAAGTTGGATATGCATGAGGAGGATCCAACATTGAAACCTAAAACGAAAAAATTATTCAATGAGAATTTGTCCAAGCTTTATGATCATTATTAAAAAAAATATGGGGAAAAACAACATAACAATTTGTTTGCGTCTAGGTCGTCGACCTCTAACGATGAAACTATTGAAGACCCGATCATAACCATGTTGAATGTCGTTAGAGACGAAACGGCCAAGCAACAAAGGGGTAACGAACCATCAAGTGAACTCGGTCGGTATAAAATATATGATTATTCACGTACTATGACCGCCGAGGAATATACCAATTTTGATATTTTGGCATGGTGGAAATCAAAAGAATCGGAATTCCCGATTCTAGCCACCATGGCTTGTGATATACTAACGGTCCAAGCTTCCACGGTAGCTTCGGAAAGTGTTTTTTTATCTTAGTGGTAGGGTATTATCCATTCGAAGAACAAGACTAACACCGGAATCGCTCGAGATGGCAATTTGCCTAAAGGATCATTTGGATGCAATTGACCGTGTTCAACATAAAACGAGTCTTGAAGACGAAGTGGAGTTAGAGCACAAGATTATTGAAGAAGAGGAGGACGACGAAGTAGAGACTAACGATTCCGAAGATCAATGTACCGAAACGGCCGGACCAAAACGTAGCGCATGTGAAAGTGCCGCACCCGACACAAGCAAAAGGCAAAAGAAGTAAACCGGTTACTGTTTTACATTTTGAACCGGGTTTTGTTACTTTTAAACTGGTTACTGTAAACCGGTTATGTTACTTTTAAAATGTTACTCGGAACCGGTTACTGGAAGTTGATATATTTATTTGAGTTTTTTTTTATAACCCGTTACTAAACCTAAAACACACCGTTTATTTATTTCAAAGCAAACGATTACAATGTTACATAACAAACCTAAGTTAACTAAACATTACCAAACCTAACTTACTAAACATAACAATCCTAACTTAACTAAACATTACACAACAACCTAAGGGTATACGGGGCACCAGCGGGGAGGGGGATCGGTGACCCAATTCCCCTAGCGGGAACACCGCCGCCATCCCTGCGGTGAGGCAAATCGGGGAGGGGTATCGGGGAGGATTCACCGCACAAGAAGCACAAGTATCGATGATGTATACGTTGGGCAACGGTCATTTAAAAAAAATTCAATTTTAACAATATAAATAACCAACTTAATCTAATTTTTTACCACACCCATTCTCAAACTCACTCTAAAAATCTAACAAATACAACACAAAGCCAAACCAATATTTAAAAAAAAATGGATTCCAAGTTCCCGTTTTTTTCTCCCCTACCCGACTTTCCCGACGATGAAGATTCATCGTCAAGCGATGATAGTTTAATTTTCTTCCAAAATCTCATCCAACAAGCGGAGCTACTAGACACGGCATCGTCTAGTAAAAAAAATTGTCCGTCGAGATCGTGTGGGAGGCCACGAAACACTCATGGCCGATTATTTTGTCGAAAATCCAAAATTTAATGCCGATATTTTTCGTCAGAGGTTTCGTATGTCCAAGTCTTTGTTCCTAAAAATTGTTAGTGACGTGGAAGCGAATAACGAGTGGTTTCAAGAGGGCTTGGACGGGAGAATGAAGAAAAGTTTCACGCCGTTGCACAAGGTTACTTCTGCGATTAAACAACTTGCAACCGGTAACCCACCAGATGAAAACGACGAGTATTTAAATATGGCTGAAAGGACATCTCGTGAGTGCCTTGAATATTTCTGCGAGACGGTCTGTACATTGTATGCCGGTGAATTCTTACGTAGACCAACGAGCCACGACGTTGCGCTATTGTATCAGGCTCATGAGGAGAGACATCACCTACCTGGTATGTTGGGTAGTCTGGATTGTACACACTTCGTCTGGAGAATGTGCCCCACAGAATTGCGTGGACAATATATGAGAGGCGATCATCAATACCCGACAGTTATGTTAGAGGCGGTGGCGTCTCAAGATTTGTGGGTTTGGCATGCTTTTTGTGGCCCAGCGGGTTCACAAAACGACATCAACGTGATCCAACAATCTCCGTTATATCTTACTCCACAAAACGGAACGGCGCCAAATTGTCCATTTCAAGTGAATGACCACTTATACAAACGCGGGTATTATCTTACTGATGGGATCTACCATAGCTGGCCCGTGTTTGTGAAGTCTTTTCCATATCCTCACATCCCGAATGAAAAAAAGTTCAAGAGGCAACACGAGGCCGCAAGAAAAGATGTGGAACGGGCGTTTGGTGTGTTAAAGGCAAAGTGGGGAATACTAAATCGTCCAACGCGTTCCAAAACGGTGAAAAAGATAAGGTCCATCGTGTATACGTGCATTATTTTACATAACATGATTATAAAAGACGACGGAAGGGCGATAGCACCGGTACACATTCAAGATCCTCCAGTCGAACCCGTCTTCAATGATACAGCTTATAGCGAGCTCATTGACGAAGAAACGCATTGGAGACTAAAACACGATCTCGTTGAGCATCTCGAACGTTTAGATCTACCTCACCTTGAAGTGAGTTCCGACGACGAGTAGTTTGTTTTTATATTTTTCTAGTTTTAATGTAATTTTTATTTTTCTAGTTTGAATGAAATTTTTAGTTTTAATTTAATGAATTGTCTTTTATTAAATTTTATTTAATTTTTATTAATATTTTTTTAATTTATAAACATGCATAATTACAACAAATAAAAAACAAAAAAAAAATAAAATAAAAAAGCAAGTCCCCTAAGAGAGGAGTGCCGCCATCAAATTGGGGTGTGAGGGGAGTTTAAGAGGGGAGTTGACGTGACATAACCTGATTGGGTGTGCGTAAGAGAGGGGACTCCCCTAAGAGGGGAGTGCCCCTCTCACCCTAAACATTAGAAGAACCGGATCCTTCACCCTTCTCGTTTTTCGCCTTCGTCACGGGGCAATGGCTTTCGATGTGCTTCTTTAGAGTGGAGTTGGGGTAATAATGTGAGTGAAGGGTGAGAATTTGGGATTTTATAAAAAAAAACAAAATTTTTAATATAAAATCGGTCCCAACGGTCATATACCCGTTGGAACTGGTTCCAAACAGTGATATGCAGCTTTTGGTTTGAAAGTACCCGACAGAACCGGTTCCTGTCAGTACCCGGAATACCCCGTTCCAAACTGTACACGAACCCGGTTCGAAAATACCCGTAACCGGTTACATCGGTTCCGTTTTTTTATACTTCTACCCGGGTTCAACCCGGACCCAGTTCCTCAGTGTACCCGGTTCCGCTAAGTAATATCGGTACCCGGGTACGGGTAGTACCCGGTTCCGGGTATTCAGAATACCCGATTATGCCCATCTCTACCTAATACCGCTAGAGCAGTGCCCCTCTTATGTATATATAAAAATAAATATAAATTTAAATAAATAATTGTCATAGTTTATTTTATTAAAAAGAAATAAAACACTTTTTAAACATATATAATAAATATAAATTCTAAACAAATAATTACCGTAGTTTATTTTATTAAAAAGAAATAAAACACCTTTTTAAACTTTTGTTTTTTAACAATCTAGAGAGAGAAACACGGTCATTTTTTCAACTCAACAACAACACACACGCACAATTATAGTGAGAGAAACCACTTGAAAAAAATCTTACTACATCAAGACGATACAGTTTTAAACGGAGCCATTTACTTCAACTCATTCTCTTCACTTTCTCTCTCTCATCACTTCTGCATCTAGATTCATACTCTACTCATATTCCACATTCCACAAACCCTAACCGCTTCAATTCACATCTAATTGATGCGAGATTGACTTCAGATCCGACTGATGGAGGAGGTTTCCGGCGACGGCGAGGTGGCGAGAATGACCGACTCGCCGGATACGTTGTATAACGGCGGCAATGTACGGTCTCCGGCCGGTGAAACGACGCCGTTGACGGTTTCCGGTGGAGGAGGTAGGGGATCCGGTGCTACGAGTCGTAGGAGAGCTACGGTGAGGCCGAGTTTAGACGCTGATGATCTTATAAACTTGCTTCATGGATCGGATCCGGTTAAGCTTGAGCTTAATCGATTGGAGAATGAAGTTAGAGGTGATTATGATTACTGGTTACTGATTAATGTTAATTGTTAAATGATCTGTTGGATTGATTGAATGG
Source organism: Helianthus tuberosus (assembly GCA_030545235.1). Classification (NCBI taxonomy): domain Eukaryota; kingdom Viridiplantae; phylum Streptophyta; class Magnoliopsida; order Asterales; family Asteraceae; genus Helianthus; species Helianthus tuberosus. The sequence goes on along the minus strand of CM060447.1, from coordinate 13,663,720 downwards.
TGATGTTGTTTGTTAGTTTTCACTGTTTAACTAGCTAGGGTTTTGTTTGATTTTTTTGTAGATAAGGATCGAGAATTGAGTGAAGCACAGGCTGAGATCAAAGCGCTACGGCTATCTGAACGATTGAGAGAAAAAGCTGTTGAGGAGGTATTAGTTTCTAAACATTTTTTTTATTCTGTATGCTTAGTTGTTCACCAACGAATTTGTACTTATTAGCGATAATTAACCAGATATTTTTCTTTAATTGTATGCATATCAGGTATTGATGCCATGTTATAAGTTGTTGATAATTGTTTATTTGTTTTTTTTTTTTTGTATTAGATATGTGTTTTTGTACACAATGGTTATAAGCTGGATTTTGAGTTTTTTATATTAATGTACTTTGTTTAGTTATGATTTGCAATTATTAAATCCATCTGAAGAATATAACTAATGGTTATGTGATGTTGATATTGTCCATTGAAAAAAGTGGGCAATGTCATTGTCTTGAGTATTACTCGCTATTTGGTATTAAGTCTATTTCATGAGTTAGAAATGGAACATGGTTTTGCTGTTTTCATGTTCCATATTGGTGGCTCTTGGATTCTAATATCTTTTAATTTGCATGTGCCGTGTACGCTTGTCGTTTCCTTTTTCTAGTTCATAACACGGATAAATGAATACGTGGTGGAACCATGGAACTGATAGAGTTGTATAACACACGATGATACGATATATTAAATACCTTTTTTTGTTTTGTTTATTTATTTCTCTATTTCAGTGTTGTATCTTTATTGTGACTTTTAGTTTAATTGACCAAATTTCCTATTGTTGTCTTCTTCACTTCCATGCAAGATATTAATATTCTGCTGTTTGAATAGTTTCCAATCTGTATTTCACCGTGGCAATAAATCTTAATTTTTCATAGGTTTTGTGTTTTAGCTAATTTCCACTGTCCATTGGGTTGTCTTCTATCATAGATGCTACATTATCCGTTGATATGTATTACAATGGTAATATGAGCTAATTTAATATATTAACTTGTCTTGCATGTTTCATTAATGTACTTATTGTTTCCTCATGTCATTACTTTTTTGATTCTGTTCTTCGCGTGTTAGGATATTTAAAGTTTAATGTCAATATTGTACTTTCTTGACTTAAAGGAAAACTATCATATGTCTGTATTCGTAAGACCTTAACGTATAGCTTGTGTTTATACGTTTATATAATAGTCAATAAGTAAAATTCAGAATATTGGAAGAAAATAAATGGAAGTTCAAACTTTTGGTACTAGATAAAACAAAAATTAAGAATTGAAATTAGCTAGTTATACAACAATCAAGATTCAAGAAGGCAAATAAATATGAGGTCATCAATGCATGTTGTTAGTTGATACAAAAGAACACTGTAATCTTGCTTGTTTTCATATTACATTCATTAAGTTGGTGCCTTTTCCTGGGCACTTTTGTTCTAGTATATGGTTTCTTGAGTTTGTACTTTGTATTAGTACTAACATTAATTTGTATTATTGCACCTTAGCTAACTGAAGAGTTGTCAAAAGTGGATGAAAAGTTAAAGTTGACCGAATCTCTTCTCGAAAGCAAGGTATTCACTGAAAACTGATCCATTCATAAGTAAATGTGTTGAAATTTACTCCTTCCATTACAGGATCAGTTATAATTATAGACACTTTTTTGGCTGTTTAGAATCTTGAAATCAAGAAAATCAACGATGAGAAGAAAGCATCAATGGCAGCTCAGTTTGCAGCAGAAGCTACTCTAAGAAGGGTTCATGCAGCTCAGAAAGATGACGATATGCCTCCAATAGAAGCCATACTTGCACCTTTAGAAGCTGAGCTCAAGCTGGCAAGACAAGAGGTTTGACTTTGACTTCTGTCCTTTGAGTAGTCAATGCAGACGGTGATATACAATCTCAAAATTATAATCTTATGATTTTTGGATTTCAGATTGCAAAGTTGCAGGATGACAACAAAGCACTAGACCGTTTGACCAAGTCAAAAGAGGCGGCATTACTTGAAGCTGAGAGAACTGTGCAGGTTGCATTAGCCAAGGCTTCTATGGTGGATGATCTTCAGAACAAGAATCAGGAGTTGATGAAGCAGATAGAAATTTGCCAGGTTAGCTTCAGACATTGAATTATGAATCCCGTTAATCGGTAATTTCTAGTTTTTTGAAATGCCAATTCATGTTTCCCTTTTTGCAGGAGGAAAATAGAATTTTGGATCGAATGCATCGTCAAAAAGTTGCTGAGGTGGAAAAACTTACCCAAACTGTTCGCGAACTTGAAGAGGCTGTCCTTGCTGGCGGCGCAGCTGCAAATGCTGTGAGGGACTATCAACGGAAAGTTCAAGAAATGAATGTAAAACATAATATAGTTTCATCATATTCTGATTAAAGTTTATGCATATAGAGGTGGCAATTTGTCAAATTTTAACCCATTACTTGTATATGGGTCAATTTGGGTTGATAGATAAAAAAACCTGGCTTTAATGGAAAACATTTCAAAATAGGTCAAATGGTGAAACATCCCAAGAGTTAATTTTTAATGCACACAACCTTCTAATTCTTTTAAGATTATTATATTACCAAGATTCTTTTTGTATCCTTATTAACTGACTAATTATATTAATTTTTTTATTAATAGGAAGAAAGAAAGACGCTAGACAGAGAGCTAGCTCGGGCAAAAGTTACAGCCAATAGAGTGGCAACAGTCGTAGCTAATGAATGGAAAGATTCTAATGATAAGGTGATGCCAGTTAAGCAATGGCTCGAAGAAAGAAGGTTCTTGCAGGTATCTTGAACCTTTTTCTTATAGTTCCATGAATTTGTTTACTTATTCGTTATTTAGTTATTTACTTGCCAGTTCACCCTTTCGTTAACAGGGTGAGATGCAACAATTGCGTGACAAATTAGCTATAACCGAACGTGCTGCAAAATCTGAAGCACAATTGAAAGTAATATTCTTTTACTTATTTCTCAAATATTTTCAAATAGAGTAAAATGCCATTTTCGTCCCTGAGGTTTGGTCAGTTTTGCAACTTTCGTCCAAAGGCCAAACCTCAGGGACGAAAATGACATTTTACTCTTTCAAATATTTCTATTATTTTTTCATGACTTCAGTTTTTAACCATTTTTATAATATTATAGGAAAAATATCAGCTACGACTCAAGGTGCTAGAAGATACGTTGAGATCACCAAACACTGTTTGTTCTTCACGCCGCCAATCAATAGGTGGAGCATCAAATGGATTTTTACCGAAAAGATCGCCATCTTTTCAGATCAGATCGACACTTCCATCTGGTTCAAGTTCAATTTTGAGGCATGCTAAAGGTACATCAAAGTCATTTGATGGTGGGACCCGATCGTTAGACAGGGGTAGTAAACTTCTCTCCAGTGGCGGTAATAGTCCTACTTTTAATACTGAGCAACCTTGTGATGGAAGTAAGGATAGCGAGGCCCGTGATGGTTCATGGGAAGATAAGCCAGATGAAAAACCCGAAACAGAGGATACGGTCCCGGGCTTGTTGTATGATTTGCTGCAAAAAGAAGTTATCGGTTTGAGGAAATCTTGTCATGAAAAGGATCAGAGCCTTAAAGATAAGGATGATGCCATTGAGGTTCATATCTTATTTCATTTATAATAAGAAGCTATTATTTAGTGTTTGGATATTAATATTAATAAAATAAAATGCTGTTTTTAGATGTTATCAAAGAAAGTAGATACTTTAACGAAGGCAATGGAGGTGGAGTCGAAAAAGATGAGAAGGGAAGTAACAACTTTGGAGAAAGAGATAGCTGCTATGCGTATTGATAAGGAACAGGACAATCGTGTCAAACGGGCTGGGAACTCAAAGGGCAAGTGAACACATCTCGGCTACTTCCAGCCAGGTATTATGTTATGTCGTGTTTGGAAGTGGAAATGGGAGTCATACTCAAAACGGGATTGGGCTGCCGTTTGGTAAATTGACACGTTAATTGATGCATGCAGGAATAACAAGGAAAGGAGTCTGATAAAAGATTATTACGGTTGTTTTTAGTTTGATTATATAATGGTGTAACTAGCATGCCCATGGGTAGATGGGTGGGTATGCTTTTCTGATTATTTGTGTAGAAGAAATCAGCAGGTGGGTGTGAAGCTGAGCTAACCTTTTTTCTTTTATTTTTTTCATTATTTTTTTTTGTGAGAGTTGATTTGAGGATGTGCATAGTGTGATTTTGTCATGAAAAACAAAGCTTTCTCATTATTTAGTATCGATTTGCTTGAATTAGGAGCAGTGTTGGTTTCCAAAACCGAAGGCTAAACTTAAACGGGTTGGGCCCGTATAGTATGGAATTACGTTTTCTTTTGATGTGTATTTACATTTATGTAAATAAGTACATGGAATCTGAAATAATAAAATGAAAGCCTAACCCTACTTATTACGCATTATGATCGTTGCACAATCATTCTTCATCCCAAATTCCTCTAGCTATCCTCTGATCCATAGTACATGTCTGGCACATGTTGCAGCTGCAACATATCCTCTGATCCGATGTACCTTCTCCCCCACGCTTGTACCACAATCCAAATTTCAAGGTGCCATGCAGGTATCTTAGAACTCTTTTGCCGCAGTATAGTGAACATCAGTTGGTTTCGCCATGAAGCGCTGATCATGTTAACTGCAAACTGGATATGCGGTCTTGTTGCAGTAATGTACATGAGACTCCCCAAAATTTGTTTGAGTAATGTTTCTTCAATCTTCACACCTTCATCCGTCTGTAACTTGCATCTTGGTGTGACTGGTGTTATCGGATTTGTCCCTACATTACATTCTTCCATCTTGAAACGTTCCAAGATTTCAACAACATATTTGCATTGGGATATTGAATTCCATCATTGGCTTGAGAAACTTTAATATCCAAAACGAGCCTAAATCCCCCCCTAAATTTGTCATCTCGAACTCCTTTTTCATAGATTCTTTAAACTCCTTTAACCTAATCATCGATGTATATGTTAACAAACAAAATGTTCCCCTTTGAATAATTTTTCTTTATAAACAAGGTATGCTCGTTGCTGCTCTTCCTGAAACCTTCCTTGAGAAAGAAAGACACGGTACGACTAAACGAGGCTCTAGGTGCCTGTTTCAATCCATACAGAGCCTTTTGAAGTTTGTAAACTTTATCTTCATCTCCCTTTATCACGTAACCCTTTGGCTGTTGAACATACACATCTTCGTCTAGTGTTCCATGCAAAAAGGCGGAGTTTACGTCCAATTGAAGTATCACCCAACCCCTTTGAGCGAATTGTATCCGTTCTAGCTACGGGTGCATAAACTTCCATATAATCGATCCCATATTCTTGCCCATACCATTTACCTACCAACCGAGCCTTGCACTTTTCAATCTTTCCCTGTTCATTTAGTTTTGTTTTGTTTTGTAAACCCATTTTACACCAATACACCTGGTTCCCTTTGGCAGCTCCATAAGATCCCATGTTACGCTTTCTTTAATAACTTCAATGTCGTTATTCATTGCATCTCTCCAAATGTTGGATTTTGCAACTTCTTCATATGTTTCTTGATGATCTACCTCCATGTTAATTCATCATCAGAACCCGTAACATCATCTTTCAAGTATCCAGGCATCCTTCTTTGTCTATCCTCCCTAGCACTTGCATTGCTAGGACCAACTTCGTTGTTTGTGTTGCTAGTAACTGCTTCATTACTTGGTTCATTTTCTTGTTGCTCAAGAGCTTCATTATTGCCATCATCAACTTCCACAGTAGCGTCTTCATCATATCACTCCATGTGTCTTTTTCACCATCACCCCCCCCCCCATGTTAGTTCGGTATCGGCCTGTAACACCCTAACAATTAATAACTTGAAAATGACATAGCGGAAAAATGAGCCCAAAAATTTTCTTTCTTTATTAGCCATGTAACATACTTGATGACTAATACTAGAAATATTTAATACTTGACTAAAAGATTTACATTGTTCATGCATCCATTTACATATAAAATCCCCAGTTATGTGACTACTCTTCCCGTACAATTCTTGCTCTTGACTCGATCTTCAATCCTCCAATACTTTATGCCGATGTTAATCTGTGTAACCTACATTCACCACAAACATGCACATCATTAGAATTTGATAACTACAATTCATAATCTATCATACATAATTAAATGACCACGCCGCATTCTTTCTATTCTTGCAAGTCCTTTCGATCATTCTTCCACGTACAATCTAGCATTCCAATTCCTCAAAACTGCACAACAGATTTCAATAGCATACCTGCAAATCTCATTTCATTCTCAAGGCATATGATTAGCAACTTAATACTCAAACGTTTGGAAGCTATGTATACATCTATTCAAGCCCCATTCATTCGTGTACTATAAATACTACATCGTGCCTACGTACATCCGTGTGTATACTTATAGTCATATAATACATACACCCTTACATTCGTACATATATACAAGCTCATACGTAGCACTCACACAATTCAATATGGTTTACTGACATGTCCTAATTTCAACCTCCGAGTAGTAAAACATGAGTGAACAACTTACATACATACTTACTCCTAACTATAATTACTTACTCACGCTTCCTAAACGCTTTTTACGTGACTTTCGGGTACATTTCGGATCTTAAATATGAGTTCCATACTCACCCTGTAAATCCCAATATCAATCCGGATCACAGTGGTTGATTGTTTTAGTCCAAAACACCTATTGATTAGGTGTTTGTACTATGAAAAAGTTAAGAAGAATCAAGAGTGAAGATGAAGCTAATGGAATGATGAATACAACAAGTGTTGTATTGAATCCAAACAAGAATGTAAATCAATAAAGCACCTTGGATATCAGATTAGAGCACAATATCAAAGATTGAATGTAAACAACACTTCTATTCACCAAAAGAGCCAAAAGCTTGGCTAGGGCAACAATACATGGGCTTTTATAGATCCTGACTTGCCATCATAATTATAATTATGCTGGAATCTTAACTACACCAAGTCAGGTTTGCTACTTTCATTAAATTACAAAATATGCCCTAGACTTTAAAATAAGCTACAAACTATAATAAAACTAATCCAGTACAAGTATGAACGATCTCAAAAGTTCCAACAATATCCCCCTAGATCGTTGAATACTTGTTTTTCATTCTTCTGTAGTTTCCACTGGATTGTCTACAGCTTTCTTTTCAGGCTCTGGAGGGACTTCTTCATGCCCTGCTGCTTCTGGTGTTGCTTGAACTTCGATTGTTGTGGCGGGAGTTTCTTGTATTATAACAGCTTCACTTGTTGTTGGTGGATCCTCCATAATGGCCTCATATGTGGATGAGGCCGGAGGTGATGATGTTGTTTGAGAAGTTGTGGTGGTGGGCTCTTTTGTTGATGAGGAATACTTTTCTTTCTTTCTTTCTTTCGTGCTTTTTCTTCTTTCTTTCTTCCTTCTTCTTTTCAACATCTTCCTTCCTTTTCTCGATTTTATCAACGATATCGAGCATCTCTCTTTTTATCTTCCAAGCTCTATCCACTACTCTTTGAAATAACATGGCCTCTTCAAGATTAGCGTTTCCAGCTCCAACATTTATACGACTTGCATTCAGCACTGTTAGGTCAGAGAGTCCAAACATAAACACATCCATTGGATCCAAGATTCAGATATCTTCATTTTCGGTTGATCGAATCACAACTTCACTAGTGTGGCTATCATAGAACCACTTTTTGAACTTGTTTAGACATACTGGAACTTCTTCTGGAAGCTTAATTCTTGTGACAACTTTAGCAGGGTTAATAACCCACGTCACCTTGCCCTTTCCAGTAATAGGATCTTTTGTTGTTTTGGACACTCTCCTTCTGGGACGCTACAACTTGTGATTTGGGAAACCTTTGTTGCATTCTTTGGCAATTAAGCGTTCAAAGTCCCCGCCAACGCTTCTATCTTCTGGATTTAGCATATCCAGTCGGCCTAATTCGCGTAGATCCCACCTTGGAAGTGAAAAGAGATCAAACCCTGTTCGGAAGTATTGAATTACTCCACCTCTTCTTTTGACCACAAACATTCCCCTGAGATTGCTGTACGTCCAACTGATAATTTTATCAGTGGCTTCAGACTTCTCAACAGTTACTACCTGATAGAAATTAGGAAGTTTTTCTCTTTCCTTTTTGAACCATTTGGGATGCTATGGGGATAAAGTCTTTCCATCATCTTGCTCATACACAACTTCCTCTTCTAATCCCCACTCGATAAATTTGGCAGGCATTTCATCCCTATCAATCTCTTCTTCATCGCTCTCGTCTCCTTCAGTTACTTTTTCTGTTGACTCCAGACGCCTTTTCTTTGCTTCGGCTTCTTTGGCTTTTCTGTTTGTTTCTTCTTCCATAAAAGCCTCGAAGTCGAAAACCTCCGCGAAGGAGAACATAGGTTCTATCTCTATCTTGGCACATATACTTTTCATCATTCTGTATAATTTCTCAATCCCGAGCTGTTGAAATCTTATGAACTTTGATTGTTTGGCTACATAGGCATTCATTTCTTTGTTTTTCTTCTGTTGATCCTTTAACTTTTCTCTCAAGATGTTTTTATCATTCACTTGATTTTTGAGAAGACATATTTCTTTAGCTGAAGTTGGACCGATCTCTTTGATAAGTTTATCATATAAATCTTGAAATGGGCGAACTCTCTGTGGAGGCACAGGAGGCTTTGAGATCCTTGTTGGCTTGACTTGAGGAAACTTTGAAGGTCCTTCATCTGTTGACTTCTTCTTCGGGGGAGTTGATTTACTTGCAGAGATTTCATTTGGATCTGTTAATAACGTATCAACAAAATCATCCAATGTTTGCTCTTCTTCCGACACTACAACTGGTCTTTCAGATTCTGACATCTCTTGTCTTTTAAGCCTCTTTTCTCTCTTTTCTCTTTCTTGCATCGCGTGAATTTCCCGCATGTCTTGGATGTGTTTACGATGTTCCTCTGATTCGGCAGCTCTGAAGCTTGCACCCATAAGTCTTTCTGGGTTTTCAGAGGATTTCTTCTTCTTTGGTGGTTCATCGTCAGCTGTTTGCTTTCCTTTTCTTTTTCCTTTCAATTGTTCTTTTTCTTTTTCTGCAGCTTCTTGCGCGATTCTTTGCTGTTTTGCTTGAACTGCTTCTCTGTACTTTCTATAAGTTTCTTTGACCAACGGCAGTCTCTCGGCAGTATACATCCAGTCATGTAACATCACCCATTCATTCGTTTTGATCTCTGTGAATTGTCGACTTGTGGGAACATGAAATGTGTAGAGATTTCCATCATGCGGAGGATTTTCATGTTGATCGTTGATCAGCATTTGGATGAATCTGGGATACATTGCCCAAGTCGGCCCTTTTACATTCTCGAGCATGTAATTGAAGATTAGGCCAGAGAGGTTGAATTTTTGATTCAAACACAACTTCTGCATAGCTCCCGACCACTCCAGATTCAGGCCGTCAAATTCGCCTTTCCGATGAGCTATGCTCATAGCAATCACGTGAACTATGAACCTCCAATCCCTTGTGAGTCCATTTCTCTTAATCTCCTTCTTTTGATGAAAGTCTCCTACGTACCCCATACCACGAAATCCGTCTAAAACATCATCCTTGCTCAAGACGATTGGATCTTGTGTGTTATCTTTCAGCTTCAAAACTTTGCGAATCCTTTCTTCAGTCACTTCTATACGTTTGTTGCGGACTGTTGCAGATATCCCTCTGGCTTTGTTAATAGTTTCGGGTTTCGCGGTTTGCCAGAATTCAAGAATATGGATTCGATAAATGGGAACTTCTGTTTCAACTGCGTAGCCAATCCTGCTTGACTGTATCCATCTTGCAGCGTCTTGGAAATCCTGTGGAACTTTCTCAAGATTGATACTTTGATTGTGCTTCAATGTCTTATCCCACTCGATGATTTTCACCATCCTGTTTTCGACACAACAAAAGAGCCAAGTTAGGAAATTTATTACGTAAATATATAATATTTACAATGAGATACTAAAATTTAAAAACAATTTTCATATAAAGAAAAATATTTACATATTATAAAAGAAAAAGGTACATTTAGAAAATATTTACAAATATTTTAGATTAGATTATAGTATTAAAAAAAACTAAAAAAAAAATAATTAAAACTTAAATTCGCTGATAACCCAAAGAATAGCTTCACTGATGATCACTGTTGAGATTGGGCTATTTCGCCGGCAACAACATCGGGTAAAGGGTGTTTTCGCCGGAAACTTTGATGTGATCCCAACTTAATTTCGCTGACAATTTTCGGCGAAGGTAGGTTTTGTTCTCGAACTGATCGATCAGCAAAGACAATTTGTCTAAGCCATTTTACCGGCGAAATAAGTTATTTCGCCGGTTGCTCGAACTCGCGTTCGAGACTTTTGAAATTCCATGAACTAAGATAATTTCGCTATAATCATCGCTGAGTTCATTGTTTATTTCGCTGGCACTATGTTTTTCTTGATAAACCTCTCTTGAACCCTAGTAGATTACACTACTTGTTCATCCTTGATCTCAGCCAGATCAATCATGATTGAAAATCTTGAAATAATAGACGAACCGATTATACACCTTCACAACACACACTAACATCTACTGATTCAAGATCCCAAGATATGAACTTCAAGAAGAAACCAAACTTAAAAGAATCCAACAAAATCCCACACATACATTGATCTGTAAACGATGATTGTAACGGAATATGTTACCTGTGGTCTTGTCCGAACAATGAGATCGAAAAGATTGAATAAAGGGAGTCTTGAACAAATTAGATTTTGAACCGATTGTTAGAGAAGAGGATGAAAAGAAAGTTTGAAATATTTGAAAAACAGAGTCGGTTATGTCCTTTTATATTAAAAAAAAACTGACTAGCGAAATTAATAATTTCGCCGGCATCTTAATTTCGCCGTGCATATAGATATCCAAACCCTTTTTCAAAATCAATTTTAAATTCGCTCGGGAATTTCAAACTTTCTCGAAAAACATGCCCAATTTTGTTTAAAACACTATAAATTACTAAATATGTACAAACAAGGGAAAATTTTGGCCATCTTGACTCCGAACTTCGTTTTCAAACTTGGGAGGTTCCAATCTAAGCTGATTTTCTTGATTCTTTTGACGCTCGTCGACTTACCTGCAGAAGATCATATCGTCTACACTTGTCAATTTCTTATTTATTATTATTATTATTAGCGAATCAAGGCACAAGAAGAACTGCCAATATGTTTGTCCGCTTAAATCCATGCATCCTTCTTTCAACATGCCTTCAGAGAGCGCGATTATCATGTTTTTGGTAATATTGACAAGACTTCTATGGCCCCCACACAAGCTATTGAGAATAGAATCATTACGCCCGTGAGTCCCACATCAGGACATACCCCCGCGATCAAGGTATGCACAAAGGTTCCTCATAACAGGTGAGTATATTGGTGTCATGGCCCTCGACCCACCCTGGACGGAATCGGGAGTCGCAAACAGCCCAGTGGTACCGGTGATTATTTTTGAAAAATATTGCAGCGGAAATTTCATCAGGACCGTGAGTTAGGAAAAATATCAGAGTTTAGAAATACCGGATTTTATTTATTAAATAGATGGAATAAATCCATGTTTTATAAAGGTAGTTTTAATAAAGATAAATTTGATTACATGAAACAATATTTCTTAATTTGATTTAATTAATAAAATAAGCCACTTCTTGATGCCTTTCAGTGCTGTATCCATTTCTTACTCCAATCTACTGTAATTACCTGAAACGCGTTTTAAAAAGGTTTTGTCAGCGGGAAATACTGAGTGAATCATTCTATTTATATAAAATGATGCATAGTTATTAATTACAGCATAAGAGCGATTACAATGGCTTCTATCTTATTTTTATCTGGCGCCCTGTCACAATGGTGACATGTCACAATGGTGACGATGGTTATACCACTATTAGATCAATGAACCTAAATAGTGATGATTATCCATAGTAGGTCAATGAACCTAACTGGGAGAAAATTAGTAATGTGCACAATACCCCACTAGCCAGTAATTCAAGATATCCACGACTTAGTCCCTGTAATTATAACTTTTGAAAATAATTTGAGGTATTGTAAAATAGTTGATAAAAAGAGAATGACTCACATTATAATCATGCAGATTCATACGGACAGAATTTAGTCTACAGATAAGCCTTGACATTGCAGATATAGGCAAAGCTTAGCCTATTGATTAGCCTTGTAACCTAGTGCACACGAACTAGGTAATTAACTAATACAGCATTTACGATAACTCACGAGATCAAAAACCCTCACAACGAATGACAAAGTGCAATCACTTAAACATCCATCGGATTCACAATGAATGACAGAGTATTCCCCGATTTCGGGTGGTACTCAAACATCCTGTTGGAATCACGATTAATGACAAAGGATAGCGCTTAAACATCCATCGGATAGTTTCTATCGATCGAACATTGAATCGTAGCAGTGATCGAGTTAATACCCGGCATCGTAGCAGCACCCCGCTATACTAATTAGTGATTCGTGTGTGTTTTTAAAGTATTTGGACGATATCTCAGTGCCTGAGTCGAATTTTATCGTCGTTCCAATTACAGAATTCAAGTCCCAACTCCTGCTATTTATATACGAATTTTGATTAGCTTACGGACCGTAAGACTCAACCCTTACGGTCCGTAAGGGACACCTAATTGCTATAGGCTTGCCACGCATGGGAGTAGGCCTGCTGAGTCGACGGAATGATTAAATTCGATTTTTATAATAACTTATAAGGATAATCGTTGAGTAGGGAATACCCCCCTTGAGTTTTATGGGCCCTGATCCTGATTCTGATTGTTCTGAAAATTTTTGGGTTTGTGTAGAATCACTTGGGTGTCACAATTAGGGTTTCCTATTGGATAAAATAATAAAATAAATAAGACTTTTAGTGAGGGTTGTTACATCAGGGGTCCGGGTTTATACTTACAGAACGTTTTTAGGACATTTTTGTGTGAGTCGTTACAATTGGATTCATTCTTTTCAACGATAGAGTGGAGATCAGGTCAGTACTTTCGTACAGCAGAGATCCCGAAAACTACCGAGGGCGGAGACAAATACCAGATTTGGTACGATTTGATGATAGATAGTTTGGTGAACAGGTCAGTACTTTCGTACAGCAGAGAGACCAAACTAATCCATCTTAAGGTTTTGGCCAATTTTGGCACTTATTATGAAAAGGTTTGGCCATTTTTGGCACTTATTATGAAAAGATATCATAGCGTCTAGGTCAGCATGTATCTGGATGCAGCAGAAGAACAACTATGATATCCCCGAATGAAAAACCAATATAAAGACCCGAGATCTCAGACTTTGGCAATCTATCAACGCAAGATTTAAGACCATTAAGCCATATGCCGCAACGTGTTACCCACTATGATGCGTAATACCTGAGAAAAGCCAGAATCCTTGTGTAGACGTTATGTTTTGCTCCCTAACAGCAGTTTACTCGTTGGTGTTGCTGAATCTATCGACACGTCGTTGCTTGATACCCCGATTTCTTTTTGTTTTCTGTTTTTCAAGAAATGACAAAGTGTTAGCAATTTTCTATCATTTCTTCTAAAAAGAGTCAGACACAAGCATCTATTTTGATTTTCTGGAATATCCCCCCTAAAATCTTTATTTTCGAAAGTCCATTGTCCGGAAATGAAATTTTAAAATTTAGAAAATCTTTTTGGTGGGCAACGTTTGACAATACTTGTTTTACTTTTAACAAACGACTTTTTTTAATATGGACAAAAGATAGAGTATTTACGAACGATTTTGGACAACAAGATTCACTTCCATTCAAGGAAATTGACCATTTCCAACCAGGTTACTAGCTGGTTGAATCGAGTTTTATCAAAGGCTTTCTTGAAAATGTCGGCCCGTTGCTGTGTTGTATCCACTGGCACCACTTGAATGTATCCTTTCTCGTAGGCATCTCGAATTGCGTGAATACGAATTTTGATATGCTTTGTTCTGGAGTGGTGGATGGGATTCTTCACAATTCCCAGACATGCCTCATTGTCGATGAATATAGGAGTCTTCATGATGTTGATTCCATAATCCAACAACTGATTTTGTATCCAGAGGACTTGTGAACAGCAACTACAGGCCGCAGTGTGCTCGGCTTGAGCGGTGGAGGTGGACACCGTTGTTTGCTTCTTGCTTTGTCAAGAGATCAGACGATTTCCCAAGAATTGACATCCTCCTGATACAGACCTGCGATCTACTTTACAACCTGCATGATCACTGTCAGAATAAGCAATAAGATCAAAATTACTATCTTTAGGATACCAAAGACCTAGTTTCGGAGTTCCTTTAAGATAGCGGAAGATGCGCTTCACAACGGTTTCATATGATTCCTTGGGATTAGTCTGAAAACGAGCACAGAGATAGACTGCCCACATAATGTCAGGCCTGCTTGCAATTAAGTACATCAGAGAGCCTATCATTGAGCGGTAAAAGGACTTGTTCACTGGTTTTCCTTGAGGATCTAGAGTAAGCTCCATCTGAGAGGCAAATGGAGTGCTCGCAACTTTGCAGTCGTTCATGTTGTACTTCGCGAGAATATCCCGAATGTACTTAGCCTGATGAATAAGAATGCCGTCCTCCTTTTTCTTCACTTCTAGCCCTAAGAAAAACGTGAGTTCTCCCATCATGCTCATTTCGAACTTTGCCTTCATCACGGTCTCGAATTCTTTACATAACTCCTCATTTGTTGAGCCGAAGATTATATCGTCCACATAAATCTGAACCAGCATTACGTCTTCTCAAATTCTTTTGGTGAAGAGAGTCATGTCGATCGTTCCTCTGGTGTATCCGCACTTCATAAGATAAGTTGACAAAGTCTCGTACCAAGCACGTGGAGCTTGGTGAAGACCATAGAGTGCTTTGTCCAACTTGTAGTAGCGACCTGGAAAATGAGGATCTTCGAAACCTGGAGGCTGATATACGTAGACTTCTTCCTTTACCTTCCCATACAGAAAAGCACTCTTTACGTCCATCTGAAAAACTTTGAAATTTCTGTATGATGCATATGCCAGGAATATTATGATTGCCTCCAATCTTGCAACTAGAGCAAAAACTTCTTTGTAGTAAATTCCTTCCTCCTGACGAAAACCTTGCACCACCAATCTAGCCTTGTTCTTGATTACTACTCCACGATCATCCATCTTGTTACGAAAGACCCATTTAGTACCAATAGGAAACTTTCCTTCAGGTAAATCTACTAACTCCCAAACTTTGAGTTTGCGAAATTGAGACAGTTCTTCCTGCATGGCCTGAACCCAACTGGAGTCTTGAATGGCTTCCTCGATGTCACGTGGCACAGATTGCGAGAGAAAAGCTGCCTAAAGACCTTTGTTGATGCTTGATGACTGACCACGTGTACGTACTCCTTCTTCTACTGCACCTATGACATTCTCAAGAGGGTGATTGCGATTTGTCTTGTATCCTGCATTTGTATGAGACTCAATTTGCTGTGGAAGGTTGGTGAAGTGTTCATCAACGTATATTATTGGTGGTTCATCTTCTTGAGTTGGTTCATCCACATTCGCCTGTGAAGAAGAAGCACCGTTTTCAGGGGTGTTCTCAGACGAAGTGTCACTATTTACTTCATCTACAGAGATAAGTGGATCAGCAGAAAATGGAGAGAAACGGGTAGTGAAAGGAGTTAAACCAATATCTGAAGAATCAAACAGAGGTTCAACTTGAGCAGCTTCTGCAGGTTCTGCTTCTGGAACATCTTCTGGAATTTCGAAGGTGTTGAAAATCACACTCACATCATAAAACCAATCGGGAGTACTTCCAGTGTTAGTGTAATTTCCTTCTTGAAAATCCACATAATATGATTCAATCACCATCTTTGTTCGTTTGTTGTAGACTCTATAGGCTTTCTGTGTGGACGAATATCCCATAAAGTAGCAAATGTCACCCACTGCTTCGAATTTGATGAGATTCTATTGAGTATTCAGAAGAGTGCAAGAACATCCAAATGGTCTGAAGAAATCGATGAGTGGCTTCCTTTTGAAGAGAAGTTTGTATGCAGTTTTTCCATGAGGTTTTACATTGAGAACTCTGTTCAGAACGTAGCATGCTGTATTTACCGCTTCTGCCCAAAAGATGATTGGAAGCTTTGAGTCCACCAGCATGGTTCTTGCGGCTTCGATCAAGGTTCTGTTCTTTCGTTAAGCTACGCCATTTTGTTAAGGAGTTCTAGCCGCGCTATACTGAAGATGAATTCCCTTTTCAGCACAAAAGGATATGAAGCTTTGATTCTTGAATTCAGAACCATTGTCACTTCTGATCGACTTCACTTTCAATATGGTCACGTTTTCAATCAAGGGAATGAATGAATTAAGGATATCAGTTGTCTCACTCTTGGCTTCAAGAAAGTAAACCCATGAAAAACGAGAGAAATCATTTGTAATCACCAAACAGTAAGAACTTTTAGCCAGACTTTTAACACTTATTGGACCAAAAAGATCCATATGCATCAACTGAAGCGGCGCATTAATCGTGTTCACTGCTTTTGACTTGTGCGATTTCTTGTGTTGCTTTCCTTGGGCGCATGCTATACATTTTTCAGAAAAAGGAAATTCTTTTATCGGAAGTCCTCTTACTAAGTTTAACTTAGAGAGTTTGTTCATATTTTTGAAATTTACATGCCCCAATCGCCAGTGCCAAAGCAGTGAATCAGATTCTGAAGCCTTTGAGATTAAACAAGTCAAGTTATCATTTGTCTTAGCGTTTTTCATGTTGAGCACGTATGTGTTGTTTTATCTTGGAGCAGTGAGCATGATCATCTCTGTAGGAACCACATATTCAGGTTTGGGAAACAAGCATTCCATGTCGTTAAAAAGCACCGATATTCCTTTATCACAGACTTGTGATACGCTCATAAGATTGTAGCACAATTCTGGAACATAGTTGACATTTTCCAAAGTGAGTTCTTCAGACACGACATCTCCTATTCCAACGATCTTCCATCCCTTCTCGTCTCCAGCGAATGACACAAAATCACCGTCAATAAAACGAAAATTCTTCAGAAGTTCCTTTAGACCTGTCATGTGTCTTGAACATCCGCTGTCAACATGCCAGATATATTCCATGAGCATTCGAAGCCATTTATGGAGTTTATTCTGAAATACAAATATATACACAATTTAGTTTGATTTGGGAACCCAGATTTGCTTCATTTTGGATCTATCGTGGTTTTGACCCACGATGTCCTCTTTTTGCTTCCAAAAATAAGTTGTTGAATTAACCAGATTTTTAACATATTTCTTAAGATAATCAAGTTGATCTGTGAAATTCTTAACAAAATCATATCCCGGTTTAGAAAAATTCTTGTTTTTACAATGTTTCGTTGTATGTCCTAAATGACCACAGCGAAAACATCGTTTACGTCTAGGCTTTTTGGTGTTAGAAGATGATGTATGTGATGAGTGTCTTGAGCTTTTTGAAGAATCTTTTGATGCAATGTATCTTGAGCTCTCGGCTTTCTTCATTTTCTTGTCAACTCGGCTTTCATTTTCTGAACAGTCTTCATCATTGTCGGAATCTGATGAACTTGAATTTTGATCTTCACTTGCTTCGTCACTTGAGTCATCGGAGCTCTGATTTTGACTTGAACTTCCTGAATTTTGATCTTCGATTGTTTTGTCGCTTGAGTCTTCAAAGCTTTCACCTTCTGTTGTTGTTTGATCTTCACTTGAGTTTTCTGATTCGTGTTCTTCATCAGAACTTGAAGTCTCTTCTTCCTTACTGCTATCTTCATAGACTTTCTTTTCTGAATCTGTGATACCTGTTCTAGATGGAATAAATTCTGGAATTTCCTCGGTGAGGAATTTTTGAAAGCTATTCTTTTTCAACTCTGGCACAAATACAAGAGATTCACACACATTTTTATCATCACAAAATGCAGAATTTAAATCATGACATTCAAACATTGCATGTTCACGATCACGGGTCTCAAATGTAGGCACATGGCCCTTACAGTCATCCACAGAGTTAAATTTAGGCACGCGACCATTACAGTCATCCATCCTAGTTAAATTATTACATTCATCACGAATATTGTTTTTTCTTAGAACAGTTCCAGGCAAACCGGTTAACAGTGGAATAACTGTCGCCTGAATAACCTATTCCTATTTTGGAACCGCCGCAGTCTCCATCCTCATCGCACACATCTTCTTTACACACAATTGGATCTACATTACTTTTAGGAATGTTAGCAGTTGTTTCATTTTTGAAAGAATCATTTTGTTCTACAAAGGCCTTTTCATCAATGAAATCATTGTCGGGATGAGGAGTTGGCATAGGCACATAGTTTTTGCTATGTGGTGGAAAGAAAAGTTTTCTTTCATTTCCCTGCCTGTCCTTATACCCGATCCCATCCTTTACATACGTTGGTCGTTGGCAGTTTTGATGTCAGTAAAGGCCTTCTGACTGATATTCCATTTGTCTATGATAATTTGCAATTTATTCTTTTCGTTCAAAGCTTTTTCCAATCTATCTATTAGATCGTTAATGATAAAATCTTTTCTAAAAACAAATTCTTTTTGAGTTTGCATTTCAGCTAAAGTTGAATTCAACTTTCTCTGATATGCGGCCTCGTTCTGTTTAAGTTCTTTGTTAAATTTTAAATCTTTGTCTTTTTGCCTCTCAAATTCTAGATTAAGAGATTTGTAATGTGCCACGACATCAACGCATGCTGGTGAGCATAACTTTACTTTAAAGTTATGTGGAATACTATTTACCAAGTCTTTGTCAGCTTTTTCTTTGGAGGATTCAGTTTTCATGGCTGCTGCTGAGACTTTTCCTTTCTCTTTCTTATCATCAGATGACTCCTTGGGAACATGCTCCTTGGGTTTTTCAGTTTCTTCAGAATTCTTTTCTTTCTCAGGATCCGGGGAGATGAGAATGCTTTTCAGACCCTTGTCAGCAATGTTGTCACCCTTTGGGATTCCAGCAGTCTGTTTCTCAAACTGTTTTGATGACGCCCCGCTTGAGATCTTTGCCATGAGAGCTTTGTTGAGTTGTTCTTTGGCTTCGGCAATTTCTTCACCCCAATCATAATCTTCAACAACTAGAGCTTTTGGAGTGCTGGGAGTGGCATTGTTCTTGTTTTCTTCGATAGCAATTTGTTTTGTGGCAGGAGCAGCTTCAGTGTTTCCCTCCTTCAACAAAGGACACTCTCGCTTGAAATGACCCAGATTTTTGCAGTTGTAACATCTCAGCTTGGATTTGTCAAAACCAGCTTTTCCAAGACCCAAACGCTTTCCAGTCTTATCCTGAAACTTCTTCAACCTTAAAGTAATCATAGCCATCTGCCACTTCAAATCCATCTCCTCCATGTCATCAGGATCAACCTGATACATGTCTTCAGCAGTGAGCATCTCCTTCTTGAGTTCCCCTAACATAAGAGTTTCATAGCTACTCAAAAACATGTTAAAAAGTGCCACATGTTCAGTTGACACTTTCAAAGCTTGAGTATCACCAACTACAACAGCCTTATCACTTGATTGTGGAGCCTTTGACGCGCTTGCGGAAACGTTAAAGTAGGACATCTCGGAGGCTTGTTTACTGGTGCCTCATGAAGCTAGAAATGCCACATTCTTTAGACCAGTAGAAGTCTGAGCTGCCTTTGGAGAGTATCCAGCTGTATTCATTTCACGTTTATTGACGTCCATTTCAAACGCCTTCAGAGTGTTGATTAAATCGGAAAAAGTGACGGGATTTGGGTTGTTGAGGAAGTCCCTTTTTATCATCATGCACTGAAGACTCCATTCCTTTGGAAGCGAATCCAGAAGCTTCTTTATGGCAGCATGATTAGTGACATGATTTCCTGCCTTTTTCATTTTGGTCATCATATTCAGAAAGCGACTGATATGATCTGAAAGGCTTTCACCATGAATTCCACCAAACATGTCATATTGCTTATGCACCATGTCTCTTTTGCTCTCAATTAGCTCTTCATTTCCCTCGTAGTGTTCGATCAAAGCGTGCCAGAGTTCATTAGCAGTTCTGTATTCTTCAAACATGTTGCAGTCGTCAGTTGACAAAGCCATTGTTAAGGCAGCATGTGCACGACGGTCGCGTTGGATTAGAGCTTTGTCTTCATCGGTGAAGGTTGTGGGGTTGTTGTTATTGACTATCACATCTCCTTGAACTACCGTTGGAACGTGGGGTCCAGCGATGACAGAAAGCCATAGGTTGTAGTCAATGAATTCGAAGAATGACTTGATTCGATTCTTCCAAGTACCGAAATCTTTAGGTCCTTTCAACTTTGGTGGTCTTGTGGTGGTTCCGGTCTCAAGTTCAGCTTGAGCAATTTAACTTAGCCGATTCACCGACATCTTGACTTGTTTTTGACGTAAGAAAGCTGATCAGAGGTTAATTTCGCTGATAGACTGCTGGTGAACAATTTCTCCGGTGAAATAGGTAATATCGCCGGAGATCTGACTGAATTTAGAGGAACATCACCAATTTCGCCGATGATCTTCGCTGGTCAACTGTCTTCGTTGGTACGCGGAGAAATCCTGCACGAGCGAAGAAGCTAATTCCGCTGATACAATAAACACACACGTTAGTTTGGCTTATTTCGCCGTACACCGTGATAAAAACGTTGTGGTTCTTTATCACAGTTCTCGAAGTCGCCTTCGATAATTTCGCTACAGGGACACTTGGCACTATTTCGCCGGCTATCAGCAACTTCGCTCGAGTTTTAGTCGGCGAAATTGATGGTTATGCGATGTATTCAAAAATTGTTCGCTATATTCAAAAGTATCTTCGTTGTATTCAAAAATAAGTTCGCTATATTCAAAATAACTTCGCTATATTCAAAATAATTTCGCCAACTAGAGGGTTTAACACGAACTAAAACCCTTTAATCACTCAAAACCGACTCAAAAACCATGTTTTGATGCATCAAAATGTCCAAAATGACTCCCTAATCACAGATTAACAACAACTTATCGATTAAACACAACAAGTCAATCCATTTTAGGTCCAATAATTTGAAAAACATTGAAACTTTGAAAAACCTTCAAAACTTTGAAAAATCTTAACAAAAACACAACAACCAAGAGCACTAAGGCTCTGATACCAAATTGTAAATCCCAATATCTATCCGGATCACAGTGGTTGATTGTTTTAGTCCAAAACACCTATTGATTAGGTGTTTGTACTATGAAAAAGTTAAGAAGAATCAAGAGTGAAGATGAAGCTAATGGATTGATGAATACAACAAGTGTTGTATTGAATCCAAACAAGAATGTAAATCAATAAAGCACCTTGGATATCAGATTAGAGCACAATAGCAAAGATTGAATGTAAACAACACTTCTATTCACCAAAAGAGCCAAAAGCTTGGCTAGGGCAACAATACATGGGATTTTATAGATCCTGACTTGCCAGCATAATTATAATTATGCTGGAATCTTAACTACACCAAGTCAGGTTTGCTACTTTCATTAAATTACAAAATATGCCCCTAGACTTTAAAATAAGCTACAAACTATAATAAAACTAATCCAGTACAAGTATGAACGATCTCAAAAGTTCCAACACACCCGTAGCTTATCAATACATTTGGTAGGGCTGAGGTGCATTATAGAAGCTTATCGGGACTTGGGATGGGTTCACGAGGTCCGAAATCAAAGAAAAAACAAAGAAATGCATAACTTTACATTTTGCACCTGACCTCCACCGTAAGCTACGGTGGCTACCGTAGCTTACGGTGGCCCCAAAAACCTTACGGTGGCATTAAACTGCCTTATGACAGAAAGAAAGGTCCAGCACCCACCGTAACTTATGCTGGCTACCGTAAGTTATGCTGGCGCCCAGATCAGCTTTCCATTTTTATACCAAACTCGCATAACTTGTTCGTTTTGCATCCGTTTCACTTGAAACTTATTTCTAATTGTTCATAATACATTTCCCTACCTAATTAACTTAAAATCCATACCTTGAGGTCCTTAAACAATATGAATTACATTACCGTTACATGATTCATGCATATATATTCGACCCGTTTGATTTCGCCATGCACTTTCCGTTACCTTGTGATCTATTAACAACTTATTACGACTTTCCTTTCCATTTACTTACCTTCTCAATCATTCCTACAAGACTCCTAACCTTCATAAATAGACTTTAATTATATACTAAGAAGTGAGGTTCGGAACTCACTTACCTTGTGCATCCGTGTTCGTAACCGCTTCCTTGCCTCATTTGGATCCGTTAGCCATCCATGCTTGGTCCATGCTAGTGTGGTTCCTATTCTTTCATGCCGTCATGCCATAATAATGTTAGTATTCATGCTCATTCATATTAACACACATTTTCCAACTCTTATCTACATTGACTTTCACTAACATGCATACAACATGAATAGTCAACCACATTGTTCAATATCTACGAAATCCAAATTCGTTGTCACATGTCACACCCCAACCGATGGCGGAAACATCGGGGTGTAGCACTGAGTGAAACAGATTGTCCATAAGTTTCCATAACAACTATAATTACCAATTATTTAAAGCAACACGTCCCATACCATGTCATAAAAGATAATATAATTATTACAGACAAGATCTAGTCAAATTGTTCTGTTCCGACAACTCAGATTTTTATTACAGACAATTGTTTATTGATCTAGGTCTTTCCTAGCCTCGATTTCACAGCAAGCTAAGCAAATAAGCATCCTAAGCACCTGTAACATACGTTAAAGTAAAGGTCAATACACATAGTCTAAAGGTGAGCATAAAAGTTTAATAGATATAATAGAGTTCGAAATCGTTACGCATAACCAGCACGTACACAGTGTAAAATGAGGCATGTTAGTTATCGACATGAACCTATCGATACCAATGACTGCGGGTTGACTGCCCAAGGCAGTTCGTAATACACACTCACCACTGTGAGCCATGTAACAAATTGTCCTTAACAACCCCTGAGTGAACAGGTGCTGAGTCCAAACAAATAGTACTATCGTTGCTAAGGCAGGTAGACAACATTCCATGTGTAAACATAACAAACAAGCAATCATTAAGTCACGTATAACATGCGGTAATCGGTTAGCGTTTAAAGTATTGTGTAGTGTGTTCGATGTGATTTAGAATAAGTAACGTATGTAACACCCAAAAGTGCATAAAGCAAAAAGGGATCGAGTATACTCACAACGATTGGTGGATTGAAGGGAGCGCTAGAAAGTAAGGTTAGCCTGAACAGATTGATAGCATAACGATAAGGGATTCGTAAAACAGAGTGAAGTGTCAGTGGGTCGAGCAGCTGTCCGATCGGATGGCAGTCCGTTCGGTTAGCCGGTCGTTCGGGTGACAATCCGCTCGGATGGTCATCCGATCGGGTGACCTTTCGAGTGGATTGTTTCTTCCTTTAGGAAGGATGTGTTTGTGTATGATGGCTTGATTTTTGAAGTTTTCGTTGTAGCATTTTGAAAATGGAGAAGTATCTCTACCTTTCAGGTCGGTCGATCGGACGGCAGTCCGATCGGACAGCAATCTGATTGGCGAGGCTTCTCAGGTTTGAGAATAAATTCACAGCAGGACGGTCACTCGAACGGATGGCAATCCGATCGAGTGGCAACCCTTGCGAATTGAACATGTTGGAAATTATTTAAGTGTTGAAGTCTGAACATTACATGGTCGAGTGGTAGTCCGGTCGGGTGGTAATCCGATCGGACAACACTTCGTTCAATGTTTGTCCTTCAAAGTTTGAAAGTAGCAGTTGAGTGTAGGGCCAAGGTGCAAGTCGATCGGGTGACTACCCGATCGGGTGACAATCCGATCGGACGGTAGTCCGATCGGACGGCATTCCATCCTGGACGTTCTGATCGTCTCACACTTGGTTGTTTTGATAGTTTGTCATTTTAT
Source organism: Helianthus tuberosus (assembly GCA_030545235.1). NCBI lineage: Eukaryota > Viridiplantae > Streptophyta > Magnoliopsida > Asterales > Asteraceae > Helianthus > Helianthus tuberosus. Next base: position 13,639,794 of record CM060447.1, on the reverse strand, counting down.
CAAGATGTTTTGATAACGTGTTAAGCAATAGAAACCTCGTCAAGCCGTAGTAACCTGATCAGACAGGAATCACCCAAACCCGACAAGTTAACTGTTCGAGACGGTGTTCCATGTTCAACCCGAAATCGGTAATCTTGTGGATAGAATTCAGGTCTTGAACCAACACATCCACATGAAAGAGTAGAAGATCAGAACAAGCTCCGATTCTATTAGTTTGAGTGCATTGGGTGTAAAAGAGTTGAAAGAAAGTTGGAAAACCATCTTTCAATCCTTTTCACCTTGGATATGTTTAGATCTATGAAAGATCTTCGTTTATTTATGTGGAAATCGTTCAGATCTAAGTTGTTCTTGAAGGATTGAGGCCAAAACATGAAGTTCCTAAGAACACCATGATGACATCATCCTAGAACACCTCAAATCTAGTGATTTCACGGTTAAAAGTTAAGATTCAAAAGATAGAAAGGTGTAGAATCAAGTGCTGATCATAAAAGTACAAAGATTAGGTTGAAAACTTACAAGATTTGAGAGAAATCGGGGAAAAGAAGCTTGAGTGCGGCTGGTTCGAGCAGAGAGATGTCACTTACCAAAAGTAGTAACAAGTGAGGTATTTATAGGGTTTCCTAAAGTGGAAAGGGCTGGTCGATCGAGTGGCAGCCTGATCGATTGGCTGGCCGATCGAGTGGCAGCTCGATCGAACGGCTGGTCGATCGGCTGGTCACTTGGTCGATTAGCCACTTGGTTCGAGTGTTCGGTGCGACGAGTTTTGCCGTTTCGATTGCGAATGCGAGCGTTGTGATGCGATAGAGTTTCCTAGTCAAATTACTTTTAATCCCAACTACTATATCAACATACAATCATCCTTAATTGATTTGCGTTTAGGGTTTGCGATTCGATTGCGATTGAGTTTCGATTGCATTTTCGATTAATCACCACACATAAACATAATTAAACATGCACAAGTAACACATAAAGCACACACACACATAGAACAATATCCAGAACGCGTAATTCGAGTTGCGAGTGCGATTGCGATAGCGATAAAGCGATAAAACATGCGATAAATATCGAATAAACCTCGATTATTAATAAGTACTCCACACAATACAACTAAAGTAAATAGTAAAATAGACTATCTGCAGTCAAAGAAGTCAAAACAGGAATTGAGCAAGGAGTGACAAATCGCAATTAGAAATCTTGTCTCCCTTTGACTTCAATCTTGATTTTGACTTTGACTTCCGAAATACGGGGTGTTACAGCCTCCCCTAGTTGAGGGAATTTCATCCCGAAATTAGGCCGAAGCCGTAACAAACAAATGCGGGTACTTCGCCTTCATGTCGCTTTCGAGTTCCCAAGTGAACTCTGCACCACGTTTGCCTTCCCATCGGACTTTCACAATAGGAATGCGCGAGCGTCTGAGCTGCTTGGTTTGGCGATCCATGATTTCGACAGGCTTCTCCACGAAGTGTAGTGTTTCGTTTATTTGGAGGTCATCAAGAGGTACAATTAAATCATGCTCAACCAGGCACTTTCGGATGTTCGAAACATGGAAAGTCGGGTGAACGTTACTAAGTTCCTCCAGTAGTTCGAGTCTGTAGGCGACTTTTCCGATCCTTTCCAGAATCTTAAAAGGTCCAACTTATCCAGGCGCTAGTTTCCCTTTCTTGCCGAATCTGAGCACACCCTTCCAAGGTGATACTTTTAGGAGTACGTAGTCACCAACGTCAAATTTAAGGGGCTTGCGTCGTCTATCGGCGTAACTTTTCTGTCGACTCCGAGCTTTCAACAGATTGTCTCGAATTTGGAGGACTTTGTCAGTCGTTTCTTGCAATAGCTCAGGGCCGGTTAATTGCGATTGCCTGATCTCGTGCCATACAATAGGCGATCGACATTTTCTTCCGTATAAAGCCTCGAATGGTGCCATTTGAATGCTGGAATGATAACTGTTATTATACGAGAATTCGACTAACGACAGGTAAGCGTCCCAATTACCACCGAAATCTATGACACACGAACGGAGCATGTCTTCAAGAGTACGGATCATTCTCTCAGTCTGACCGTTGGTTTGAGGGTGGAATGTGGTACTTAGATTAAGCGCAGTACAAGAGCCACTTGAAACGTTTCCCACAGTCGCGAGGTAAACCGAGCATCACAGTCAGGGATGATGTCGCGAGGCGTCCCATGTCGACAAATGATCTCATTGGTGTAGATTCGGGCTAATCATTCTACCTTGTAGTCTTCTCGTATTGGCAGGAAATGAGCTGATTTGGTAAAAAGATCAACAACAACCCAGATGCTGTCGTGACCTGATGGCGTGCGCGGGAGTTTCGTTATGAAATCCATAGCTATACTCTCCCACTTCCACGTAGGGATCGGGGGTTGTTCGAGTAAGCCAGAGGGTCTTTGGTGTTCAGCATTGACTTTTGAGCAAGTCAGGCATTTCCCAACGTAGAGAGCGATATCCCTCTTCATGCCCGGCCACCAGTACTTATAGCGAAGGTCCTTGTACATTTTATCGGCTCCGGGATGAATAGAATACCGGGATTTGTGGGCTTCGTCCATCAATATCTGTCGCAAATTGGTCCGTTTAGGGATCCAAATTCGGTCCAGAAAGTGGAATATCCCATTCGACTTATTCACAAGCTGGGCTCCATCGTGGTAGATTCTTTCCTTCTTCAGTGTACGCTCATTAAAACAGGCATGCAGGGCTTCGCGGATAAGGGTTTCGAGATCGTATTGGGCTTGGGTATCACGAATGCTGAGCAGATAGCTCCGTCTGCTTAGAGCGTCGACAACGACGTTTGCTTTGCCTGGGTGATAACGAATCTCACAGTCATAGTCGTTGAGAAGTTCTACTCATCGGCGTTGATGCATATTAAGTTCCTTCTGGTCAAAGATGTGTTGTAGGCTCCTATGATCAGTGAAGATCATACACTTGGTACCATACAGGTAGTGTCGCCAAATCTTTAACGCAAAAACAACTGCGCCTAGCTCGAGATCGTGGGTTGTATAATTCTTCTCGTGGATTTTGAGCTGGCGAGATGCGTAAGCAATGACCTTGTCCCGTTGCATGAGGACACAACCAAGACCAAGGTTCGAGGCATCACAATAGACAATAAAGTCATCGTTTTCGTCGGGGTAAAGTGAGAACAGGGGCATTGCAAAGCATGTGCTTGAGGGTTTGGAAAGCAGACTCGTGTTCAGTTCCCCAAACAAAAGGCTTGTCTTTATACGTGAGAGCGGTAAGCGGCACAGCGATTTTTGAGAATCCTTCGATAAATCGGTGATAATAGCCCGCTAATCCGAGAAAAGAACGGACTTCAGACAGGTTCTTAGGTGTAATCCAACTCTTAACTGCTTCAATCTTCGCCGGATCGACGTGAATACCTTGACTATTGACAACGTGACCGAGGAATTGAACCTCCTCCAGCCAAAATTCGCACTTGGAGAACTTGGCATAGAGTCGATTCCCTTGGAGTAGCTCGAGAACCAAACACAGATGTTGCGCGTGTTCAGCTTTCGACTTGGAATAGATCAAGACATCATCGATGAACACGATGACGAAGCGGTCGAGATAAGGTTTACACACGCGATTCATCAGGTCCATGAAAACCGCAGGTGCGTTGGTTAGACCAAAAGGCATAACAACAAATTCATAGTGGCCGTATCGAGTGCGAAAGGCGGTTTTGGGTATATCTTCCTCTTGAATGCATAACTGATGATAGCCTGAGCATAGATCGATCTTGGAGAAACACGTGGCACCTTGTAGCTGATCAAACAAATCGTCAATGCAGGGCAGGGGATAGTGATTCTTGATTGTCAACTTATTCAACTCCCGATAGTCGATGCACATCCGAAACGACCCATCCTTCTTTTTGACGAAAAGGACTGGTGCGCCCCATGGAGAGGTGCTCGGGCGAATGAAGCCTTTATCAAGTAGTTCCTGGAGCTGACTCGAGAGTTCACGCATTTCGGATGGAGCGAGTCGATAAGGAGCTTTGGCAACAGGGTTTGCTCCAGGAATGAGGTCGATACGAAAGTCGATATCACGACTTGGCGGTAATCCTGGAAGATCGTCAGGAAACACATGAGGAAATTCACGAACCACAGGAACATCTTTCACTTCTGTCTTTCCTTTCTTTTCCTTTTCCGCTACTACAATGTTAGCCAAGAAAGCTCTGTATTCCTTGCGGAGACATGAGCTTGAGGCCCTTCGAAGTAGTTTCGCCATAAACACATAATACATCACCATTCGCGAGCGAGAATCGGATCATCTTATCGAAGCACACAACTTCAGCATGGTTTTCGCGAAGAAAGTCCATGCCTACTATGACGTCAAAACTTCCGAGTTGCATAGGAATAAGGTCGATTGGGAAGATGTGATTGTTTAGCTCAGAGTACAATCACGAAGAACGGAATAAACAGTGACAGTTCTTCCGGTGGCGACTTTAACATAGAACGTCGAGGGGAGTTGAGATCGCTTACGACTAAGGAGCTTCTCGAATTCAAATGACACAAAGCAGTTATCGGATCCAGTATCAAACAAACACGAAGCATAAATACCATTCACAAGGAACGTACCATTGACCACGTTGTTGTCAGCCTGGGCTTGACGCACATTGATGTTGACAATTCTGGCGTGGGCGGCTTGTTGTTGTTGCTGTTGAGGCTGTTGCTGCTGCTGCTGGGGATCTTGTTTCACAACCCTGTTCGGGCACATGTTCGCAAAGTAGTTGGGATCACCACACGCGAAGCAGACTCGGGCGTTGATCGCGGGCGCCTGAGCCGCTTGTTGGCCTTGTGGGGCTGGATGTAGAGCTTGATGAGCAGTGGCTTGAGTTGGTGCTTGTCGGGGACCAGTACGACAATTGGCGGTAAAGTGGCCATACATATTGCAGTGTACGCAAAAACGGCAGGCGATACCCACCGGGTGATGATAGGTGCATGTTGGGCAGGAAGGGTGGGGACCAGTGTATGCACTCTTTGCAGGCGGTGCATAGATAACTGGTGCTGGTCGGTGCTGAGATTGCTGCTGAGTTGGTATAGCTTGTAGCGGAGCAGCAGTGGTAGTGACAGCACCGTTCTTGTTGCTGGAGCTGTTGTTGTTGTTCTTCTTCTTGTGGCGTGAGATTTTCGATGACTGAGCAGTGGCGGTTTCAGCGGATGGTGCGGCGGTGATAGCTTGGGGCAGGTTCTTCGAAGCTTTATCCCAAAAACCAGCTTTTACTCGCTTGTCATTGATTTCAGCGGCAAGCAAGTAAGTCTCTTTGATTGTTGTTGGCTTGGCGGCATGCACAAAATCTGCATCACAGTCTGGCAGAGCTCGAATGTACTTCTTGATTGTCATCTCGGGCGTCTTCACTTGATCGGGACAGATGATACTGAGCTGCTTAAAGCGAGCAGTCAGAGCTGCGTTCTCTCCATCCTTCTGCTTGATATGCCAGAATTCGTCCTCCAGTTTTTGGCGTTCATGGGGAGGACAAAATTCATCCATCATAATGGCCTTCAGCTCTTCCCACGTCAGCTCATAGGCTACGTCATTTCCGCGTTTGTTTCTCTCGGCCGTCCACCAGTCTAGTGCGCGGGACTGGAAGACGCCGGTAGCGTTTAGAATACGGAGATTTTCAGGACATCCACTCTGGCGCAGAGTGACTTCGACGGAATCAAACCATTGAAACATAGCCGTTGGGCCATCCTCGCCAGTAAATTCCTTTGGAACACAGGCTTTGATTGAAGCTGAAAGCAGTCTTGGGAGCAGCTTTAGGAACTTTGGTTCTGGACTCCTCGGATGATTTGCTCACATTCTCGTGTATTTCACTCACGATCTGAGGAACCACCTTTGCTACTTCCTTAGCGACGAGAGCAGCAAGGCGTTTGTCTCTCTGTTCTTGGTGAGTGATTCGTGGGTGACGGGGTCCAGATGATGGTCCAGTTGACATTGTCTGCAACAGACATCGTCTTGGGTCTCAGACATAGTATATTCGAATCTCACCTCACACGTTTATTACTGCTAAAGCTCAGGAACACTGTGAAACATGTATCACATAAACACATAGGCACATAATCACAGATTCACATAAACACAGAAGCACATAAGCAAGTAAGGCACATAATCACATAAGCACATAATCTCAAGAGGCAATCAGAATACAGAAACCTATTATTTAGGGTTCGCGAGCATTCGAGTATAGCGATCGCGATTAACATATCGAGTAGTATAGCATAAGCGGATAACATAGCAATCAACATGGCGTAAAGTCGTTCCTCATGTAGTAGCGATTTGTTAGCGTTTTGAGGTAGCTAAGCATTGCGAGTAGTGTGTGTCGATCAAGCGATAGCGAAAATCGAATAAATCTCAAAAAATTAAAACATATAGCAGGTAAATACACACATAATACATAAAATCGACGAGTATCAGAGTCAGCAGTTGCGGGCTCAGAATCGAAACACATAAAAATCGAGAATAGATTGTCTTAGGCTCAATAGACATTGACTACCCAAAGTGATTCGACTATTCACAAGGAGTTGTTGTACACACTTTGACCTTTAGGACCGTGCTTTTGCCTCGAATCTGGGCAATCGGCACGCATCCTTCCAGTCATATCGTGACTTCAAGTCGTTGGAGTCCGTCGAGACTTTGGTGAGAGTTTTGTAAAACCAAGTAAAGGTCGGAACAAGTCGTCAAGGTTAGGGTTTCACCCCTGACTTAACAACTTCGTTCCTATTTTGATAAAATAAAAGAGAATTATGCGTCAAAGTATGGATTTCACTCTTGATTCAACGCAAATTCTCGTGTTTATAGATGAAAATGCGGGGCAAACAAGCAATTTAGTCGAGAGTTTGCGGTTTTCACACCTAATCTCGGCCTAATCACTCGTTTATTTTTGAAAACTAAAGCGCAGTGATAGTGTAGCGTAGGCGAGAATAGCGAGAAATAGCAGTAAGTTCATACATATTCCCTACAGGATATGCACAAGTCGGTCTGTTGGTTCCTAACTATAGACTAGGTCATTTCTAAGACATCGACCCGGACTAGGTCGAGTCTTGCCTAATTCCCTATAGTTATGGCTCTGATACCAATCTGTTACACCCCTACCGATGGCGGAAACATCAGGGCGTGGCACTGAGCGAAACAGATTGTCCAGAAGTTTCCATAACAACTATAATTACCAATTATTTAAAGCAACACGTCCCACACCATGTCATAAAAGATAATATAATTATTACAGACAAGATCTAGTCAAATTGTTCTGTTTCGACAACTCAGATTTTTATTACAGACAATTGTTTATTGATCTAGGTCTTTCCTAGCCTCGATTTCACAGCAAGCTAAGCAAATAAGCATCATAAGCACCTGTCACATACGTTAAAGTAAAGGTCAATACACATAGTGTAAATGTGAGCATACAAGTTTAATAGATATAATAGAGTTCGAAATCGTTACGCATAACCAGAATGTACACAGTGTAAAATGAGGCATGTTAGTTATCGACATGAACCTATCTGTCGCAACCCCCGATCCCTTATCTGTCCCGGGAACGGGCGAACGCGAACTCAAATTTTCGGTGGTATCAGTTGGTTAATTTGGCAGCGGAAATTACATCAGGACCGTAGTTAGGAAATGTTTATCAGAGTAAAACCACCATATTTGATATTAATAATCACGTGGGCAAAACCCAAGTTTCTTATTACAATACGTTTATAGGGACAAACCCTATTTTATTGAATTTAAAACATCGTCTTTTAGGTAACTTTTAAAGCCACATTTTTTTCCAAGCCTTCAGTGCTCTCCAGCTGGCTTTTTACTAATTGGCTGTCACATTTTGTTACCTGAAACGCGTTTTAAAAACATTTGTCAGTGGGAAATACTGGTGAGTGAATCCCAGTTTAATCAAGAAACATTTTATCAACTAAAACAGTATTGAGAGCGATCACATTGTTTATTTCTACACAATTACTCATTCAGTACTGTCAATCCTGACTTGTGGGTCATATTACACATTGACTAACTCGTCATCCAATGGTAACGTACTGTCATCCCCGACTTACTACTCACAGTGTAGTAAATTTTGTATACAAAACCCCAACATACCGGCAGTAATTGAAGAACTACAAAGACTCAATCACCGTTTAATCACATTGTAAAACATTTAAGGTTTTGTAAAACATTACAAAAAGAGGATAAACTCACATTGCTATCTTAGACTTCGCGTAAGGGTTTCCTGAATATAATCTATAATTTATATAAATGTACATTGGTTAGTATCATAACCCTTTGAAAATATTAATGATACCCTCCCCGAGACGGCATTCCAACAACTACGTCGGGCAAAACCACGACAGTTTTTACGGAACCCTAAATCAATCGGGCAGCATATCTATTACGAAACTGGGGTTATAATACTTACAACGGAGCAGAACCTCGCTAATTAGGGGTATAATACCAGCTTTCTAAAGCCTATATTTCAGAAATTGAGATTGAGAATTGAATTGTGAACGAACTGGAATGAAATCTGATGCGTTCTTTATATAGGTGCTGAACTTGGGTCTCGCGTGGCCCGCGTAGATTTACGCAGGGGGCTTTCGCGGCCCGCGTACAAGTCCGGGTAGGGTTTAGGGTGTCCGGGTCACTACCTAGCTTCGCCACGATGATGACACGTGTCATCACCGGGCTGTGCCACCATTTTGATCTCACGCGGCCCGCATAAGTGTTAATGTTAGCTTACGCGGCCCGCCTTAACTTAAGATTCACCGAATTCAGCTTTGAGCCTTGATACCGCCCGCGTGAAGGTTGGGGTGGGTCCTACGTGGCCCGCCTTAGCTTAAAATTTAGATTTTAAATTTTATTTTTAATGCTATCCTATATTTCGGGCTCGGTTTTCACATACGGGGTGTATTTAAAGACATATTAAGACATTTTAAAATATAATAGGGTGTCGGCAATATTTTGAGAGTGTCGGTTTTACTGAGGGTTGTTACATTCTCCCCACCTTGTTTTAGAGCTCGTCCTCGAGATCTACTGGAATAAGTGCGGATATTTCTTTTGCATTTCCGATTCAAGCTCCCATATGTACTCAGGTCCTCTTTTGCAGTCCCACTTTACTTTGACCAGAACTAGTCTCTTATGCTTGAGGTTCTTGACTTTCCTGTCTTCAATTTGTAGAGGTCTTTCTACAAACTTGAGTTGTTCATTTACCTCTATATCCTTAAGAGGTACTATCAGTGACTCATCAGCTAAACACTCTTTGAGGTTTGATACATGAAATACATTATGTATCCCTGCCATTTCCTCTGGCAGTTGTAGCTGATAGGCTACAGGTCATATTCTTTTAATAATCTCAAAAGATCCAATGTATCTGAGACTTAGCTTTCCCCGTTTGATGAATCTTACTACTCCTTTCCAAGGAGAAACTTTTAACAATACTTTATCTCCGGTTTGAAATTCCAATGGCTTGCGTCGGTTATCAGCATAACTCTTTTGTCGATCACGAGCTGCTTTCAGTCGTTCTTTGACTTGAATAATTTTGTCAGTTGTTTCTTGCACTATCTCGGGTCCAGATAGTTGCTTTCCCCCAATTTCTGCCCAACATACTGGGGTTCGACACTTTCGTCCATAAAGTGCTTCAAATGGTGCAGCATTGATACTTGTGTGATAACTATTATTATAAGAAAATTCTATTAAAGGTAAATGATCGTCCCAATTACCTCCGAAATCAATTACGCAAGCTCTAAGCATATCCTCCATTGTCTGAATTGTCCTTTCACTTTGTCCGTCCGTTTGAGGATGATAACCTGTGCTCAATTTTAACTTGGTTCCCATTGCCTTTTGGAAACTAGACCAAAAATGTGAGGTAAATCGACTATCCTTATCAGAAATAATTGATAAAGGAATTCCATGTAAAGAAACAATTTCATATACATACAATTTAGCTAACTGTTCCATACTGAAAGTTTCTTTCATAGGTAAGAAATGAGCTGACTTGGTTATCCTATCTACAATCACCCAGATTGTATCATTGCCTTTCTTTGTTTTGGGTAATTTAGTAACAAAATCCATTGTTATTAATTCACATTTTCACACTGGCATTTCTAACTGTTGTAGAAATCCTGAGGGTTTCTGGTGTTCAGCTTTGACTTGTAAACAAGTTAAACATTTAGAAACATAGGCTGCTATGTCGTTTTTCATTCCTATCCACCAGAAATTTTTCCTTAAATCCTGGTACATCTTATCATTTCCTGGATGCATCGTATATTTAGATTTATGAGCTTCTTCTAAAATACGATTGACGGGTGGTCCTTTGGACAACCCTTAAATATGTTAAAAGATGAAATAATCCTCCATTTAATCGTGTAATTATCTTGAATTAGATAACTACCATTGCTTATGTTTCAGGTGCATTTTGAGGGCTAAAAGATGGATAAAATACAGCTTTGGAGGTTTTGGAGATAAACGGTTCGAGTGTGGAACAAGAGACAAAACAAAGGAGACAAGTCAGCCCACCACCGTAAATTACGGTCCTACCGTAATTTACGGTAGACCTGGATTTCATATCTTTCTCACCGTAAATCAGTTTGTTTGCACCGTAATTGAATATTGTCCACCGTAATTTACGGTGGAGCCGTAAATTACGGTGCCGTCTGCGAGGAAAACTTGTAACTGCCACATTTAAGTTAGTTTTTGGGTGTCTTTTCATTATCTCATCATTGGACGGTTCTTGGACACCTTGGGGGCGATTTTGGAGAACTTGTTGGTTTTGTGAACATTTTTCAATCATTCGGTTTGTGCTTTCGATTCGTATGAACAATAGATTGATGTTGATGATGATTCACCGAGCCATGTCTGGCTAAACTCTTCGGTGATCATCCTAGGTGAATGTTTCTGAAACTTTTGTGTGTTTAATTTCTGCATTTCTAGAATGATATCTTGCGTTGCTTGAATGTCATGGTGTATGTTTGATTGTTTGTAGTGTGTTAATCAATATTGCAATTTCTAGTCTTAATCGTACGTTCTTGGTGCCGTTGGCAACCGAGATATCACGGGAAGGGTTAGGGTTGGTTATTGGTTAATAGGTCATCGGGAAACAACCTCGCGTTATCTAAATCCGAGTACTTTGTTCCCTTTTATCACTTCAATCACATATACACGAGTTATGTCTATATAACTCTTTCTAGTGAAATTGCACACAATTGTTTAAAGAAACTGAAACCTAGGGTGATCATTGTTCTCTCCTAATTTGTCTTAAAACCTACATTTGATTTTCATTAGTTTAATTTAGTTTTCTAAATCAACAAACCAAACTCTTGAATTTTAATTTCTGCAATTTAGTCTAATATTAGTTTAAGTACAAAACTATACAATCGACACATCTTCCACATACTCCCTGAGTTCGATACCCTATTACCGCTATCTATAGTTGTATTTGGGATTAAATTTGCGTGACCCACGACATCACGTCAAATTTTGGCGCCGTTGCCGGGGAGTAGTGCGCAACGTGTGTCATTTTTGTTAGTTTTGTTTTGTTATTTTCGGGTTTACACTGGTGTGTTTAGTGTGCAGGTTCTACAGGTGCATGCATACTAGAGGCTCTCACAAAGCGTCACCATTGTCATTTGATCCGGAAATTGAAAGAACATTAAGGCAAAGCCGAGTTTTACTACGCGAAAACAGAATTGTTGGTTCACCTACTTCACCCATTACACCAAGAAACATCATGGACGAACCACAAATACCACCTACAACGGGTCAAACGACCTCATCCTTCATTCCTACATCCACACAACCCTCACCAAACACCACTATTCCAAACATCACCACAATTCCTACTCCAATTCATGATACTACACCAACCAATATCAACACCACACAACCAAACACTACTCAAGCCGAACCTACTCTCACCTATAACCCTTCCGCCACAATCCCACCATTATCCCACTTCTTTCCCCCAACTACGGGTCAGTCATCATCCACCTTTACAATTGCACCCAATTCAACTATTGTGCATACTACTTCATCTTTTAGACCACAACCACAACAATCGGGTTTTCAGTATTCGACCATCCCATTTGGGCAAACTTCGGGAATTCAAGGAGATGGTTATGATGAGGGATTTGAAGAATTTGAGGGGTATGATGATGATGGGTACGGTTATGGAGGTTATGGTGATCAAGGGGAGTTTGGGTATTTACAAAGTCAATCTCAAGGGATGGCAAGTGTTGGTGGAATGCCACAACAACAAATTATACCACAACACATTCGGCCAAGACCACAAGGGCCACCAATACAACAACCTAATCCATTGCAACAAGTCCGGCCACAACATGTACAACAACAATTTCAAAGACCACCTCAACGCCCACCGATGCGACAACAACAGTTTCAACAACCAATCGCACCACAAGGGCAAGTACCAAGGCCAAATGGTCCTATTATTCCGAGAGGTAGGTATGGCGTACCAAGGAGACACCTTAGAGAAAATGTGAGGGGCATTGAAGCACATTTTCGGCCGGTAATCACGCAAAACCCTTCACCGGTAGTCATTCCTCATAATGATCAAGGGCGAACATTTGAAGTAAGAACCAATTCCTTGCAAAGTTTACCAAAGTACAAGGGGTTGGCAAATGAGGAGCCTTATTTTCATTTAGAGGCCTATGACTCTATTTGCAACACTCTTGGGAGTCAAGGGTTTTCAGCCGACGATATCAAATTGGTTTTGTTCCAATTTTCTTTGGAAGAGAAGGCGAAAAAATGGTTCTACACGTTACCCTCGGCATCCATATATACATGGGGGGAGATGCAACAAACTTTCTTGGATGAGTTTTACACCGCCCAAAAGACCAACGATGCAAGAAAGGGGTTGAGAAGTTTCCAACAACAACATGGTGAGATGTTTCATGAGGCATTCGAGCGTTTCAACATGATGATCAAGAACTGCCCTCATCATGGAATTGAATTGTGGGAATTAATGAATGCTTTTCACGAGGGGTTGAGTGCTGAAGATGCTCGTGATCTCATGTCTATCACCGGTGGGACTTTTGGAACAAATTATGAGAATGATGATTGGGAGTTCTTGGAAAGCATGGCAACTACATCAAAGAGGAAAGCTCAAGCCTCAAGAAGAGCCCGACCGACCACTAACCGACCGCAAGTGCACGCCATAGATGATGGTAATGTTCAAACCACTAACCAAATTTATGATGTTTGTGCTTTGTGTAATGAAATAGGTCACGCGGCTGAAAATTGCCAAGGGATGGTGGAAGGGCAATATGAAGAGGTGCATGCTATTCAAGGTCAAGGTCAAGGAGGGGGTGGTAGAAACTACAACAACATGAACTCTAACACTTACCACCCCGGGTTGAGGAACCACCCAAATTTTCGTTATGGGAACCCTTCTAATCAAGCTAACCCGAACTTTCAAGGTAGCCAAGGAAACTATGGTTCGCGCCAACCTTATAACAATCAAGGTGGATATAGAAGTGGGAACAACCAAGGGTACCAAAGGCAAACGGGTCAAGAACAAGGGGGTTCTTCAGGTGGAAACGAGGTGATGGAGATGCTAAAGAGCATGCAAACGGAGATGCAAAAACGGAATCAACTTGATGAAGTCCGAATGCAAAAAGATGAAGTTCGTGACAAAAGCATCCAATCACTAACAACCCAAATGGGTCAATTGGCAACCGATGTGGCTGAATTGAAGAAGAACAAGGGTCAACTTCCTAGTGACACCAAGGTAAATCCATCACACGGTTCGTCAAGAGGTAATGTAAATGTTCATCAGGTTAGTGTTTTGAGAAGTGGGAAAGAGTTTAAAGCTAATTTGTCACCCGAATTAGTTGAGGGGGTGGTTGAGGACATCACGGGTAATGATAGTGATGATGATGTTTCACCGGTTAAACCAAAAGAATTAAATGTTAAAAAACCGGGTTTGGGTGAAAATAAAGAAAGTGAAAAAGTTGAGGGTGAACCGAGTCAAGTCCCGTTTCCATCGGCTTTACTTGACCCGGGTAAGAAAAATTTTATCGCATCAAGAGGTCCTCAAAAAGAGGAGATGTGGGATATGTTCAAACAAGTAAAAATAAATCTCCCACTCCTTGATGCAATAAAACAAGTCCCCGCTTATGCAAAATTCTTAAAAGAATTATGTACACAAAAAAGGCAAAACAAGAAGAAAGTGCCTAAGCGGGTAGATTTAACTGGGCAAGTGAGTGCGGTGTTGAATGGGGAGCTTCCTCCTAAGCTCCAAGATCCGGGCACGCCATTGATTAATGTACAAGTTGGTAATTTTCAAATGGCTAAGGCGTTGCTAGATCTCGGAGCCGGAGTTAGCATTTTACCGGGGGGCTTATATGACCAATATGACTTTGGTCCGTTATCAAGGGTGGAGACAACGGTTGTTTTAGCCGATTTGTCTCATAAGTTACCTCGGGGTATGGTTCAAAATGTAATTGTGAAAATTGATGAGTTTTATTACCCGGTGGATTTCTTAGTTTTGGATTACTCATCGGCGGACCCTAAGCAACAACAAAATATAATTTTGGGTCGGCCATTTTTAAGCACCGCACATGCTATTATTGATTGTAGATTTGGTACAGTTGATATGGCTTTTGGAAATAGAAAAATGCGTTTGAATGTTTTTACTAACAATTCTAATGCTAACGGTGTTGATGAGTGTTTCATGGCAGACATAGTAGATGGATGCAACCCGCATGAGTATAAGGAGGATGGTTTGGATATTTGCCTGTGTGACTTTTCTAAACAGGTACATGCTTATGCACTACGGGTTGAAGAGGAAGCACAAGATGCTATGGCAATGAAAGAAGGTAGACCACCATGGACCCACCAATTCGAGGGTCTACCGGTGGAGATCGATTCGGGTACAAAACCATCATTGGAGGAACCACCAAAGTTGGAGCTCAAGGACTTGCCTAGCCATTTGAAGTATGTATTTTTAGGGGATAATGACACTTTACTGGTCATTATTGCCTCTAACTTGGAGTTGGCACAAGAGCAAGCGTTGATTGAGGTTTTAAAAGAGAACAAGGGTGCTATTGGATGGACGATTGCCGACCTCAAAGGAATTAGTCCATCCATTGTCATGCATAAAATTATCACAACCGAAGATGCCAAACTGACACGAGAAGCTCAAAGGCGTTTGAATCCGAACCTACGGGAGGTAGTTAAAAAGGAGGTAATTAAGTGGTTGGATGCGGGAATTATCTATCCGATTTCGGATAGTGCTTGGGTGAGTCCCACCCAAGTGGTGCCTAAGAAGGCCGGCATTCAAGTAGTCAAGGATGAAAGTGGTGAACAAATTGCCACCCGACCGGTTACCGGGTGGCGTGTGTGTATTGACTACCGAAAATTGAATGCCGCCACTTCTAAGGACCATTTCCCGCTACCTTTCATTGACCAAATTATTGAAAAATTATCGGGTCAAAAATATTACTGCTTCTTAGATGGGTACTCGGGTTACAATCAAATCGCCATACACCCGGATGACCAACACAAGACCACCTTCACATGTCCATATGGCACCTTTGCGTTTAGGCGAATGCCATTTGGCTTGTGTAATGCTCCGGCAACTTTCCAACGATGTATGATGAGTATCTTCTCGGACATGGTTGGAGAGTCGCTCGAAGTATTTATGGATGACTTCTCCATTTTTGGCACTACTTTTGATGCTTGTCTCAACGAATTACAAAAGGTTTTAAAAAGGTGCGTTGAGAAAAATCTAGTGCTAAGTTGGGAGAAAAGTCATTTCATGGTGCAAGAGGGCATTGTGTTGGGGCATGTGATTTCTGAAAGGGGAATGGAGGTGGATAAGGCAAAGATACGGGTAATATCATCTTTGCCACCTCCTAAAAATGTTAAGGGTGTAAGGTCATTCTTGGGACACGCGGGTTTTTATAGACGTTTCATTAAGGGTTTTAGTGTTATCACCAAACCTTTATGTAACTTGTTATTAAAAGATGTCCCGTTTGATTTCACTAACGAGTGTATGCAAGCTTTCACTGTTTTGAAGGAACACTTGGTCAAGGCGCCTATTTTGCAACCACCCGATTGGTCAAATCCGTTCGAGATAATGTGTGATGCGAGCGACACCACTATTGGTGCAGTTTTGGGTCAACGGGTTGACAAGAAACCGGTGGTTATTTACTATGCAAGCAAAACTTTATCCGAAGCGCAACTTAACTACACTACAACCGAGAAGGAATTACTAGCGGTGGTGTATGCTTTGGATAAGTTTCGTTCGTATATTTGGGGAAGCAGGGTCGTGGTTTATTCGGATCATAGTGCGGTCCGGTACTTGATGGAGAAAAAGGATGCGAAGCCGCGTTTGATTCGATGGGTCTTATTATTGCAAGAGTTCGATCTAGAGATCCGAGACAAAAAGGGAAGTGAGAATGTAGTGGCGGATCACTTGTCTCGGATTCCGGTGGAAGGGATTGATGATGTAAGTGAAATCAATGAAAGTTTTCCCGACGAGCAACTTCTAGCTGTTTCTACCTTTGTTGCACCGTGGTACGCTCACTATGTTAATTATTTAGCCACGGGTGCCATCCCAAGTCATTGGACCAAGAAACGCCGACAACAATTTATGGTTCAAGTGAAGCAATACATTTGGGATGAGCCGGATCTCTTCAAGATCGGACCGGATCAAGTTATACGGAGGTGTGTGCCCGAGACGGAAGTGTTGGAAATCTTAACTCATGCCCATTCGTCCGCTTGCGGGGGTCATTTTAGTGGGCATAAAACAGGCTATCGGGTACTTTCTTGTGGGTTTTATTGGCCCACTATTTTCAAGGATGCAATTGAGTTCGCCAGAAATTGCATAAATTGCCAAAAGATGGGTAGCATATCGAAGAGGGATGAGATGCCATTACAACCAATCTTGGTTGTAGAGATATTTGATGTATGGGGTATAGATTTTATGGGTCCGTTCCCGAATTCGAATGGCTTTCTTTATATTTTGGTAGCGGTGGATTATGTCTCGAAGTGGATTGAGGCTATTGCAACACGAACGAATGACCACTCGGTTGTTTGTAAATTTGTTCAATCCAACATCTTCTCTCGCTTTGGAATCCCGCGGGTTATTATAAGTGATGGTGGTTCACATTTCAAGAACTTCAACTTCGGAAAATTATTGAAAAGGTATAGCGTGAATCACCGGATTGCCACACCTTACCATCCGCAAACGAGTGGACAAGTCGAAGTGTCCAACCGTCAAATCAAGGAGATTCTCATGAAGACGGTAAGAACGGATAGAAAGGATTGGTCGAGCAAGTTGGATGATGCTTTGTGGGCGTACCGTACGGCCTACAAGACTCCGATTGGCACAACACCTTACCGGATGGTGTATGGTAAGGGTTGTCACTTGCCAATGGAGTTGGCGCATCGGGCACATTGGGCGATCAAGACGGTTAACGCGGATTATGACGAGGCGGGGAAGTTGAGGAAGTTGCAATTAAGCGAAATAGAAGAGATTCGGGATGAGGCGTACGAATGTGCATCGGCTTACAAGGATAAGCTAAAGAAAGTACATGATGCGAAATTGCGCAAGAAAACATTCGAAGTGGGGCAGAAAGTTTGGTTGTACAACTCTCGATTGAAAATGTTCGCGGGCAAACTTAAAAGCAAATGGATGGGTCCGTATGTTATTCGAAGAGTTGGGCGATTTGGTGATGTGGACATCCAAGATGAGCAAACGTTGAAACAACAAACGGTGAACGGTCACCGCTTGAAGCCGTACTTGGAAGGAAATGACATCAACAACTTGGAGCTTGACAAAGCGGGCTACATCTTACGCCCGGTCGAGGAGGAACAACCATAAGAGGCCCAGGTTTGGTGGTAGTGTACATAGTAGTTTTGTTTTGTCTTGTTTTGTATATTTGCACAATTGCCATAGTTTCTCGAAGTCCGTGTTCGAAACAAGTGTGGGGATGTTCGGGTCGCGAATTGCTCTTACATTGTGTTGAGGACAACACGGGATTTTTGAGGGGGTAGGGTAATTTTTACAAGTTTTTGAAAAAATAAAAAAAACATAAAAAAATCGAAAAACTTAAAAATCTAAAAAATTTGTCACATAAAATCTCAACTTTTGTCAAAATGTGGATGCCCAGCGAGCACCGTAAATTACGGTAATATCGTAATTTACGGTGGTGGATGAAAATGCATGGGGCTTTACGATAGATCTCTACTGATTTACGGTACAAGTTTTGACATTCAGGTCTCACCGTAATTTACGGTGAGACCGTAAATTACGGTACGCAGTTTTCTTGTTTCCGTCGTTTGGGGTCCGCACACACATATAAAAAAAATATAATAAACTCTAATACAACCAAGCCTGGTCACGTGAATAAACCCCATCCACTCATTCATCTTTCACTTTCCATCACTATCTTTCTTCTTTAAGAACCCACAACCTCCATTGTTTCTTCCACCTTCCATCTCTCATAAAACCTTCAATTCCTGTCCAAATCAAGTGGAATCTTGGTCTAAATTGACTAATTTTCCACAAGCTTTGTGATTGTGAGGAGAGATTTCAGAGAAAACGCAATTGTGGGGTCGAAGTTTGAAACCCTAGTTTGAGATAATTTGGGGGTTTTGGGATTTTTGGTTTCACAAGCATTCTTTCATCTTGAAACAAGGTATGAACACTTACTTTGCTATATTATGGTGGTACATTGTGAAGAACAAGGTGATTTAGGTTATGTGTTTTTGCCCGCTTGCTTGTTGTTAAGATATGAGTATGAAAGTGATTATTGAACATGGTTGATGGTTGTAGATGTAGGATTTGTGGTTAAAGTAGTGAACTTTTGGGATGCTCTACATTGTAGAGACACCATGCCCAATTTTTGAAAAATTCTTGATACATTTTTGGTTCACTAACATCTACAACCATGATAACAAGCAAGTGTGGGGAGGATTTTGAAAAGAGGGTTTAATTTGGTGTTTGTTTTTTGTTGTTCGCCTCATGTGTGTAGGAAATGGCAAGGACCAAGGAAAAAGCGGGTTCGAGTTCATCTTCATCAAAAGGCAAGGGCAAGCAAAAGGAGCAACCATCAAAGAAGCGGCAATATATGGGTAGGGTTAGTGAAAGCGAAAGTGAAGGCGAAGAAGAAGAGATGGAGTTAGACCCGAGTGATAAGCCGGTGTGGAATTCGGGGTCGTTGGATGATCAAACCGAGATTTGGCAGCCAACCCTTTATAACGACTGCATGAACAAGTTGAAAAACAAAGCAGCCGCATTTATTTGTGAAAAAGAGGTTAATGAACCCCAGTTTGGCCAGTTCGGGGTGTTTGCTAAGTTTCGTGCTTTGGGCTGGGAAGGAGCGCTCAAGTGTTTTGACAAAGATAAGAGTAATCTGTTTATGACTGAGATTCAGGAGTGGATGGCAACACTTAAATGTCACAACTTCAACAAGCCATCACAAATGAAGTTGATCGGGATGGTACATGGGGTGCCAGTTGAGATGTCATTCGACACGTTGAAGAAGCTGGGAAAGTATGACAGTCTCCCGGCTAAGGAGTACATGATTCCCACGCTTGATGATTTATTGCTCAAACCAGAGAAGCACGTGAGATGGAACGACATGTTAGCGGATTTGTTTTTGCCCGGTAGGTACAGTGGTGTATTATACCGGAAGAATTTGAAGATAGAAGCCAAACTGTTGCATACAATCTGCCTACTTAATGTCATTCAAAGA
Source organism: Helianthus tuberosus (assembly GCA_030545235.1). Lineage (NCBI taxonomy): Eukaryota > Viridiplantae > Streptophyta > Magnoliopsida > Asterales > Asteraceae > Helianthus > Helianthus tuberosus. The sequence continues at coordinate 13,620,090 of CM060447.1, read as the reverse complement.
AGAGGCGATAAAGAACTGGTGAGGTTTCCAGAGATACCTGTTTTGTATTCATTGATGCATGGATCCCCACGCTTCCCAATACGCTACCTGATTATGCACCATTTGTGGATATGCCGGAACAAATACGGAAGAGACATCGTCCCGTACTGTCGCATCATAACGGGTTTGATGAAACAGCAGAAGGCACTCACATCCGAAGACCGAGGTTTGACGAAAAGGCACCAGCCTTTTACTTTGGATAGGTTGGGAAACGTTTGGACATATACTCAGTCTGAACGTTATCACAAGTTGAAATCTGAAGGTCAAAGGAGGAGGGCATTAAAGTTGAATGCAAGAGAGTTGTTACCGGGAGAGCCGGATGAGCCAGAGAGTGACGAAGAGTTAGTTCCGAGCGGAGATGAAGACTATGCGGACGCGCCGCATGGTGGTGAAAATGTGGTTCAAGGTGGTTATGGTCAGGGTCATGGTGGGATGTTTTATGATTACATGCAGCAATCGTACATGCCGGGATGGGCCTATGAGGGTACTATGCAAGAGGTGATAGCAAACCAACGTCCTCCGGCGTCCGTGTTTGATACGTGGTCGGGGTCGGAGAGAACGTTGTTTGATCAAAACACAAGAAATAGTGCGAGTTTAGAACGGGCCATGAAACACAATTTAGATCGTCAAGAGCTATGGAATCGCACTCATGCGTATTCCCGGGAAGTGGAAATGAATAACAATTATTTTGATGATCAAGCGAGGCGGATGCATGCAGATTGGCATGCCGGAAGGCCGGTTGTTGAGGATCCACAACATGTGGACTATGCCTCATTACCGCCTTATGATGGTAGCATCTCATATCCGACTCCACCGGTCCACCACTCGCAATGGATTGACCCGAGGCAACGAGAGGGAGCACAACAACAAGAAGGAGGAAGTAGTAGTGGTTCGTTCGCGTTCGGTGAATGGAATGATGTGATGTCTTCAGTTTTTGGACCTCCTGGACCGCGCTACTATTAGTAAGGTTGTGTTTCTCCTTTTGTATATTTTTGTGCATATTTGATTGTTTGTTTGTTTAAGGATTGGGAGGTTGGGCGATGTTTTGATATGTTGTGTTTGGGTTGGTGTTATGTGGTGGTGTTTATGTTAAAAAGAAGAAAATATAAAAAATTATAAAAAAAAATACCAAAAAGAAATTTGGGGTTTGAGTAAAGAAGCGTTTTGGTTGATGTTAAAAAGGTTTTTAGTGATCAAAACCTCTCAAAACCATACATTGGGGTCAATGTATCCCAAGTGTGGGGATGGGGGAAATTTTAAAGATTTTGAAAAATTTTGAGCCAAGTGAAACAATGTGAAAATTTGAACACCCTAGATTAACCCCAAGTTGGTGCACCGGCAACCCTTGATACCTTTTTCATTCTTGGTGAGAGTTGTAGCCACACTTGTATATAAATAATGCTTATCTTTGATGAGAGTGGCTACGGGTGGGGGTGCATTAGAACTTGTGCTTGAATGCGATTTGAGTCCTTAGTTAGATATAAATGCAAAAAGGATAAGGGCATTTAGGTAGCCTCGTCGTTGGTGTGAGTGAGTGTGGGATTTGGGGGGTTGGACCTCATAAGTTATATATATGAGCATGGTAGTGAGAGGGGCGGGGGTTTGGACATGTAGTTGCCCATTTTGTGCTTTACAAGCCTATCATTTGTTACCCTTAACTACTTTCCTGAAAAATTTACCCAAATTTGAACCGGTCTTATAGTATTAGTAGTTTTAGTAGTTTGAAGTAGATATAGTTAATGTGTTATTGTAAAAAAAAAAAAAAAGAGAAAAAAAAAAAAAAGCAATGAAAAATGAAAAAAAAAAGTGATGTTAGTTATCTTGTGTATAGTAGTTAAGTTTGATAGTTGTTTGTGTGTTTATTCGTGTAATAAAAGACCGGGTCAAGTTTTCGCTACTTCATATATATTCCATTTCCTACCCATACGCCTAGCCACGTTACAACCTTGAAAGTCCCTTGGATTTGCATTTATGTTTGACCCATTTTAGGAGAATGATCGATTTAAGTACAAGCTTATGATTGTGCAACCACCCGTTTGCCTAGTGTGTGTCTAGCATTATCTTTGCTAGTTTTCGCTTGTAGCCGAGAGGAGAGATTTAGAGAAGGGTGCATTGGTTGGGTGTTGAAAAGGGGTTAGTAAAAAGATTGCTTGTTTTTGCTTGGTTTAAATTGATCACTTGTTTTGAAACTGATTTGAGGAGTTGCTTGGGACAAGCAACGGTTAAGTGTGGGGATGTGACGGGTGGTCCTTTGGACAACCCTTAAATATGTTAAAAGATGAAATAATCCTCCATTTAATCGTGTAATTATCTTGAATTAGATAACTACCATTGCTTATGTTTCAGGTGCATTTTGAGGGCTAAAAGATGGATAAAATGCAGCTTTGGAGGTTTTGGAGATAAACGGTTCGAGTGTGGAACAAGAGACAAAACAAAGGAGACAAGTCAGCCCACCACCGTAAATTACGGTCCTACCGTAATTTACGGTAGACCTGGATTTCATATCTTTCTCACCGTAAATCAGTTTGTTTGCACCGTAATTGAATATTGTCCACCGTAATTTACGGTGGAGCCGTAAATTACGGTGCCGTCTGCGAGGAAAACTTGTAACTGCCACATTTAAGTTAGTTTTTGGGTGTCTTTTCATTATCTCATCATTGGACGGTTCTTGGACACCTTGGGGGCGATTTTGGAGAACTTGTTGGTTTTGTGAACATTTTTCAATCATTCGGTTTGTGCTTTCGATTCGTATGAACAATAGATTGATGTTGATGATGATTCACCGAGCCATGTCCGGCTAAACTCTTCGGTGATCATCCTAGGTGAATGTTTCTGAAACTTTTGTGTGTTTAATTTCTGCATTTCTAGAATGATATCTTGCGTTGCTTGAATGTCATGGTGTATGTTTGATTGTTTGTAGTGTGTTAATCAATATTGCAATTTCTAGTCTTAATCGTACGTTCTTGGTGCCGTTGGCAACCGAGATATCACGGGAAGGGTTAGGGTTGGTTATTGGTTAATAGGTCATCGGGAAACAACCTCGCGTTATCTAATCCGAGTACTTTGTTCCCTTTTATCACTTCAATCACATATACACGAGTTATGTCTATATAACTCTTTCTAGTGAAATTGCACACAATTGTTTAAAGAAACTGAAACCTAGGGTGATCATTGTTCTCTCCTAATTTGTCTTAAAACCTACATTTGATTTGCATTAGTTTAATTTAGTTTTCTAAATCAACAAACCAAACTCTTGAATTTTAATTTCTGCAATTTAGTCTAATATTAGTTTAAGTACAAAACTATACAATCGACACATCTTCCACATACTCCCTGAGTTCGATACCCTATTACCGCTATCTATAGTTGTATTTGGGATTAAATTTGCGTGACCCACGACATCACGTCAACGATAACGTAGGTTTCCTAATATAGGTATCCATATTCTCTTTTTATGGAATCTACAAATTCCATCTGTTCCTTGTTCCAATTCTTTTAGCATACCTTTTAATTTTTCAGTATCATCCTTGATTACTGATTCTTGTGCTTCTCTTATCTGATCATTTAAATCTATTTGCAGATTTAATTTAAGAGAACGTACCCTTTTTGGCTTTTCATGATACTTTCGGCTTAAAACATCTGCTACTACATTTGCTTTTCCTTCATGATACTGGATATCACAATCATAACCACTAAGCATCTCCATCCAGCGTCGTTGTCTCATATTCAACTCCTTTTGCTTGAAAATATACCTTAAACTCTTATGATCAGTGAATACGGTAAACTTACTACCATAAAGGTAATGTCTCCAAATATTAAGAGCAAAAATTATAGCTCCTAATTCTAGATCATGGGTTGAATAATTCTCTTCATGATTCTTTAGTTGTCCAGATGCGTAAGCTACAACCTTTTGACGTTGCATTAATACACATCCATAGCCTAATTTAGAAGCGTCACAATAGACTACGAAGTCTTCAGCACCTTCGGTAATGCTAGTATGGGTGTATGGGTTAATCTTTGCTTAAGGATTCTAAAGGCTTCTTCTTGTTTTAATCCCCATTCAAACTTAACAGATTTACAGGTTAGCTTAGTTAAAGGAATCGATATTCTATAAAAATCTTAAATAAATTTTCTATAATACCCGGCTAATCCTAAGAAACTTCTAACCTCAGTTGGCGACTCAGGGGTTTTCCATTTGGTAATTGCCTCGATCTTTGTGGGATCCACATGAATTCCTTCATGATTGACTAGGTGTCCGAGAAATTGTACCTATTCTAACCAAAATTCGCACTTAGAAAATTTACCATAAAGCTTTTGCTTTCTTAATAAGCTTAAAAGTGCGTGCAAATGCTTTGCATGATCCTCTTTATTCTTAGACTAAATGAGAATATCATCTATAAAGACGATTATGAATTTATCCAAATATGGCTTACATATTCGGTTCATCATGTCCTAATTGTAGCTGGGGCATTGGTTAAACCAAATGGCATGATAGTAAATTCATAATGGCCATACCTTGTTCTGAATGCGGTTTTAGGAATATCCTCTTCCTGTACCTTTAATTGATGATATCCTGACCTTAAATCGATTTTAGAGAAAAATCGAGCTCCTTGTAGTTGATCAAACAGATCATCGATTCTCGGTAATGGGTACCGGTTCTTAATCGTAATCTTGTTTAATTCACGGTAGTTAGTGCACATACGCATTGATCCGTCCTTCTTTTTAACGAATAAAATCGGCGCTCCCCATGGTGACGAACTTGGCTGTACAAATCCTTTTTCCAACAATTCATCTAATTGTTTCTTTAATTCCTGCATTTTTGCTGGTGCCAAACGGTAAGGTGCTTTGGCAATCGGTGCGGTTCCAGGCAGTAGGTGAATTCTAAATTCAACTTCTCTGTCCGGTGGTAGTCCTGGTAATTCTTTTGGAAAAACAACTGAAAACTGAGATACTACTGGAATATCTTTTAAATCCTTTCCTTTAGTGTTAGTGATTATGGAAATCAAATACACTAATGATCCTTTTCTTATGTAACTTGCAGTTTTCATCACAGAGATAAATTTTGTGGATCTATTTGGTTTATCTCCTTTAATTGTGATCATTTTACCTTTTGGTGCATTTACTTGAATTGACTTTTGATCACATAAAATACTGGCTTTATTGGCTATTAACCAATCCATTCCTAAAACAACATCGAGTCCTGTCTGATTCACGGGATAAAGATTTGCAATAAATTTTTGATTTAAAATTTCTATGCTTGCTCCCTGCAAGATTTCAGAAATCCTAACAGTTACTCCATTAGCTGTCTCTACTAAGCATTCTTGTGGTAGTTTAGTTAATGATTGATTTAGAAATTTGCAAAATGATGTATTAATAAAACTTTGGTTTGCACCTGAGTCAAATAATACTTTAGCAAAGATATCATTAACTAAAAACGTACCAGCTATGACATCTGGAATCATCTTAGCTTCGTCTGCAGTCAGAACAAATGCTCTAACATTTTGAGTATTCTTGTTGTTTGTAGCTGGAGCTAATTTTGGGCAATTAAGCTTGATATGACCTTGTTATCCGCAGTTGTAACATATCTTGTTATTAGCTTTCTTTCTGCAGTTTTCTTCCTTGTATCCTGATATTTTGCAAAAGTTACAGTATATAGAGCATCTTCCTGAATGCTTTCTTTTGCAATTCCTACAGTAAGGTGCAGAAGTAGAACCTATATTTCTCCCACGGTTAGAATTTCCAGAACGAAATTCTTGTGTGAGTTTCTGGGTTAGGTTCCTCCTTTGATCCACCTCTCGGGTACGAACTAATTCATCTGTCAAGGTATTTGCTAGTTCTACAGCTTCTTCTATGGTTTGAGGTCTAGCTGCCTTAACTACATGTCTTATTTCTCCAATTAATCCCCAGATATAACGGGAGTTTAACACTGGTTCAGGTGAAGCAAGAGTTGGCACTATTCTAGCATATTCGAAGAATATTTTAGTGTATCCCTTACTATCCACACCAGTCATCCTAAGGTTTAGGAATTTGTTTGCTATCTGTTCCTTTTCATTGGGTGGGCAGAATTTCCTTTCTACCTTGTCCTTAAATTCTTCCCATTCCATATTGTAAGTTCTATCACTTCCTCTTGATTGGAGGATAGTGTTCCACCATTCTAGTGCTGAATTCTTAAACAAATTAGAAGCAAATAGTATCTTATCTTCTTCCGCACATTTGCTTATTCTTAAGACTGCCTCAGTCTTCTCTATCCAGCGTAGGGTTGCAATGGCCCCTTCATTGCCCGAGAATTCCATTGGTTTACAAGACCAAAATTCTTTATAAGAACAACCGTAAGACACGGTTCTTCTCCTTTTGGAAATGGGCATTTGAAGTACAGGTTCATTGTTCACGTTGTTTTCGGGTTCGATGGGTCGCTTACTGCTATGCTTACTTTTATTATTCGCTTCTTGAATCGTTTGAATAATAAATGGCATTGCATCTATGATTCCATGTGCCACTATATGTTGAACAGCACAATTATCCATTTGGTTTCCATTGTTATTGATGCTTGGATTCTCATTAACCACGTTAATGTTACTCTGGTTATCATTATTCAAATTTCCTTGATTTCCCTCATCGGCCATCTGAATTTTAAACATTTATCACACATTAATATCACAATATAATATTTAACATAGTTAATCATATGACACGTATTTTTGCCAAAAGCGTCGATCATTGCGACTTTTACTCTATTTCCATATACTATTATGCATTTATTACACACTAGTACTGAAATAAAAATTACAATACCAACAGAAATAGAATCACACTAATAGTAATATGCATCCGTACACACATATTTTATTTTATTATATTTTATTATTATTACTATTATCGTCTCCTCCATCACATCATCACGGATATGGATTTATCCAAAAATCCATATTGCGTTCATTGTATTTCCATACGAGACGCTCTCCCACCTGTCTCATTCTGTCACTGCTTTCTAAAATTTCCTCCCCAAAAGTCCTAAGTTCTTGGACGTTTTCTGCACTCATTGGGGGTGCAGGTTCTAGGACTGGGTTCGGAATCTGGGGTGCGGATTCCTGATATGGGGGTGAAAGTGCCTGAAATCGGTAAGGATCTTCTAAGATCTCCCTAATATATTCATCATGGTAATAGGGATCTAAAGGGTCCATACCTGGATAGGCTCCTAAGTTCTGTATGGGTGTGTCTTCATGTATCGGGTAACGTTGCACAAAGTCCCTATTATCGTCCCACCAGGGGTCGTAATTTGGGTCTAGAGGGTTTGGTGCAGGTACCCTAGGGATTTCCTCTGGGTTAAAGTCATGCATCTCCATTTGGTTTTCAGGGTTTTCTATTTCCATGGGTTGGTCTGGGATTAGTGGTTGATGCATGTGAAGTGTTATATATATTAGGTGTATATTTTAAGCCCCTTTAACACTTAATTTTAGCCAAGTTTTAAATTTATAAAACACGATATTTTACTAACACTAAACACACATATGGGCAAGTGCACCCATCGTGAGCGTAGTATAGTGTTGGCAAGATACCGAGGTCGTCCAAGGACACAAGAGCTTTTAGTACCGGTTTATCCTCAACGTCTAATCAAAATAAAAAGTTTAGAAAAATGTTTTTAACTAAGAAAAATAAAAACTAACTAAATGCTGAAAAATAAAATAAAAAGAAAAACAGATAGACAAGATGAATCACTTGGTTCCGACTCGTATCTAGTGTAACCTTTGATTATTTCCGCACTTTTGCACATATTTAAGAGATTATCTTAGTTATTGTAGTAGGCCCCTCTTTTGAAGGTGACGTTACCCTCACCCCAGTAGTTTGAGTCAGCAAGGATACAATCCTAAAAGGGTGGATTATTGGAAGATAATTAATTAAGTTATTAATGCAATATTATGGTAGGCCCCTCTTTTGGAGGTGACGTTACCCTCGACTAAGTAGTCTGAGTCAGCAGGGATACAGTCCTAAATAGCCGGGTTATAGTATTAATAGTAGTTAATTTATGAGGGGATCAAAGAGTTTGGACCCCCGCCATCCAATACCGTTAAGTATTGAAGGAGGTCCTACTAAATTTGACCCATGTCCATTGCAGGACCTCTAAAGGCTGAACAATGGCAAGACCTTTACCAAACCGTTCCCTTAACCCCCGACCAGGTAGCCAACATACCTCCATATACACCGTGGAGATATGAATGGTGAAAATGTTTTATTTTATATAGACAGTAAAATAATGCCAAGACACCACGGACAAACGATAAGGAAAGATCACCTTCAACATAAGCAACTAGTTATTAAAGTCATTAATACAAAACCAAGTAAAAAGTGCAAAAGATTCGAAATAAAAAGTATTACACTAGACACTTTGTCTTCACCAAGTGATGTAAGAGACTTAGGCAAACATGGCCTTGATTGTCAAGAACTCTTACGATCAATCTTGGATCCCGAGACGACTCACACACTCTACGATGGACAATGGATGATGGTGGTGGATGATGGTGTTATGGTGGTGGTGGGTTGTGGATGAAGTGTGAGAGAGGTGGTGTGCCAAGGGATGGTTTGAGCTTGAGCCAAGCACTTCTATTTATAGGCTGAACAGAAGCTCGGGCACGGCCCCGTGTCCAGTGGGCACAGCCCCGTGTCCACATCCTTCTCTTTCTTCATTTAATGCTGTTTTGTCTTTTTAGTTGACCACGCCCCCGTGTCCGCTGAGCACGACCCCGTGGTGCAGAAGAATCTTTGTACTATGCAGATTTGCTGGATTGTGCGAATCTTATAGTTGACCACAGCCCCGTGTCCGCTGAGCACGGCCCCGTGGTGGGCAATAGAAGCTTCTACCACTTTGTCTTTTCTACTGACACTTGGGCACGCCCCCGTGCTGGCTGAGCACGGGGCGTGTTCAGGCTTCTGATCTCTTGTTTTGCTTGGGAAGATGCTGTCGTGGGGTCGGGCATGCCACGTCTTGTTCCTTTTCTTGTATTTATGTTAGATTTTGATGTCTTTTTGCTTCTTTTGTTAATTTGAGCTCATTTAATCCTGAAAATACAAAAGGAAGACAAAAGCACACTTTTTCCAACATTAGTACTAAAAAGGGTTAGTTTTATGCCTCATTTGATGAAATTTATATGTTGCATTTTTAACACATCAAATACCCCCACACTTGAATCTTTGCTTGTCCTCAAGCAAAACTCTTTAATATTTGGCTATTACACTCCCAAATGGAATGGGTAGAAAAGAAGGTTTTTGGTCTTGTCGTAGAGTGTCGGGATTTCCAAGATTCTTTATTTTGTTTTATTTTTATTTATTTACAATCCTATTCGTCATGATTTATTTAAAACTTTTCATGAGATAAATTACTTATTAGGGCATAACATGCCTCTTTAAAATTCTATTTATATACAAGTTCACATACCTCACGGGGATCACTCAACACTCGGCCGAAAATGTATTTTTGTGGATCACTCGAGAGCGGCATGGAACTTACTCCTACCATAGGCTTGCCAAGCAATCAATCCTCCTCCTTTTTAACTTATATACCTTTGTAAATATCAAGAGGACTTTGTGGGTTAAGGGTTAGGCTTGGGTTAAAGGTAGGTGGTTGGGTTGGTGGTTAGTGGTTAGTAGAAAAGGGCAAAAAGCGTAACAAGTGTCGGTTTTATTATGACTTTCTATTTTCGTAACTTTTATTTTTGATGAAGCTATTTATTCAAACAAAGTTATTTTTGATGAACTTGTTTGTTTACTTTCTTTTTCTTCTTCATCATCAACAAATTTTTATTTTTATTTTTTTTAAATCATACGAAAATCGAACTTGTTACTAAAACAAAGGGGTATAAATGAAAAAGGTTTTGGTGGGTAAAAAGGGTGTTTGGTTTGGGTTATGAAATGAAAAGGTTTAGGCTCAAAGGGGCTAACTAGGGGGATTTTGGGTAGGTGGTAAAAAAAAAAGAAAAATAATGGTGTAGAAATAAAAAGGTTAGTCCTAATGCCTCCATTATTTACTTACTCGGGTTTTAAGTTGGTAAGGACCGGGAATGTATCGTCGTGGTAAGTTCTAGAGTCGTAAGAACCAAGCGGCTATTCACACAAGAAACGAAAAATGAGAATTTAGTTCTAATGATATGTAATTGTATGCTCAATAAAGGCTCAAAACTCACTTTTGTGGGAATGGGTTTTTTTATGTGATCAAGTATATATAATCAAATTTTAACTAAGCTTGTCATGCATTTTCATAATTTTCTTATGTTGGTTCTTTTTATCACGACGCTATCGGTTGTAAATTTGTAAAAATATAACCTTTTTGAGAACTTGAATTTCCCGAGTTAAACCTAGACAAGTAAAAAAAAATGAAAAAAAAAATTTGAAAAAAATTTGGGGTGATTAGCGGTTCCAATAGAGTTTTGTGTAAGGCTTGTGTTTAGGACTTGCAAGATTCAAAGTTTTAGCATCCCCCCCACACTTAAATTACACATTGTCCTCAATGTGTCCCAAAAATAAGTTTTTAGGTTGATTGAATGTGTAAAAAGGTGTAAAAAGCAAAAATTTTGTGTTACTGGTTACCTGGGCACGACCCCGTGTTGTTTGAACACGGCCCCGTGCTCATGTGCCAGTAACGAAAACTTACAGAAGGCGAACACGGGGGCGTGTTGGTTGGACACGACCCCGTGTCTGTCAAGGTCTGCAGAATAAATGCAAACAGCAGGTTCAGGAGAGTGGGCAAGGGGGCGTGTCGGGTGGATACGTCCCCGTGTGGACAGTCTGCAAAATTGAAAAAAAAACAGGTTTCTTTCATCGGTTTCCCTGTCCCGGCCTTAGTAGTACTAATGTTTAGCACTCTAAGCCTCGTATGTACCTGCTTAATCAATAGACACCATACCATACCATAGCAAACATCCTACTTTTACCAATATTCAACATCCATGTCAAAGTTAAAAGAAAAAAAATGCAGAAAATAAAAGAAGTTAAGGAAAGCAAATTGTTCAATACTTGGCACGCAGGCCATCAATTGTTCAAGAGTGGAAAAGGGTTAACCTGGGGAACCATCAAACAACCTCCTCTTCCTCCGCTCCTCCCGCTTATGCCATGGCATCATCATCATCATCATCCCCTCCATGGCGTGCAATGTGGTCTCGTATATATCCAACATCATCTTGGATGTCGGATATGTTTCTTTCAATAGCTCCGACCCGGTGGTACGTGTTGCTCGCCATGTTATAAGTGTTCCTGGTGCACATAAGGTTTTCCTGCAACAAATCATGCAAACTTTGGAAATTAGGAAAACCGTCTCCTGAGGAGGATTAGCCCGGATCACCTTGGGGTTGGTATTGATACTGATGATGTTGCGGAGCTTGGAGGACCAGTGCTTCTTGCGGGTTCCATGCATGACCTTGCATCCTTTGAAAGCTCACCGTCCCGTCCTCCGCCTCATAAATCAGGTTCATTGAGCGGCATATGTGTATATCTACCATACCCGACCATGGGCTCCACTCAAATGACCTAGGTATGTGGGCGAAGTGCCTAAAGAGACGGTACACCCATCCCCCAAAGAAGATAGGAGTCGGTGCACTAGCAAGGCGGTTATGATGCATGTTTCAGAGCATGAGGAACGGAACATCGAGCGGCCTGCGGTTGTGGATGCAGTGGAGGACAACCAAATCTCTTAACCCAACGATGCCACTACTATCATGCCTTTGGCTAAGAGAGTAGCCGAGGAGCCTATGGATGTATCTGTAGAGCGGATCCCTCAGCTTTGTACTCTTAGTGCTGCTCGGATTGTAGTACCCTTCACCAATCTGAGCCCAAATAGCTTGGCGTTCGTTTTCATCAATCTCTCTCATTCCTCCAGTATTTTCTTCGTTTCCCGCATCCTCTTCCGCATACAACCCGATAATCGACCCAAATTGTGCCATAGAGATCGAGTACCTCATTCCGCCACATCGAAATGACACCCCGTCATTGTCGAACGGGTCGCACCTTGAGTTGAATGCGAAGGTGCTATAGAATTCCAAAGTGCATTCATGGACGGAACGGAGTCGAGTTGTTAGGGCGACTCTGAGTGGTCCCGTGACAATGTTGTTGAAGCGGTCGATTTAATTCACCAAGGTTAGCAAGTCCGTGCATGCTTGCCTCGGGTATCCCTCTGGCCTTGTTTGAAGTATCTCGTATCGAGCTCTAGCATCGAGCTCATTGGCATTAAATCTTGTGAACTTCCTAGCCATCTGAAAGAATACACCAAAAGTTAGCATGAAACAGAAATATTTTCGGACAAAAATGCAAACAGTGGGCTGGACACGACCCCGTGTTCAGCGGACACAGCCCCGTGTCCAGGCGTCTGTTACTCAAAAATTCCATTTCTCGACACGGTTTCGAAAACTTGAAAATTTTTGGTCCAATAGGTGCGGTTTCCCTCGAAAATGAAACCCTAAGTGCCGTTTTTCCCAAAATAACCCGTTTACCCTATCAATTTTATCTTTTTTCGGTTCAAGAACAAGGGTTTGGGGTTTTTGTGAGAAATCGGGTGAATCTATGAACAATACAAGTGTATTTACTTCCCATAACACTAATCTAACTAAATGCAGACAGATCTAAACAAAAGTTTGAGGTTCGATCCGGATGAACTTCAAGAACCCTAGATTTTTCCCCAAATTTTTGGTGTTTTAACTACATGCAAGTAACTAATCTAACTACTAAAAGTGATAGAATCATACCTTGATGTTGTTAGAGTGATAGGAGACGTCGAAAATCTGCGAAAAATCGCCTGGAACCAGAGCTTTTTCGGGGAAACGGGGCGTGTGGAATGTAGTAACTGTTTTGAAAAAGGGGATATATCCCGACTGCAGCGCGGACACGGCCTCGTGCCGAGCAAAGTTTTGAAATTTTTTTTTAGTGCTCGTGTGAGTGCCCTTGTTTCCCATAAGCTTTGGTTGGAGAACTTACCGCTTTATTTGTCGTCTCAATCGTTCGTAACTTACCAGGTATGATGTTGGTTTCATTCTTCCATCGTTTGGAACGAAATCTCTTCCTCTTCATCCTCAATGAATCCTTGATAAAGTTTCAGCCGTTGGCCATTGACTTTGAATGGAGGCCCATTTCGAGATTTAATTTCTACTGCACCGTGTGGGAAAATATGGGTGACGGAAAAAGGTCCTGACCACCTAGACTTTAATTTACGAGGAAACAATCGAAGTCGTGAATTAAACAAAAGAACTAGATCCCCTACCCGAAATTCATTAGGTTTAATATGTTTGTCATGCAAATTTTTCATTCTTTCCTTATAAATTTCAGAGTTTGAGTATGCAAAATTCCTAAGTTCGTCTAATTCATTTAGTTGACAAAATCGATTTTTACCAGCAAATTCTAAATCTAAGTTTACATTTTTGATTGCCCTGTAGGCTTTGTGTGCAATTTCTACTGGCAAATGACAACTTTTTCCATAGACTAGCTTATATGGGGTTGTACCTATTGTTGTTTTATAAGCAGTTCGAAAAGCCCATAAAGCATCATCTAATTTATCCGCCCATTCCTTTTTATTTAACCCAACGGTGTTTTCGATTATTCGTTTTAAACCTCTATTAGTCACTTCGGCTTGTCCGTTTGTTTGAGGGTGATACGCTGTTGAGACCCGATGATAGACCCCATATCTTGTTAAAAAAATTTCAAGTTGATGGTTGCAAAAATGGGTACCTCTATCACTTATTAATGCTTTAGGTGTGCCAAAACGAGAGAATAATTTTTTCAGAAATCTTACCACTACTCTTCCATCATTTGTTGGAAGTGCCTCGGCCTCGGCCCATTTAGATAAGTAGTCTACCGCCACAAGTATATATTTGTTTCCTTTTGATGGTGGGAAAGGTCCCATAAAGTCGAGTCCCCACACATCAAAAATTTCTCAAACAAGAATGCCATTTTGTGGCATTTCGTTTTTTGGAAGAAATATTACCTGTTCTTTGGCAAGAATCACATATTTTAACAAGACTTTGGGCGTCTTTGTAAATGGTTGGCCAATAAAATCCTGAATCAAATACCTTTCGTGCGGTACTAGCGGCACCATGATGCCCTCCGTACGGACCTTCATGACAATGGCGGAGAATTCTTCGTGCTTCACTACCATGTACGCATCGTCGGACGAGTTGGTCGGCACACATTTTGAAAAGATATGGATCTTCCCAAAAATAGTGTTTCACATTGGCAAAGAACTTTTTTCTTTGATGATGCGGCCACCCTTTGGCGACTATACCGCTAGCTAGGTAGTTAGCATAGTCGGCGTACCATGGTTCCTCCTTATATTCCACCATTTCCAGGGACTCAGTTGGAAATTTTTCGTTGATTTGCTCGTCCCTGGTTGCCTCCAAAGCTGGGTCTTCTAAGCGCGAAAGATGATCTGCTGCGGTATTTTCTGCTCCTCTTTTGTCTCTGATTTCAATGTCAAATTCTTGGAGGAGTAGAATCCACCGAATCAAACGTGGTTTTGCGTCCTGCTTTTTGAAGAGATATTGAATGGCTGCATGATCTGTATAGACTATAGTTTTAGAAAGAACAAGATAAGAACAAAATTTATCAAAAGCAAATACCACAGCTAGTAATTCTTTTTCAGTTGTTGTGTAATTTTCTTGTGCATCATTAAGTGTTTTACTAGCATAATAAATTGGGTGGAAATGCTTTTCTTTTCTTTGTCCCAAGACAGCTCCAACTGCAAAGTCACTAGCATCACACATGATTTTGAAAGGAAATTTCCAATCAGGCGCTATCATGATAGGTGCATTGACTAACATTTCTTTTAAGGTTAGAAATGCTTGATTGCAATCCTTGTCAAAGATGAAGGGGGTATCTTTTTCAAGTAATTTTGTTAGGGGCTTTGAGATTTTAGAAAAGTCTTTGAAAAACCGCCTATAAAATCCGGCATGCCCTAGGAAACTTCTAATAGCGCTTACGGAGGATGGAGGTGGTAATCTAGAAATGGTATCTATTTTGGCTCGATCCACCTCCATTCCTTCGCTTGAGATCTTGTGACCGAGTACTTGATGTGTGTAAAATGCAACATATAAATTACATCAAATGAGGCATAAAACTAACCCTTTTTAAGTACTAATATTGGAAAAAGAGTGTTTTTGTCTTCCTTTTATATTTTCGGGATTAAATGAGCTCAAAAACGCAAAAGAAGCAAAAAGACAGCTAAATCCAACATAAATACAAGAAAAGGAATATTAGTGGACTGCCCGACCCCTCAACGGCACCTTCCAAAGCAAAATAGAGAAATCAGAAGACTGAACACGCCCCGTGCTCAGCCAGCACGGGGCCGTGCCCAAGAAGCAGCAGAAAAGACAAACCTATAGAAGCTTCTATTGCCCATCACGGGGCCGTGCTCAGCGGACACGGGGGCGTGTCGAAAGTACAGCAGGCGCATTTATTGTAATTGCGAATTACAATTAATGAGGAGAGAGATTGTCAGACAGACACGGGGTCGTGCCCAGCGGACACGGGGCCGTGTCCAGCTCTCTGTTCAGCCTATAAATAGGAGTGCTTGGAT
This sequence comes from Helianthus tuberosus, assembly GCA_030545235.1. Classification (NCBI taxonomy): domain Eukaryota; kingdom Viridiplantae; phylum Streptophyta; class Magnoliopsida; order Asterales; family Asteraceae; genus Helianthus; species Helianthus tuberosus. Next base: position 13,604,507 of record CM060447.1, on the reverse strand, counting down.
TCATTTCATCTCATCCCTTGGCACACCACCTCTCTCACACTTCATCCACCACCCACCACCATCACAACACCATCATCCACCACCATCATCCATTGTCCATCGTAGAGTGTGTGAGTCATCTCGGGATCCAAGATTGATCGTAAGAGGTCTTGACAATCAAGGCCGTGTTTGCCTAAGTCTCTTACATCACTTGGTGAAGACAAAGTGTCTAGTATAATACTTTTTATTTCTAATCTTTTGCACTTTTTATTTGGTTTTGTATTAATGACTTTAATAACTAGTTACTTATGTTGAAGGTGATCTTTCCTTATCGTTTGTCCGTGGTGTCTTGGCATTATTTTACTGTCTATATAAAATAAAAGATTTTCACCATTCATATCTCCACGGTCTATATGGAGGTATGTTGGCTACCTGGTAGGGGGTTAAGGGAACGGTTTGGTAAAGGTCTTGCCATTGTTCCGCGTTTAGAGGTCCTGCAATGGACCTGAGTCAAATTTAGTAGGACCTCCTTCAATACTTCACGGTATTGGATGGCGGGGGTCCAAACTCTTTGATCCCCTCATAAGTTAACTACTATTAATACTATAACCCGGCTATTTAGGACTGTATCCCTGCTGACTCAGACTACTTAGCCGAGGGTAACGTCACCGCCAAAAGCGGGGCCTACCACAATACTGCATTAATAACTTAATTCATTATCTTCCAATAATCCACCCTTTTAGGATTGTATCCCTGCTGACTCAAACTACTGGGGTGAGGGTAACGTCACCTTCAAAAGAGGGGCCTACTACAATAACTAAGATAATCTCTTAATTATGTGCAAAAGTGCGGAAATAATCAAAGGTTATACTAGATACGAGTCGGAACCAAGTGATTCATCTTGTCTATCTGTTTTTCTTTTATTTTTATTTTCAGCATTTTAGTTAGCTTTTAATTTTCTTAGTTTAAAACATTTTTCTAAACTTTTATTTTGGTTAGACGTTGAGGATAAACCGGTACTAAAAGCTCTTGTGTCCTTGGACGACCTCGGTATCTTACCAACACTATACTACACTCAACGATGGGTGCACTTGCCCATATGTGTGTTTAGTGTTAGTGAAATATCGTGTTTTATAAATTTAAAACTTGGCTAAAATAAGTGTTAAAAAGGGCTTAAAATATACACCTAAAATATACGACACTTTACCGCACATCAAGTTTTTGGCGCCGCTGCCGGGGACACAAGGATTTTAAGAAAGCTTAAAATCGACGGCCTAATCAGTTTTTCAAAACCTTTTCAAAACGCGCGCACATTTTTCTGCATTTTAGTTTAGTTTGCATTTACAGTAGCCTGAACACGGGGCCGTGCTCACGGAACACGCCCCCGTGCTGCATATTTTTAGTTAAATACCCAGATACAGAGTCTGAACACGGGGCCGTGCTCACTGAACACGCCCCCGTGCTCAACGTGACCAATAACTTTAATTAAAACGCCCAGATACAGATCCTGTACACGGGGCCGTGTTCACCAGACACGGGGCCGTGTTCACCAGACACGGGGCCGGGTCCAGCCTTCTGTTTCAGTCTTTGTTTTCGTTTTCTGGTCCCGAGACTCAGTTGTGGTCTGCTGAGTGATTCTTATGGATCAATACTCAGGAGGTTACAACTACACCTATGATGAGGATGATTATAGGGGTAATTATTGCACTAATTGTCGTAATGCACGTTCGATTCAAAATAATCACTCGTATCAACCATCCAATTCATATGCTTACTATGAGGAGCCGAGGTACGAGCCATCAACTTCATACACATCCTATGAAGACCAAAGGTATGAACCTCCTCCCTCATACTCATATTTTGATGAACTAAGGTATGAGCCCTCTTACTCATACTTTGAGGAACCAAGGTATGAGCCACCACTTTCATATGCTTATTATGAGGAACCTTGGCGTGAACAACCCACCTCATATGAGTATTATGAAGAACAAAATTACGAACCTTATCCATCATATGCTTACAATGAAGGACAATGGTGTGAACCATCAACTTCATATGGGTATTATGAGGAACAAAGGGTCGAACAACCGGATTCAAGCTTAGAAAATAATGATTCTTTTTCTATAACCGAAGTGACCGATAGGATATTAGAACACATTAGAGTTATCGATCGATGTATAAAAGAAGCTCGCGCAAGGGAAGAGGAGTCCCGCGCAAGAGAAGAATTAAAAAAGGAAGAGATAACTAAAAATGAAAAAATGGAAGAACAAATAAGTGAAAAACCGACACATGAGTTAAACAACGAAAAAGGTGAGCCCAACAACGTTAAAATCCAAGAAGAGTCTAATTTCAAGGAAATTAATCTCTTGACACCTTCTTTCGAAAATCATTGTTTAGTACCCACTCATGCTAAGTTTTTAAAAGAGTTAAACACTAACACTAAAATTGACGAAACGGTAAGTGTTAAGTTAACTAATGATCAAACTTCGCTAATAAAAGAAGACCCATTTGAAATTAACATCACACCGGTTCCATGTTTCTTTCAAAATTCGTTTATTAGTAATGTCACAATCGATAAAGATCTTTGTGTTAACATAATGCCTAACTACATTTTCGTAAAATTAAGTATTAGTGATTTTTCTCCACTTCAAATACCCATTTTTCTATCCAATCGGAAAGTAATAAAATCAATCGGTATAGTTGAAGATGTCTTGGTTCAAACAAATCAAATGGTAATCCCAACCGACTTTGTCATCTTCGATGACGCTCCTCTAGTGTTGGGACGACCATTTGTAAAAACTCACGAAGCTTTGAAAAACCGGAAGTTCAACAATTTACCTCTTCAATTAGGGGCATTTAAAAGAAGTGTCGATCTCGAACGATCAATGAAATATCCATTCGGCAATAATGACCCCCTAATTGAAGATGAGGATGAACCACCCGATACAAGTGAAGAGATTGACCACTTTGTTGAAGAAGAGGTCGCCATAGAACAAACTTTTAAAGTTCTTGATCGAAACGAGCAACCAAATAAGGAGTCTCCTAAAGACCCACCACTTGAGCTCAAAGAACTTCCAAAAGGTTTGGAATATGCTTTTCTAGACAAAGATGGTAAGTTACCTGTATTTATTTCGTCTAAATTAGATAACTTAGAAAAAGAAAAACTAATTAATCTTTTGAAAAAACACAAAAATGCAATAGCTTGGAAACTTGTTGACATAAAAGGAATTAGTCCTTCTATGTGCACACACAAAATTTTGATGAATGATGACTACAAATCGGTCATACAACCACAACGTCGAGTAAATCCAAATGTTCAAGAAGTGGTTAAAAACGAAGTCATCAAATTACTTGACGCCGGACTTATCTATCCTATTTCCGATAGTCCTTGGGTAAGTCCCGTCCAAGTAGTTCCAAAGAAAGGAGGTATGGCGGTAATTACTAACGAAAAGAATGAATTAATACCAACGAGAACCGTCACAGGATGGAGAGTATGTATAGATTATAGACGATTAAATGAAGCAACAAGAAAGGATCATTTTCCTTTACCCTTCAATGATCAAATGTTAGAAAGATTATCCGGTCATAAATTTTACTGTTTCTTGGATGGTTTTTCAGGTTACTTTCAAATCCCGATAGCACCCGAACACCAAGAAAAGACAACTTTCACATGTCCCTATGGAACTTTTGCTTATCGACGCATGCCGTTTGGTCTATGTAATGCCCCCACAACATTCCAACGTTGCATGGTAATTATCCATGACATGATAGAAAAGACCATGGAAGTCTTCATGGACGACTTTTCTATCTTTGGGGATTCATACGACCAATGCCTCGATAACCTTGAACGAATGCTATCCCGATGTGAGGAAACTAACCTCGCCCTTAATTGGGAAAAATGCCATTTCATGGTAACGGAGGGAATAGTACTCGGTCACAAAATCTCAAGCGAAGGAATGGAGGTGGATCGAGCCAAAATAGATACCATTTCTAGATTACCACCTCCATCCTCCGTAAGAGCTATTAGAAGTTTCCTAGGGCATGCCGGATTTTATAGGCGGTTTATCAAAGACTTTTCAAAGATCTCAAGGCCTCTAACAAAATTACTTGAAAAAGATGCTCCTTTCATCTTTGACAAGGATTGCAATCAAGCATTTCTAACCCTAAAGGAAATGCTAGTCAATGCACCTATCATGATATCACCTGATTGGAAATTTCCTTTCGAAATCATGTGTGATGCTAGTGACTTTGCAGTTGGAGCTGTCTTGGGACAGAGAAAAGAAAAGCATTTCCACCCAATATATTATGCTAGTAAAACACTTAACGATGCACAAGAAAATTACACAACAACTGAAAAAGAGTTACTAGCTGTGGTATTTGCTTTTGATAAATTTCGTTCTTATCTTGTTCTTTCTAAAACTATAGTCCATACAGACCATGCAGCCATTCGATATCTCTTTAAGAAGCAAGACGCATAACCACGTTTGATTAGGTGGATTCTACTCCTCCAAGAATTTGACATTGAAATCAAGGACAAAAGAGGAGCAAAAAATACCGCAGCAGATCATCTTTCACACTTAGAAGACCCAGCTTTGGAGGCAACCAGGGACGAGCAAATCAACGAAACATTTCCAACTGGTCCCTGGAAATGGTGGAATATAAGGAAGAACCATGGTACGCCGACTTTGCTAACTACCTAGCTAGCGGTATAGTCGCAAAAGGATGGCCACATCATCAAAGAAAAAAATTCTTTGCCAATGTGAAACACTACTTTTGGGAAGATCCATATCTTTTCAAAATGTGTGCCGACCAACTCCTCAGACGATGCGTACATGGTAGTGAAGCACGAAGAATTCTCCGCCATTGTCATGAAGGTCCATACGGAGGACATCATGGTGCTGCCAGTACCGCACGAAAGGTATTCGATTCAGGATTTTATTGGCCAACCATTTACAAAGATGCTCAAAATCTTGTAAAGACATGTGATGCTTGCCAAAGAACAGGTAATATTTCTTCCAAAAACGAAATGCCACAAAATGGCATTCTTGTTTGTGAAATTTTTTATGTATGGGGACTCGACTTTATGGGACCTTTCCCACCATCAAAAGGAAACAAATACATACTTGTGGCAGTAGATTACTTGTCTAAATGGGCCGAGGCCGAGGCACTTCCAACAAATGATGGAAGAGTAGTGGTAAGATTTCTGAAAAAATTATTCTCTCGTTTTGGCACACCTAAAGCTTTAATAAGTGATAGAGGTACCCATTTTTGCAACCATCAACTTGAAAATTTTTTAACAAGATATGGGGTCTATCACCGGGTTTCGACAGCATATCACCCTCAAACAAATGGACAAGCCGAAGTGACTAATAGAGGGTTAAAACGAATACTCGAAAAAACCGTAGGGTTAAATAGAAAGGAATGGGCTGATAAATTGGATGATGCTTTATGGGCTTTTCGAACTGCTTATAAAACAACGATAGGTACAACCCCATATAAGCTAGTCTATGGAAAAAGTTGTCATTTGCCAGTAGAAATTGCACACAAAGCCTACTGGGCAATCAAAAATGTAAACTTAGATCTAGAATTTGCTGGTAAAAATCGATTTTGTCAAATAAATGAATTAGACGAGCTTAGGAATTATGCATACTCAAACTCCGAGATTTATAAGGAAAGAATGAAAAATTTGCATGACAAACATATTAAACCTAATGAATTTCGGGTAGGAGATTTAGTTCTTTTGTTTAATTCACGACTTCGATTGTTTCCTGGTAAATTAAAGTCTAGGTGGTCAGGGCCTTTTTCCGTCACCCATATTTTTCCACACGGTGCAGTAGAAATTAAACCTCGAAATGGGCCACCATTTAAAGTCAATGGCCAACGGCTGAAACTCTATCAAGGATTTATTGAGGATGAGGAAGAAGAAATCTCGCTTCAAACCGTGGAAGAATAAAAACATCATGCCTGGTACGTTACGAACGATTGAGACGACAAAATAAAGCGGTAAGTTTTCTAAACCATAGCTTATGGGAAAAAGGGGCACTCACACGCGCACAAAAAAAAAAAAAAAAAAAAACTGCTCGGCACGAGGCCGTGTCCGCTGGACACGGGGACGTGTTCGCGCTGCAGACGGGATAAAACCCCTTTTTCAAAACAGTTTCTTCATTCCACACGCCCCGTTTCCCCACAAAAGCTCTGGTTCCAGGCGATTTTTCGCGAAATTTCGACGTCTCTTACCGATCTAACAACGTCAAGGTATGATTCTACTTAGTAGTTAGATTAGTTACTTGCATGTAGTTAAAACACCACAAATTTGGGGAAAAATCTAGGGTTCTTGATGTTCATCCGGATCGAACCTAAAATTTTTGCCTAAATCTGTTTGCATTTAGTTAGATTAGTGTTAAGGGAAGTAAATACACTTAGATTGTTCATAGATTCACCCGATTTCTTACAAAAACCCCAAACCCTTGTTCTTGAACCGAAAAAGATAAAATTGATAAGGTAAACGGGATATTTTGGGAAAAACGGTGATTAGGGTTTCATTTTCGGGGGAAACCGCACCTATTGGACCAAAAATTTTCAAGTTTTCGAAACCGGGTCGAAAAATGAAGTTTTTGAGTAACAGCCCCCTGGACACGGGGCCGTGTCCGCTGGACACGGGGTCGTGTCCAGCCCGCTGTTTGCAGTTTTATCCGAAAACATCTCTGTTTCGTACTAATTTTTGGTGTATTCTTTCAGATGGCAAAGTTCACAAGGTTCAATGCAAGTGAGCTTGATGCAAGGGCAAGGTATGAGGTTCTTCAAACAAGACCCGAAGAGTACCCCAGGAGAGCTTGCACGGATCTGTTAACCTTGGTAAACCAGCTGAACCGATTCAACAACATCGTTACGGGACCACTAGCTGTTGCATTAAACACTAGGCTTCGGTCGGTGTATCAATGCACCATGGAGTTCTACAGTACCTTCAACTTCAATTCAAGGTGTGACCCATTCGACAATGAAGGGGTTGTATTTCGATGTGGAGGGACAATGTACTCGATCTCCATGGCACAGTTTGGAGCCATAATAGGTCTATACCAAGAAGAGGAATCGGGAAACGAAGAAAATACCGGGGGATTACGAGACTTAGAGGGAAATGAAAGACAAGCCGCATGGGCTCAAATCGGTGAAGGAATCTACGACCCTCGTAGCACCAAGAGTACGAAGCTAAGGGATCCGCTCTATCGCTACATTCACAGGATCCTCACCTACTCTCTAAACCAACGCCACGACAGTAGCGGTGTTGTAGGGTTGAAAGATTTGGTTGTCCTCCACTGTATCCACAACCAAAAGCCTCTCGATGTTCCGTATCTCCTGTTAAGAAACATGCATCTCAATCGCCTTGCTCGAGCTCCAACGCCTATCTTCTTCGGAGGATGGGTGTACCGTCTTTTTAAGCATTACACGCAAATTCCAAGAGCCTTTGAAAGAAGCCCATGGCCGGGACGAGTTGACTACCACATTTGCCGAGCCATGAACTTACTTTATGAGGCGGAAGTCGGAACAGTCAGTTTCCAAAGAACGCAAGGCTATGCATGGAACCCACAGGAGGCCCTAGTTCTTCACGCACCACCTCCCCACCACCAGTATCCACCCCATGGTGATCCGGGTCAATCCTCCTCACAAGGAGGCGGTTTTCCTAATTTTCAAAGCTTACATGATCTTATGTAGGAAAACCTCATGTGTACCAGGAACGCCTACAACCTCGCCAACAACACATACCACCGGGTTGGAGCTATTGAACGCAACATCAACGATATACAAGACGATATCAGCAGCCTCCGGGAGTACATGGTGGGGCATGAGGATGGAGGTGATGGTAGCGATGAAGATACGGAGTAGAGGGTTTGGAGGAGCAGGAGCGGGTTGATGGCGAGCCCACAAGTTTAAGTCCCTTTATCTATCGAACGATTGGTGGCCTGCGTGCCAGAAGTTGAACAATTTACTTTCCCTAAACACTTTTATTTTCCGTTTTATTTTTCTTTTACTTTATGCTTGGAACAATTAACTGTGGTAATGTAGGATGTTTGTGTTGCTTGGTGTGGTATTAAGTGATGAAACAGGTACAAACCAAGGCTTGGGGTGCTAAGCCTCAGCACTTATAGGGCCAGGATGGAAAAACCGGAGGAAGAAACCTGTTTTTCAGGCTTTCAGACTGTCCACACGGGGACGTGTCCAGCCAACACGCCCCCGTGCTCACCTCCCAGACCTGCTGTTTGACTTCAGTTCTGCAGAATTTTGTCAGACACGTGGCCGTGTCTAGTGGACACGGGGCCGTGTCCACCTTCTGTAAGTTCTTGTTACTGGCACATGAACACGGGGTCGTGCCCACTTAACACGGGGCCGTGTTCAGTGCCCAGTAACACAAATTTTTGCTTTTTAAACACTATTTTACACATCTAATCAACCTAAAAATTTATTTTTGAGACACATTGAGGACAATGTGTAATTTAAGTGTGGGGGGGATGCTAAACCCTTGAATTTTGCAAGTCCTAAATACAAGCCTTACACAAAACTCTATTGGAACCGCTAATCACCCCAAATTTTTTTCAAAAATTTCATTTTTTTTACTTGTCTAGGTTTAACTCGGAAAATTCAAGTTCTCAAAAAGGTTATATTTTTACAAATTTACAACCGATAGCGTAGTGATAAAAAGAACCAACATAAGAAAATTATGAAAAGGCATAGCAAACTTATTTAAAATTTGATTATATATACTTGATCACATAAAAACCCATTCCCACAAAAGTGGGTTTTGAGCCTTTATTGAGCACACAATTACATATCATTTGACTAAATGCTCATTTTTCGTTTCTTGTGTGAATAGCCGCTTGGTTCTTACGACTCTAGAACTTGCCATGACAATACATTCCCGGTCCTTATCAACTTAAACCCGAGTAAGTAAATGATGGAGGCATTAGGACTAACCCCTTTTTTATTTCTACACCATTATTTTTCTTTTACCACCTACCAAAAAATCCCCCTAGTTAGCCCCTTTGAGCCTAAACCTTTTCGTTTCATCACCCAAACAAAAAAACCCTTTTACCCACCAAAACCTTTTTCATTTTTAACCCTTTATTTTAGTAACAAGTTCGGTTCTTCGTAAAAAAAAATTTGCAAAAATACGAAAACCGACATTTGTTACGCTTTTAGCCCTTTTTCTACTAACCACTAACCCAACCACCTACCTTTAACCCTAGCCTAATCCTTAACCCACAAAGTCCTCTTGAAATCTACAAAGGTATAAAAGTTAAAAATGAGGAGGATTGATTTCTTGGCAAGCCTATGGTAGGAATAAGTTCCATGCCGCTCTCGAGTGATTCACTAAAAATACACCTTCGGCCGAGTGTGAGTGATTTCCCCGTGAGGTATGTGAACTTGTATATAAATAGAATTTTAAAAAGGCATGTTATGCCCAAATAAGTAATTTCTTTTATGAAAAGTTCTAAATAAATCATTACGAATAGGAGTGTAAATAAATAAAAATAAAACCCAAAAAGATCTTGGAAATCCCGACACTCTACGACAAGCCCAAAACCTTCTCTTCTACCTATTCCATTTGGGAGTGTAAGCCACATATTAAAGAGTTTTGCTTGAGGACAAGCAAAAGTTCAAGTGTGGGGGTATTTGATGTGTGTAAAATGCAACATATAAATTACATCAAATGAGGCATAAAACTAACCCTTTTTAAGTACTAATATTGGAAAAAGAGTGTTTTTGTCTTCCTTTTGTATTTTCAGGATTAAATGAGCTCAAAAACGCAAAAGAAGCAAAAAGACAGCTAAATCCAACATAAATACAAGAAAAGGAATATTAGTGGACTGCCCGACCCCTCAACGGCACCTTCCAAAGCAAAATAGGGAAATCAGAAGACTGAACACGCCCCGTGCTCAGCCAGCACGGGGCCGTGCCCAAGAAGCAGCAGAAAAGACAAACCTATAGAAGCTTCTATTGCCCATCACGGGGCCGTGCTCAGCGGACACGGGGGCGTGTCGAAAGTACAGCAGGCGCATTTATTGTAATTGCGAATTACAATTAATGAGGAGAGAGATTGTCAGACAGACACGGGGCCGTGCCCAGCGGACACGGGGCCGTGTCCAGCTCTCTGTTCAGCCTATAAATAGGAGTGCTTGGATTCATTTCATCTCATCCCTTGGCACACCACCTCTCTCACACTTCATCCACCACCCACCACCATCACAACACCATCATCCACCACCATCATCCATTGTCCATCGTAGAGTGTGTGAGTCGTCTCGGGATCCAAGATTGATCGTAAGAGTTCTTGACAATCAAGGCCATGTTTGCCTAAGTCTCTTACATCACTTGGTGAAGACAAAGTGTCTAGTATAATACTTTTTATTTCTAATCTTTTGCACTTTTTATTTGGTTTTGTATTAATGACTTTAATAACTAGTTACTTATGTTGAAGGTGATCTTTCCTTATCGTTTGTCCGTGGTGTCTTGGCATTATTTTACTGTCTATATAAAATAAAGGATTTTCACCATTCATATCTCCACGGTCTATATGGAGGTATGTTGGCTACCTGGTAGGGGGTTAAGGGAACGGTTTGGTAAAGGTCTTGCCATTGTTCAGCGTTTAGAGGTCCTGCAATGGACCTGGGTCAAATTTAGTAGGACCTCCTTCAATACTTCACGGTATTGGATGGCGGGGGTCCAAACTCTTTGATCCCCTCATAAGTTAACTACTATTAATACTATAACCCGGCTATTTAGGACTGTATCCCTGCTGACTCAGACTACTTAGCCGAGGGTAACGTCACCGCCAAAAGCGGGGCCTACCACAATACTGCATTAATAACTTAATTCATTATCTTCCAATAATCCACCCTTTTAGGATTGTATCCCTGCTGACTCAAACTACTGGGGTGAGGGTAACGTCACCTTCAAAAGAGGGGCCTACTACAATAACTAAGATAATCTCTTAAATATGTGCAAAAGTGCGGAAATAATCAAAGGTTATACTAGATACGAGTCGGAACCAAGTGATTCATCTTGTCTATCTGTTTTTCTTTTATTTTTATTTTCAGCATTTTAGTTAGCTTTTAATTTTCTTAGTTTAAAACATTTTTCTAAACTTTTATTTTGGTTAGACGTTGAGGATAAACCGGTACTAAAAGCTCTTGTGTCCTTGGACGACCTCGGTATCTTACCAACGCTATACTACACTCAACGATGGGTGCACTTGCCCATATGTGTGTTTAGTGTTAGTTAAATATCGTGTTTTATAAATTTAAAACTTGGCTAAAATAAGTGTTAAAAAGGGCTTAAAATATACACCTAAAATATACGACACTTTACCGCACATCAAGTTTTTGGCGCCGCTGCCGGGGACACAAGGATTTTAAGAAAGTTTAAAATCGACGGCCTAATCAGTTTTTCAAAACCTTTTCAAAACGCGCGCACATTTTTTCTGCATTTTAGTTTAGTTTGCATTTACAGTAGCCTGAACACGGGGCCGTGCTCACTGAACATGCCCCCGTGCTGCATATTTTTAGTTAAATACCCAGATACAGAGTCTGAACACGGGGCCGTGCTCACTGAACACGCCCCCGTGCTCAACGTGACCAGTAACTTTAATTAAAACGCCCAGATACAGATCCTATACACGGGGCCGTGTTCACCAGACACGGGGCCGTGTCCAGCCTTCTGTTTCAGTCTTTGTTTTCGTTTTCTGGTCCCGAGACTCAGTTGTGGTCTGCTGAGTGATTCTTATGGATCAATACTCAGGAGGTTACAACTACACCTATGATGAGGATGATTATAGGGGTAATTATTGCACTAATTGTCGTAATGCACGTTCGATTCAAAATAATCACTCGTATCAACCATCCAATTCATACGCTTACTATGAGGAGCCCAGGTACGAGCCATCAACTTCATACACATCCTATGAAGACCCAAGGTATGAACCTCCTCCCTCATACTCATATTTTGATGAACCAAGGTATGAGCCCTCTTACTCATACTTTGAGGAACCAAGGTATGAGCCACCACCTTCATATGCTTATTATGAGGATTATGAAGAACAAAATTACGAACCTTATCCATCATATGCTTACAATGAAGGACAATGGTGTGAACCATCAACTTCATATGGGTATTATGAGGAACAAAGGGTCGAACAACCGGATTCAAGCTTAGAAAATAATGATTCTTTTTCTATAACCGAAGTGACCGATAGGATATTAGAACACATTAGAGTTATCGATCGATGTATAAAAGAAGCTCGCGCAAGGGAAGAGGAGTCCCGCGCAAGAGAAGAATTAAAAAAGGAAGAGATAACTAAAAATGAAAAAATGGAAGAACAAATAAGTGAAAAACCGACACATGAGTTAAACAACGAAAAAGGTGAGCCCAACAACGTTAAAATCCAAGAAGAGTCTAATTTCAAGGAAATTAATCTCTTGACACCTTCTTTCGAAAATCATTGTTTAGTACCCACTCATGCTAAGTTTTTAAAAGAGTTAAACACTAACACTAAAATTAACGAAACGGTAAGTGTTAAGTTAACTAATGATCAAACTTCGCTAATAAAAAAAGACCCATTTGAAATTAACATCACACCGGTTCCATGTTTCTTTCAAAATTCGTTTATTAGTAATGTCACAATCGATAAAGATCTTTGTGTTAACATAATGCCTAACTACATTTTCGAAAAATTAAGTATTAGTGATTTTTCTCCACTTCAAATACCCATTTTTCTATCCAATCGGAAAGTAATAAAATCAATCGGTATAGTTGAAGATGTCTTGGTTCAAACAAATCAAATGGTAATCCCAACCGACTTTGTCATCTTCGATGACGCTCCTCTAGTGTTGGGACGACCATTTGTAAAAACTCACGAAGCTTTGAAAAACCGGAAGTTCAACAATTTACCTCTTAAATTAGGGGCATTTAAAAGAAGTGTCGTTCTCGAACGATCAATGAAATATCCATTCGGCAATAATGACCCCCTAATTGAAGATGAGGATGAACCACCCGATACAAGTGAAGAGATTGACCACTTTGTTGAAGAAGAGGTCGCCATAGAACAAACTTTTAAAGTTCTTGATCGAAACGAGCAACCAAATAAGGAGTCTCCTAAAGACCCACCACTTGAGCTCAAAGAACTTCCAAAAGGTTTGGAATATGCTTTTCTAGACAAAGATGGTAAGTTACCTGTATTTATTTCGTCTAAATTAGATAACTTAGAAAAAGAAAAACTAATTAATCTTTTGAAAAAACACAAAAATGCAATAGCTTGGAAACTTGTTGACATAAAAGGAATTAGTCCTTCTATGTGCACACACAAAATTTTGATGAATGATGACTACAAATCGGTCATACAACCACAACGTCGAGTAAATCCAAATGTTCAAGAAGTGGTTAAAAACGAAGTCATCAAATTACTTGACGCCGGACTTATCTATCCTATTTCCGATAGTCCTTGGGTAAGTCCCGTCCAAGTAGTTCCAAAGAAAGGAGGTATGACGGTAATTACTAACGAAAAGAATGAATTAATACCAACGAGAACCGTCACAGGATGGAGAGTATGTATAGATTATAGACGATTAAATGAAGCAACAAGAAAGGATCATTTTCCTTTACCCTTCAATGATCAAATGTTAGAAAGATTATCCGGTCATAAATTTTACTGTTTCTTGGATGGTTTTTCAGGTTACTTTCAAATCCCGATAGCACCCGAAGACCAAGAAAAGACAACTTTCACATGTCCCTATGGAACTTTTGCTTATCGACGCATGTCGTTTGGTCTATGTAATGCCCCCACAACATTCCAACGTTGCATGGTAGCCATTTTCCATGACATGATAGAAAATACCATGGAAGTCTTCATGGACGACTTTTCTATCTTTGGGGATTCATACTTCATCTTTAATTAGGGGGTCATTATTGCCGAATGGATATTTCATTGACCGTTCGAGATCGACACTTCTTTTAAATGCCCCTAATTGAAGAGGTAGATTGTTGAACTTCCGGTTTTTCAAAGCTTCATGAGTTTTTACAAATGGTTGTCCCAACATTAGAGGAGCGTCATCGAGGATGACAAAGTCGGTCGGAATTACCATTTGATTTGTTTGAACCAATACATCCTCAACTATACCGATTGATTTTATTACTTTCCGATTGGATAGAAAAATGGGTATTTGAAGTGGAGAAAAATCACTAATACTTAATTTTTCGAAAATGTAGTTAGGCATTATGTTAACACAAAGATCTTTATCGATTGTGACATTACTAATAAATGAATTTTGAAAGAAACATGGAACCGGTGTAATGCTAATTTCAAATGGGTCTTCTTTTATTAGCGAAGTTTGATCATTAGATAACTTAACACTTACCGTTTCGTCAATTTTAGTGTTAGTGTTCAACTCTTTTAAAAACTTAGCATGAGTGGGTACTAAACAATGATTTTCAAAAGAAGGTGACAGGAGATTAATTTTTTCAAAATTAGACTCTTCTTGAATTTTAACGTTGTCGGACTCACCTTTTTTGTTGTTTAACTCATGTGTAGGTTTTTCACTTATTTGTTCTTCCATTTTTACACTTTCGGTTATCTCTTCCCTTTTTAATTCTTCTCTTGCGCGGGACTCCTCTTCCCTTGCGCGAGATTCTTTTATACAACGATCGATAACTCTAATGTGTTCTAATATCCTATCGGTCACTTCGGTTATAGAAAAAGAATCGGGGTTTTCTAAGCTTGAATCCGGTTGTTCGACCCTTTGTTCCTCATAGTACCCATATGAAGTCGATGGTTCACACCATTGTTCTTCATTGTAAGCATATGATGGACAAGGTTCGTAGTTTTGTTCTTCATAATACTCATATGAGGTGGGTTGTTCACGCCATGGTTCCTCATAATAAGCATACGAAGTTGGTGGCTCATATCTTGGTTCCTCAAAGTATAAGTATGAAGGCTCATACCTTGGTAAATAAAAATATGAGTATGAGGGAGGAGGTTCATACCTTTGGTCTTCATAGGATGTGTATGAAGTTGATGGCTCGTACCTGGGCTCCTCATAGTATGTGTATGAATTGGATGGTTGATATGAGTGATTATTTTGAACCTAGCGTGAGTTACGACAATTAGTGCAATAATTACCCCTATAATCATCCTCCTCATAGGTGTAGTTGTAACCTCCTGAGTATTGATCCATAAGAATCACTCAGCAGACCACAACCAAGTCTCGAGATCAGAAAACAAAAATAAAAACGGAAACAGAGGCTGGACACGGCCCCGTGTTCAGTGAGCACGGCCCCGTGTTCAGAATCTGTATCTGGGCGTTTTAATTAAATTTACTGATTTCGTTGAGCACGGGGGCGTGTTCAGTGAGCACGGCCCGTGTTCAAGCTACTGTTACTGGGTGTTTTTATGAAAATGTGCAGCACGGCCCCGTGTTCAGCGAACACGGCCTCGTGTACAGGCTACTGTAAATGCAAATATAAACTAAAATGCAGAAAAATGTGCGCGCTTTTAAAAAGGTTTTGAAAAACTGATTAGGCCGTTGATTCCTAACTTTCTTAAAATCCTTGTGTCCCCGGCAACGGCGCCAAAAACTTGATGCGTGTGAAGTGTTATATATATTAGGTGTATATTTTAAGCCCCTTTAACACTTATTTTTAGCCAAGTTTTAAATTTATAAAACACGATATTTTACTAACACTAAACACACATATGGGCAAGTGCATCCATCGTGAGCGTAGTATAGTGTTGGCAAGATACCGAGGTCGTCCAAGGACACAAGAGCTTTTAGTACCGGTTTATCCTCAACGTCTAATCAAAATAAAAAGTTTAGAAAAATGTTTTTAACTAAGAAAAATAAAAACTAACTAAATGCTGAAAAATAAAATAAAAAGAAAAACAGATAGACAAGATGAATCACTTGGTTCCGACTCGTATCTAGTGTAACCTTTGATTATTTCCGCACTTTTGCACATATTTAAGAGATTATCTTAGTTATTGTAGTAGGCCCCTCTTTTGAAGGTGACGTTACCCTCACCCCAGTAGTTTGAGTCAGCAAGGATACAATCCTAAAATGGTGGATTATTGGAAGATAATTAATTAAGTTATTAATGCAAATTATGGTAGGCCCCTCTTTTGGAGGTGACGTTACCCTCTACTAAGTAGTCTGAGTCAGCAGGGATACAGTCCTAAATAGCCGGGTTATAGTATTAATAGTAGTTAACTTATGAGGGGATCAAAGAGTTTGGACCCCCGCCATCCAATACCGTTAAGTATTGAAGGAGGTCCTACTAAATTTGACCCAGGTCCATTGCAAGACCTCTAAACGCTGAACAATGGCAAGACCTTTACCAAACCGTTCCCTTAACCCCCTACCAGGTAGCCAACATACCTGCATATAGACCGTGGAGATATGAATGGTGAAAATCTTTTATTTTATATAGACAGTAAAATAATGCCAAGACACCACGGACAAACGATAAGGAAAGATTACCTTTAACATAAGCAACTAGTTATTAAATTCATTAATACAAAACCAAGTAAAAAGTGCAAAAGATTAGAAATAAAAAGTATTACAGTAGACACTTTGTCTTCACCAAGTGATGTAAGAGACTTAGGCAAACATGGCCTTGATTGTCAAGAACTCTTACGATCAATCTTGGATCCCGAGACGACTCACACACTCTACGATGGACAATGGATGATGGTGGTGGATGATGGTGTTATGGTGGTGGTGGGTGGTGGATGAAGTGTGAGAGAGGTGGTGTGCCAAGGGATGGTTTGAGCTTGAGCCAAGCACTTCTATTTATAGGCTGAACAGAAGCTCGGGCACGGCCCCGTGTCCAGTGGGCACGGCCCCGTGTCCACATCCTTCTCTTTATTCATTTAATGTTGTTTTGTCTTTTTAGTTGACCACACCCCCGTGTCCGCTGAGCACGACCCCGTGGTGCAGAAGAATCTTTGTACTATGCAGATTTGCTGGATTGTGCGAATCTTATAGTTGACCACGGCCCCGTGTCCGCTGAGCACGGCCCCGTGGTGGGCAATAGAAGCTTCTACCACTTTGTCTTTTCTGCTGACACTTGGGCACGCCCCCGTGCTGGCTGAGCACGGGGCGTGTTCAGGCTTCTGATCTCTTGTTTTGCTTGGGAAGATGCTGTCGTGGGGTCAGGCATGCCACGTCTTGTTCCTTTTCTTGTATTTATGTTAGATTTTGATGTCTTTTTGCTTCTTTTGTTAATTTGAGCTCATTTAATCCTAAAAATACAAAAGGAAGACAAAAGCACACTTTTTCCAACATTAGTACTAAAAAAGGGTTAGTTTTATGCCTCATTTGATGAAATTTATATGTTGCATTTTTAACACATCAGTGGTTGTGGGGCTACTAGTTGTTCCAGACTTGGGCCAGCAGCAGTTGTAGCTAGGATATGAAAATTAGCTAGGCTTCTATTAAGCATATCCTGTGTATGGGCATCTGTCTCTCGCTTAGCAGCTGCTAAAATTCTTTACTGTTGCAACTTTCGCATTCTTTTCCTACGTGCAAAGGCTTCCTTACTGAACCATCCTCGTTTCTTATGAGGGAATGGCTCTTCTGACTGAGCTTTAAAGGCAAACATCCCTTCTTCCTGATCAGCAGAATACCCAGAAAGGGCAGGTTGTGATGAGGTACCTTCACTCCTAGGTGAATTAGACAACTGACGACTCATGTCTGAGGGTCCTTGATCACTCATACTGGAAACTAACAAATAGTCAAATAACACATAATAAATAAATACAGTTATGCACATATTTCCGTAATTTATTTCCTAACACAAAATTTAGAATTTAAGTGTCAGCAGAACACTTCTTCTCTGATACCACCTTCTGTCGCAACCCCCGATCCCTTATCTGTCCCGGGAACGGGCGGACGCGAACTCAGATTTTCGGTGGTATCAGTTGGTTAATTTGGCAGCGGAAATTACATCAGGACCGTAGTTAGGAAATGTTTATCAGAGTAAAACCACCATATTTGATATTAATAATCACGTGGGCAAGTCCTTTTCCGTTTGGTGGTGTTTCTTTGTTTTTCTAGTTGTTTTACTTTCATGGGGCATGTCCTGTGATTGAACTAGTGTAGACTATCTGCACTACTTGTGTTTTTTGGTTGTGAATATATAGAATCACCGGGGTAACCCTTTACCCAAAAAAATAATCACGTGGGCAAAACCCAAGTTTCTTATTACAATACGTTTATAGGGACAAACCCTATTTTATTGAATTTAAAACATCGTCTTTTAGGTAACTTTTATAGCCACATTTTTTTTCCAAGCCTTCAGTGCTCTACAGCTGGCTTTTTACTAATTGGCTGTCATATTTTGTTACCTGAAACGCGTTTTAAAAACATTTGTCAGTGGGAAATACTGGTGAGTGAATCCCAGTTTAATCAAGAAACATTTTATCAATTAAAACAGTATTGAGAGCGATCACATTGTTTATTTCTACACAATTACTCATTCAGTACTGTCAATCCTGACTTGTGGGTCATATTACACATTAGCTAACTCGTCGTCCAATGGTAACGTACTGTCATCCCCAACTTACTACTCACAGTGTAGTAAATTTTGTATACAAAACCCCTACATACCGGCAGTAATTGAAGAACTACAAAGACTTAATCACCGCTTAATCACATTGTAAAACATTACAAAAAGAGGATAAACTCACATTGCTATCTTAGACTTCGCGTAAGGGTTTCCTGGATATAATCTATAATTTATACAAATGTACATTGGTTAGTATCATAACCCTTTAAAAATATTAATGATACCCTCCCCAAGACGACATTCCAACAACTACGTCGGGCAGAACCACGACAGTTATTACGGAACCCTAAATCAATCGGGCAGCGTATCTATTACGAAACTGGGGTTATAATACTTACAACGAAGCAGAACCTCGCTAATTAGGGGTATAATACCAGCGTTCTAAAGCCTATATTTCAGAAATTGAGATTGAGAATTGAATTGTGAACGAACTGAAATGAAATCTGATGCGTTCTTTATATAGGTGCTGAAATTGGGTCTCACGCAGCCCGCGTAGATGTACGCAGGGGCTTACGCGGCCCGCGTACAAGTCCGGGTAGGGTTTAGGGTGTCCGGGTCACTACCTAGCATCGCCACGATGATGACACGTGTCATCACCGGGCTGTGCCACCATTTTGATCTCACACGGCCCGCGTAAGTGTTAAGGTTAGCTTACGCGGCCCGCCTTAACTTAAGATTCACCGAATTCAGCTTTGAGCCTTGATACCGCCCGCGTGAAGGTTGGGGTGGGTCCTACGCGGCCCGCCTCAGCTTAAAATTTAGATTTTAAATTTTATTTTTAATGCTATACTATATTTCGGGCTTGGTTTTCACATACGGGATGTATTTAAAGACATATTAAGACATTTTAAAATATAATAGGGTGTCGGAAATATTTTGAGAGTGTCGGTTTTACTGAGGGTTGTTACACTATCGATGCCAATGACTGCGGGTTGACTGCCCAAGGTAGTTCGTAATACACACTCACCAGTGTGAGTCATGTAACAAATTGTCCTTAACAACCCCTAAGTGAACAGGTGTTGAGTCCAAACAAATAGTACTATCGTTGCTAAGGCAGGTAGACAACATTCCATGTGTAACCATAACAAACAAGCAATCATTAAGTCACGTATAACATGCGGTAATCGGTTAGCGTTTAAAGTATTGTGTAGTGTGTTCGATGTGATTTAGAATAAGTAACGTATGTAACACCCAAAAGTGCATAAAGCAAAAAGGGATCGAGTATACTCACAGGGATTGGTGGATTGAAGGGAGCGCTAGAAAGTAAGGTTAGCCTGAACAGATTGATAGCATAACGATAAGGGATTCGTAAAACAGAGTAAAGTGTCAGTGGGTCGAGCAGCTGTCCGATCGGATGGCAGTCCGTTCGGTTAGCCGGTCGTTCGGGTGACAATCCGCTCGGATGGTCATCCGATCGGGTGACCTTTCGAGTGGATTGTTTCTTCCTTTAGGAAGGATGTGTTTGTGTATGATGGCTTGATTTTTGAAGTTTTCGTTGTAGCATTTTGAAAATGGAGAAGTATCTCTACCTTTCAGGTCGGTCGATCGGACGGCAGTTCGATCGGACAGCAATCTGATTGGCGAGGCTTCTCAGGTTTGGGAACAAATTCACAGCAGGACGGTCACTCGATCGGATGGCAATCCGATCGGGTGGCAACCCTTGCGAATTGAACATGTTGGAAATTGTTTAAGTGTTGAAGTCTGAACATTACATGGTCGAGTGGTAGCCCGGTCGGGTGGTAATCCGATCGGACAGCACTTCGTTCAATGTTTGTCCTTCAAAGTTTGAAAGTAGCAGTTGAGTGTGGGGCCAAGGTGCAAGTCTATCGGGTGACAATCCGATCGGACGGTAGTACGATCGGACGGCATTCCGTCCTGGTCGTTCTGATCGTCTCACACTTGGTTGTTTTGATAGTTTATCATTTTATCAAGATGTTTTGATAACGTGTTAAGCAATAGAAACCTCGTCATGCCGTAGTAACCTGATCGGACAGAAATCACCCAAAACCCGACAAGTTAACTGTTCGAGACGGTGTTCCATGTTCAACCCGAAATCGGTAATCTTGTGGATAGAATCCAGGTCTTGAACCAACACATCCACATGAAAGAGTAGAAGATCAGAACAAGCTCCGATTCTATTAGTTTTGAGTGCAATGGGTGTAAAAGAGTTGAAAGAAAGTTGGAAAACCATCTTTCAATCCTTTTCACCTTGGATATGTTTAGATCTATGAAAGATCTTCGTTTATTTATGTGGAAATCATTCAGATCTAAGTTGTTCTTGAAGGATTGAGGCCAAAACATAAAGTTCCTAAGAACACCATGATGGCATCATCCTAGAACACCTCAAATCTAGTGATTTTACGGTTAAAAGTTAAGATTCAAAAGATAGAAAGGTGTAGAATCAAGTGCTGATCATAAAAGTACAAAGATTAGGTTGAAAACTTACAAGATTTGAGAGAAATCGGGGAAAAGAAGCTTGAGTGCGGCTGGTTCGAGCAGAGAGATGTCACTTACCAAAAGTAGTAACAAGTGAGGTATTTATAGGGTTTCCTAAAGTGGAAAGGGCTGGTCGATCGAGTGGCAGCCTGATCGATTGGCTGGCCGATCGAGTGGCAGCTCGATCGAACGGCTGGTCGATCGGCTGGTCACTTGGTCGATTAGCCACTTGGTTCGAGTGTTCGGTGCGACGAGTTTTGCCGTTTCGATTGCGAATGCGAGCGTTGCGATAGAGTTTCCTAGTCAAATTACTTTTAATCCCGACTACTATATCAACATACAATCATCCTTAATTGATTTGCGTTTAGCGTTTGCGATTCGATTGCGATTGAGTTTCGATTGCGTTTTCGATTAATCACCACACATAAACATAATTAAACATGCACAAGTAACACATAAGGCACACACACATAGAACAATATCCAGAACACGTAATTCGAGTTGCGAGTGCGATTGCGATTGCGATAAAGCGATAAAACATGCGATAAATATCGAATAAACCTCGATTATTAATAAGTACTCCACATAATACAACTAAAGTAAAGCGTAAAATAGACTATCTACAGTCAAAGAAGTCAAAACAGGAATTGAGCATGGAGTGACAGATCGCAATTAGAAATCTTGTCTCCCTTTGACTTCAATCTTGACTTTGACTTTAACTTTCGAAACACGGGGTGTTACATCACACATACCACATAAATGGTCTAACACATATTCCATGATCTCTCGATTCTTCCGTTTGTGTCAAAATGTCTAACCATGCTATAAATTCTCGGTTGACTTTCAGAAAGTCAACCTTCTAGCATATAGCTTCCTATTTTTGAACACGCATTCATATTGATATGGTAGACCATATTAGTGACATCATATTCATTTCATACATAATGTTGTATGACACATACAAATACATGACCACCTAGTCACATACACATAATCAATTCACACATACTTATGCTTTCATAATTCTATATTCGACAACCACACCCTATAAGAATCAACTTATCATATTCGTAACATCATCCTTTGCTAGTAAGGTCATATGCTATACATTTAGTACACGTTCACTTTTAACCGCAATTAAGGGATTAGTAGACCACATACCAAACCTCACCCGTTCAAACACAATGTACAAGCTCCTAATGCATAAACTTGACCAACACATAAATTTAATCCGAATTCTTATACGAGTTCCATCTAAAGCACATTCTTCAAGTTAGTAAACTACAAAATTCATCACAGTCACTTTTTATACATATAAACTTACAACTTGCATACAATTCCACATATTTGCTCTCTTAGGCATTTCATCGAACGCTTGGCGTGCGTACCACTATTTAAGCTTAATGTACAAGTATATCATGCTTCAATTCCTACTTTATGTTTTCATTCATCAACACCAGAAAACATTAGGTAAACTCATATTATGCTCAATTTAGCTAACAAGATTTATTCATATACCACATAATACATCAATCTTTCACAAGAATTAGACATGGATGATGATTCAAGTCATCATCCTTACCATAACTAATGGGTTTCACCCCTAAGCATCAAATTAACCTAAATCATGCAATATCCATGTTCCATATAAAGATTCTAACACCTACACATGCTCAATTTCACTTAAATTCACGGATTAAAATATAACCCACTTCATACAAGTTCACCAATCTTAGTTTTGAGACATACCTTATGATCCCCTTGTGAAGGTGATCATTAATCCATGTTTATTCATGAATTTGAGCTTCGATTTACCCTTCAATTTGATCATTTAAGGTTGAGCTAGGGTTTGGCTCCTTTGGGAGCTCCTGAACGATCCAGAACACACACGAATGTGTGTTTGTGTGTGTTTTTATTTTCTTTTAATATCTCAACTTTCATTTTAACCCACTTTAGTCCCTCGTGTTTGTTAATTAAACATAATTGGCACCATTTTCATCTTTATATAGCTTTTACCATTCCCTCAACTAGGTTAAATAGCCTAGTTACTTATTTCATGATATGTCCTATAGGAACATATGACAATATAAACATTCGGGTTTTGGGGTGTTACACGGCCTCACTTGCTTGCATCTTTCTCCAGTCCCATACTTATTATCTTCAAAGATAACATCTTTACTAAATGTAATCTTCATGGTTTTTGAATTAAGCAGTCTATACCCCCTTGATTCTTCGCTTTCCCCTCTCAAAACAGAAACAAAACTTTTTTCATCTAATTTAGCTGGTTTCTCCTTTGGTATGTGAACATCAGCAATGCATCCTCAAACCCTGAAATGTTCAATAATCTGCTTGGTTCCACTCCAGGCTTCTTGTGGTGTAATCCCTATTAGTGCCTTAGTTGGACTTCTATTAAGAATGTAGACAGTCCATACAACATTCTGCCCAAAACATCTTTGGTATTTTCTTTGAAGCAAGAAGGGTCACCACCACGTTCAACACTTTTCGATTCTTGCGCTCCACCACAACATTCTATTGTGGTGTGAATCATGTGTTTAATTGCCTCTGAATTCCATGATATTTACAAAGCTTATTGATAGCTTTGGAAAGATACTCACCTCCTTGATCATTCCTTAGCCCCTTAACAACCTTTCTAGTTTCTGTTTTAACTTTACTTTTGAAAAGCTTGAAATAGTTATGTGCTTCTGATTTTTCACAAATTATATAAACCCATGCCTTTCGGCTAAAACCATCAATGAAACTTATAAAAAAACCTATCACCATGTTGGAGATTGGTGTAATCGGGCCACAAATATCCAAATGTATCAATTGTAATACCTCCTTTGCTCTCCATGTGTTTGTGCTTTGGGATTGACTTTTTGGTTTGTTTTTCAGCAAGGCAATCTGCATATACAATTGTATCAGAAAGGAATCTAAGCAGCCTCCGAACTATATCTTTTCTTTGAAGTAGTTCCATATCTATTGCAGCTAAGTGCCCATATCTACCGTGCCACAACCTTTAAATGCCACAACCTTCACCTTTCTTTTTTTGGGACACTTTTGATCTCTCACAAAGGTTAAGCATACGATTAGTGCTCTTAAAGCTTTGAAAGAACAAACCTTTTTCTGGGTGGTAGAGCTTGCAAATATCATCTTGTGTGAGAAAAGCTAGCTAGTTTCTTTTGTTGGAGCTAACCGACTAAGTAGATTGTTTTTGAGATCCAGTACATATAGTACACATCACTTATCAAGTATGTAGCGTCTCCAATATTCAACTTCACCAGTCCCTTTCCACCTACAGTCATTTGTGTATTATTCCCCAGCTTGATTGAATGAGAAAAGCCTTGGTCCAAGTTAATGACCTTTCCTTTATCGCCACACATATGGTTGGAATAAATCGAGTCCAAGAATCATATGTTGCCTCTGCTTCCATCATTCGTTTGAGCCATGAACCCATTGTTTTCCTCATCTATTGGTGCAACAAGCATTACTTCTTCCTCATCATCAAACCCTGCATAGTTTGCCTCTTTCCAAGTTAGACATTCATGTTGAAAATGTCCCAGCTTGTGACATTTGTAACATTGAATAGTCTCCTTATTGTATGATGAACACCCTCGACCATCTATGATCTATGGAGTAATTTCTCGTTCATCTATGATATATGGAAATTTTGTGAATGTCTCTAGATTCTTCGATGGAAACCAGCAAATAGAAGTACCTTTCGGTGAAAATTCTTAAGATCTTCTCTATGATCTTGACATCTCACAAATTTTGTCCGTTTTTTCTCACTGATTTGATCGTTTGCTCGTAACTCCTCCGTCGTCTTCCTTTGAGTATTGTTTTGGGTGATACCCACCGGAGACTCCTCAAAACCGGGATCAATCAGATTCCATAAACGCTTTGCTTTCAGGAGGTTTTCCGTCATCCTACTCCAGCGTTCGAAATACCCATCAAAGTGAGGCACCTTCAATTTCTCTTCACTCACTCTCCGTACTTTATTTTGGCTATCGCTTTTTTTTTAACTTGCTTTCCGCTTTGAAGGGCTTCATCATCATGCTTTAGATCAAAAGGGGTTCAATTTCTTATGGGTTTGATTTGCATTTCCGTGATTCGATTTTGATCCGAATTCTGATGGGCTTGTTATGATTTATTTTGATTTGATTTCATGAATCGTGATCAAATCGTTCCAAGCATGGTGTAATTATTAGTAATATATGTATTTGTATTCAATTATCTGTGTTGTTCATTGAATACAATAGTTAGGTTTTTGATATGTTGGTCATGAGTAAAGTTAGTGAGTTGGAGGATTGATTTAATAGTCCTTCAAAGCTTATTCAACAAATGTCATTTTTCTTTTTATATGGTTTCTGCTTCACAGAATGATTGTTTGATAAACCAGGGTCATCAAATGATACCTGGAATAGCATTTTATGGAATTCATTATTTTTATCAAATGAGATAAACTCTAAATTATAAATTCTGAGTGTATATGAGCTAGTGTAAACATTTTTGTAAGCTAAGGTCACGTTAGTGTTGTACAAAAAAAATCATATTTGTATGTATTATTGTAATTTTTCCATTGTGATGTAGTTTCTCTTTCATTTTAGCTATAAAACCATATAAAAGATCTATTTATCAATTATATATCCAAATAAAAGATCTATTTATCAATTATATATATCCAATAATTCAAGACCAGAACTAACAAAAACGAATCTGGGTGCTTTTCACTAAATTTTAAACACCGGGAATAAAAGTTAAGAAATACAAAATAAGTGACCCCATATTGACTGTGGTATTGTATAGCACTCGAAAGTCAAACGAGACAAGCTGATCCCGATTACTTTACTTATTTTTAGAATATTTAAAATGAAAGTTAATATTTTATTTAACACTCCAATTATTTTCACACTTATAAAATCTTATTTTCACATCCCTATAGCTATACGACCCGTATAGAGTTAGTTATATGAGTCGTATAGGAGAATCTTGCAAAAAAAAACCTCTCAGATAATGTTTTTTTTCTCCATGTGTACGAGCCGTATAACACTATCCATATAATGTTATATGACCAAAACCTCATATAATGTTATACCACCCGTATAATATTATACGAGCCGTATAGAATGTTATACGATCTAATATTTTCTCTATCTATACAAGCCGTATAACATTATACGAACCGTATAGCATTATACAACCTAATATTTGTCATGTCAGACTATTCTATATGGGCCGTATAACCCTATACGACCTGTATCGAGAATGTGAAAATAAGATTTTAGGGTGTGAATTTATTAACACCCATAATACCCTTATACAACGATATTGATAACCCTTTACTTATATTTAGGGGAGGGTTATATAGAAAACCCTTAAGTTTTTAGAAAACTCTGGAAACTCAAATCTCCCCCCATTTTTACCCAACCTCCCGACATTTTTTTTTGAAAAAAATAACACATGTAATATACATGTTTTAAAGTGTTTTGGGCAAAAAAAAAAAAGCGCCGAAAGGATGTTTTTAAAAAAAATAAACAAATTTCAACATGCTTCGGGTGACTAACATGCGTTAGGCACAAAAGGCAGAAACTTGCTGAAATTTGTTTTTTTTTTAAACATTCCTTCGGCGTTTTTTTGTTTTTTTGGCCCAAAACTCTTAAAAACATGTATATTACATGTGTTATTTTTTTCAAAAAAAAAAAATGTCGGGAGGTTGGGTTTTCTAGGGTTTTCTCAAAATGGAGGGTTTTCTACCTAGCATTATCCGTTATATATATTACTAAATATACCAATTTTATTCTTTTGGTGTTTATATATCGAGGACAATATCTAACTGATCTGATCGATCTTACCCATGATTATTACCAAACACTTAAATTATGTTATCGTTCAATTATTAATTAGCATAAAAGGTGACGTAGCCCCCAACGTCGCCTCTATATATATAGACTCAATTTCATATATCCCCATCAATCAACTGCGCGCATTTTATTATAAACCTTAAAAAATGGCCACAAGTCATGAAGTTAAACTCACTCAGATGAAGGAACATGTTCAGAAGCTCGGATCTTCAGCCGAGGTATGTAATGTAACTAATATCGGATTCATTAGTAAGAATGTAACCAAACCGTAACGTTAATCTGAATGATTCGGATATATATCGGAACTTTGTCACAAATAATGTTGTATTAAGTTTTTTATTCTTTTTTTTTTCGGAAATGTGGCTAAAAAAATCCTAAAAAATAATAATTAATATTTTATCATTATAATAGATTAATAATAACTAGGATTTGTTGTCGGAGATTTGTAGCAGATTGCGACACGGTAGTTTTGTAAGAAATGTGAAGGAAATGCGTTGGAAATGGTTTCCTACGAGGCGTTTTGCTACATCACGTATTTGTCATAAATGCATCGGAAAGTCAAAGCGACGCATTTCCTACGAAAACTGTCTTAAGAAATTTCTGTTTTTCTAGTAATGTTTCTTTTCTTTTTTTTTTTTTTGGCTATTTTGGTTTTGTGTAGAAGTATGGAGATGCAACACTAGAGAGGTTCTTGATAGATAAATCAATGGATCCGAATAAAGCAGCAAAGTTGTTTGTTGCATGGCAAAATTGGAGGTCTTCTTTTGTGCCACTAGGGTTTATCCCTGAATCTGAAGTTGTTGAAGAGTTAAACGCTAAAAAGGCATTTCTTCAGGGTTTATCCAAAAGTGGGCATCCTCTTTTGATTCTTCAAGCTAACAAGCATTATCCTGCTAAAGATCAGAATCAATACAAGAGTACATGTTTCTTCTCTCTTTCATTTGTTCTACTTTTGATTTTTTTTTTTCTGCTCAAATATGCACTTTTCTAACCCCTTAAATTTAAAAGTTTGTATATAGAAACAAAATGGTTCAAGTTAGTCTGTGTATAAACGTAAACGGTACAAAACTAAAAACTACATAAATAAATAAATAAATAAATAATTAGTTCAACTCACATGCATTATAAATCAATTACTTTAAGATGTTTATCTAATTAACAATGGTAAAAAAAAAATTATAATACTTTCATAACATTATTAGAAAATGAATGCTTTTCAAAACATTGTAACAAAACAAAGGGTGTTTATGTTCCTGTTCTTCATTGGATTTTTATAAAATAACTTGGCTGAACAACTAACTACGGTTTTGAAAAATGACATACCAAACTGCCTAGGTTTGTTAACTCGGTTGGATATACGAAACCAGCTAAAGGATTTGACACTATGAACTATTTTTATGTTTTTTTTTAAGTTATGGGTTTATATATTAAGGTTTTAAAATAATGAACATGCAGTTAATGATCATATATTATACATGCATATAATTAGTTACAAAGAAAATATAATTACATTGATAAGTAAAAGTAAGAAAACGTTGCTATGTGTTTCTAATATGTTACTAAAGTGGTAACTGGATCTAATATTCTAATTACTATTTACTTTTCAGCAATTAACCCCTTAATTACCAAATGCAGATTTGACCATAAAAAATCAAATTTGCATTTATCTTTGTATTGAGTTAGAACTTATTGCTCTACAAATGTAAATTACTTTTCCCTTCGTATTGCAGAATTTATGGTCCATATGCTTGACAAAGCAATTGCTAGGTACGTGATATTCTTTATTGGAGTTTTAAATACTTTAATATCTTTTTTTTATGTTTCATGTTAATTAGTTTTTAGTTTTGACAGAACTATTGAGTATAATAAGTTATCATTTTCCTTTTTTTAGCTTAATAAACTTGCACAAATTTGAAAAATAGTAACAATTTTAGCAATCAAGTAGAAATCATAAATTATAGTCAACTTATTTGTTGTGATTTAATGTATTAATGAAACACTTTGTAGTGGAATCAAAGGCACGGAAATTGGGAATGAGAAGATAGTTGTGATTATGGATATGCAAAAACTTGCTTATAAGAATGTCGATACTCATGGATTTATTGCTGGATTTCAAATTCTTCAGGTAAATTAATATCTAGAATACATACACACAGATAGGCACATACACTCGCACAATACAGACATATGCATGAAGCCATACATTTCAGAATACTAATTATTGCTAGAACATTTATACAACATGCAAATTTAATTTTTTATCTTAAAAATAAAAGTTAAATAAAAAAGGTATGTAATTAAAATTTTAAAACGTTTTTCTTCATTTTTTATGATAAATTCACTCTCATATAGTCTCCTCTTTATTGTCCAATCTTTATAAGGGGTTGTTTGTTTAACTCTTAATGAGACTCTTAATGGTTCAGACCTCTTACTGCTTCAGCACTTAATGGTTTAGACTGTTTGTTTTACGAGCAGATGTCTGAATGGTTCAGACATTTGCCTCTGAATAGTTAAGATTTATACAGAGTCTGAATGGTTAAGACATCTAATATGAATTGGTCAGACATTTGCCTCTAAACAGTTAAGCATTAGACCTCTTACTGGTTCAGCACTTAACCATTCAGATGTTGCCAAACAGCCCCTAAAATTAAGATGGTAATTTGTTAGCGACATATGTATGTGCATAAAGTTAAGAAAAAAGTCAGTGAAATTATTACACGACAATATGCACATCTGCATGTACATATATACACAGAATAAAATCACGAAAATATCCATCTTGACTGAAGATATTGAAAAATGGAAACTAACACATGATGCTTTGAATTTTTAGACATGACATTTTGTTTTTTATGCACGTGACGTTTATATAGAAAACCATGGCTAAAAAAAATAAAACGCCATGCCTAAATTTTAAAATATCATAGCTTAAATTCCTTTCTACAATTTTTTTACGAAAATAACTTTATAGTTAATCCAAAACCTATGTAAGTGTGTGAATATATAGCACTCCTTTTTAGTTACCATGTGTGTCCCAACAGTAAATTACTCGATATATTCTCCAAAAACATTAAGGTTTAAATTTTTGTATACGTTGATCATGTTTGGTTCTTATCGTGCAGTCTTACTACCCAGAGCGGTTAGCAAAACTTTACATGCTAAACATGCCGTGGTTTTTTGCGAGTGTTTGGAAGATAATTTCTCGTGTTTTAGAGAAATCAACATCGGACAAGGTATACTAGTCACATTCTTTGAACAAACAGTTTTTTTTAGATTAGATTTTTAACTTCTTTATATATTAAATATCTTAAATTAAATGTGGATTTGAGATATTTAGTATAGTTAAATAAGGAAAGATATTGTGTTTTGACATGTAATTGGTGATACAGATTGTGATCATATCTGGCGAGAAAGGAAGTAAACAACTATTAGAAGAAGTTGGCAAGGAGGCATTGCCTGAGGAACTTGGTGGGATGGCGAAACTTGTGCTACTTCAAGATGTCCAAGTGCCCCAACTTAAATGTTGATGAACATCATAAGAAGAAATTTATCGTCTATCTTTCCATTTCAATTTGAATTTACTCGTCTTCTCTATCGCATGTTTAACATCCAAAATAAGAGTTAGTCAGGTTGGCTAATTATTATGCTTAATTATTACATGTTTTATGAACCTTTTCTTTTAGGTTTAATGCCTAAACAGTCTTCTCAATTTTCTTCTTTATTATAATGATTTATGTTGGTAACTTAAGACCTTTATGGTTATAAGTAATTTTAATTAGTTGGATTTACTTAAACAAAGGGAAACAAGAATAAACACTGTTATGAGTTGATATGTGTAGAGTGCATACTCACACACAAATATTCTTATCTCTCTCACCCATAAACTTAAAGTTTTCGAGGGCAAAGCTCCCAAAGAATAGGGGGTTTGCAGGGGGCATCACCTCTGACACGCTTCGGAGGTAGGCGGAAATTTGATTACAATCTTTAAAATTCTCTGGAAATTGTCTTTAATTTGATCTAGTTGCTTGGTTTGTCATTTCATACCCACTATCCATATAAACTAGTTCACTAGTAGCATGATTGTCACAACCCCCGACCCCATCCTGGGAGCGGGAGCCGCGAACCAGTCAGATGATATCGGTATTTATTAATTACGCAGCGGATTTTTTTTTTATCAGGATCGTAGTTAGGAAATAATTTCAGAGTTTATAAAACACCTAACTTTTAATATTAAACAAATGGACTAAAACCCATATTTCATTTAATTGTTTTTATAGGGATAAACCCAAATAAATAAAACATAAATTTCTTCTTTTATTCAGGTATTTATAGCCAATTTATTTAAGCCTTCAGTGCCCCATAGCTGGCTACTATTATCTTTACAGCAAATTACCTGAAACACGTTTTGAAAATAATTTATCAGTAATAAATACTGGCGAGTTCATTCCATTTTTATAAAATATATTGTTATACTTTACAGCATCAAGGTTTTATTATTTGTGTATATTTACCCAACTCAATCAGCATTTGCCACATGGTGGCAGTTTCGATGTGACAGTGGTCATATCACTCATTGGCTCACTTTCGTCCAATATTGAATTTATCAAGTAATAGATATATAGTATATTTTACTATTATATTGGTCACTAGGCGATTCCTGTGATGGTGGTCAAATCACCGTTGATCATTCTTTCAACTAGTGACTCAGGTCATATTACTGTTGATTATTCTCTCAACTAGTAATTGTGGTCATATCACTGTTGATTATTCTTTCAACTAGTGACTCGGGTCATATTACTGTTGATCATTCTCTCAACTAGTAATTGTGGTCACATCACTGTTGATCGTTCTCTTAACTAGTGACTGGGGTCATAACACTGTTGATCATTCTCTCAACTAGTGTTTTTGCTTATGTCACTGTTGATCATTCTCTCAACTAGTGACTATGATCAAATCACTGTTGATCATTCTCTCAACTAGTGACTTGGGACTTAGTAGTGTCCCATGACATTACTTTGTCAATTATATTTTCTATGACACAAAACCATTTAGCCCAGAAAATGAAATATATCATTTTCTGTCAAACTAATAGCTATATCTTATCAAGTATAATATATTAATTAAATAATTGTAATATTATTATTTAATATATTAACGTGACTAAGACTAAAAATATAATCTTAGTATAGTAGAATATATTATTTTTGACTATTTTATTATGGTATACATTTATGGACTAAACATTATTTTATAATGTAAATAGTAATTTAGGTTTATTAAATATATTTTCTTTAATATATATTTTAATAATGATTAATAAAACTCTATTTTATATACACACCATTTAGATTTATCTCAATCATACATTAAATTTATTAATGATTTAATGTTAAAATAATATTAGTTATAGACTAACTGGGGCACAATTCCTCCTGTGATTGTGGTCATGCTGCTATTGGCTAACTTTTTTGCCAATAGTAACGAGGGTCAAGCAATGTATAAAACCTCCCATACCGGCAGTTATTACAGAATATAAAAATTTAATCACTGTAAGTATAACTGGTAAACATTTAGGATTTTGGAAAGCATTTTTAAATATAATTCTATTACAAAAAGGTGATAAAAAGGATAATGACTCACTTTGTAACTTTAGGGTTCAACTAGAAAGCCTCCTAGTATAATCTTGGGTATAACTCTTGAGCTATTTAATAAATATATATATTTGCACTTGTGTTAAGTATAGTAACCCTAATTCAACCTTATCCCTATGTCACGAGACAGAACCCCAACGAACTTAGTCGGGCAGAGCCTTGACATGCGTTATGAGGCTCCAGATCAATCGGAAAGGGCATCAGTGACTAGGGATTACAACACTTAAAACGGGGCAGGACTTTAGAGTATTATAAATATAATACTTTTAGAAAATTGAGTATATTAAAAAAATAGCGAGAGCGAAAGAAGGGAAGGAAAGGCAATTTAAAATTTGAAATGCGGCCTTCCTATTTATACTCATGAAGTGTTTACCAAAGATGGCCACGTACACCCATATAGAATAAATGTTAATTTCTACGTCTCCTTTCATCTCCAATTCATAAGTTTTGATTTTATTAATTTATTATTATTATATTTTTTTTTCTTTAAAGGGCCACGTACCCTTTTAAGAGAAAAGGTGAATGTCTACATTTAATTATTATTATAATATAATATCAACGTAAAATTTTACATATGTAAGATTTTTTTATTTAATTGTTTTATTATATGTATTATAATTGCTTCACTCATTTGGCGCTTATAACTTCTAAAATACAACCTTTTATAACACAATGAATATGTCTATCGAACGAGAATATTTATGTCTACATTTTGAACCTAGTTTCATTAAAAACGGAGTAGGTTTAATTATAACGTAGTTTTATTATTATAGTTACTAAACGGTTTCTACGTTGGCCAAAATACTTTATATTTCTATTGGTCAATTTACCCATGATCTATTCGTGTAATAACTTTATTGAAAAAAAAATATTGGGAATGTTACATCATCCTCACCTTGTTTTAAATCTCGTCCTTGAGATTCACTGAAATACAGATGAATATTTTTAATTTATCACTGATCCTAGTTCCTAAGTATATTCTGGTCATTGTTTTGAATTTTTACTTTACTTTACTTTGACCAGAACTATTCTTTATGTTTTGAGACTCTTAACTTCTCAAGAGTTCTTATTGAAAGTAAAATTATTATTGGCGTAAATTTATTTATTTATTTTTTTAGCACAATTTTTAGTTAGAGGTTTCCTAATACATTAATAATTGCAAAGGGAATTCTTATACTTTTGATGGTGTCCCAACTTATAGAGTTCCTGTCGTTTATCTTGTCGCACGAATTTCGAGACAGATAATCAAACGAAATAATGTTTGATATCGGAATTATAGATGTATACGAGAGATTTCTACAATTATCATTCACATACCTGTTCGTGATTTATCCCTAATTTCCAATCATTATGGCTTTTGAATTTCCTTATAGATATACATATCTATATAATCATGTATTTCACATGCTTGTAATATACACACCATTCATAAGATCAATGTATTTAACAGATTCATATTTTCGAAAACATGTCAAATATCTGGTCATGGTACTATTTAGGGAATTTCATTAGCATAACACATACCCCATCTCACCCGGTATCACTGGAGCGGTACCCTCATCTTACCCGGACAAGCTGGAGTGTTTACCACATCATACCCACACTTGCCGGAGAGGTAGTTATCATTGTATTTCCCATAAATATAATGTTTCTCACATCATTTATTATTGCTTATATCAAGAAATAAGGAAATTAGTATTCTCGTGATAGATCATATTCTAGAACCGAGTAGTACTAATAAACAAGAAATAACAGTGGCCAGGTGTTATTGCTTATTTATCATACTTGCACTGTTCTAGTCATTCTCCTGACGGCATACTAACATCCATCACACTTTATCTACACAAGTAATTTAGCTTATCTCGAAACTTATAATAAGGCATTGTTCTTAGGTTCAAGTCTAAATACTATCATTGGTGTTACTAGTAAATATTTATATCATAATTCTTTTGTCTAATCATAGATATTATTATAGTTGTGGTTTTCTTTTATTTTGGAAGATGGAGTTTTGACAAAAATATCATTGTCTCCATTGACACTATGGCTATGTTCAATGTGAAAAGTATGCTTACAGCTAACTCTATTCACGCTTATATATTATAAAATTCCGATGCACGAAATATTTTATTGAGACAGATGGTGTTTTAAAACATAATACATTTCATGATTTATTCTAATAATGACTTCATGTTTTCATATGAATCACCAGTGATATTTTCTCTTATGTTTATCTACAGAGGATATTTTATTATTATATTGTATATATGTCATCAAGAAATTCTATTATGTATATACATGTGTATATTTTAGAAACATAAAATTTCAAATCTCTAGTTAATATTAAAACTTACATAATATATATATATATATATGTATATACACATATATATATAATACTAAATTATTTTGTAATTTATAAAAATATAACTATATATATCCGATAGTACCAATCGTCAAGCTTATTTCCACAACTTTATTTACCCTTTTATAAAAGCAGTATATTGAAATAAATTTATGTTAAATTTATTGAATCTAATACTTTGAAATTAAAGGATGGATTAATAAATATTTAGAGAAATAAATTAATCCAAATACAAATTTTCTGGATTTAGGGGAAACAATTTCATTTTTAACTAATGGGTTAAACCATATTGATTTAAGATATTAAAACTTAACTCTTGACTTATTGTATATTACATTATTTATTCAAAGAAGTATTATAGTAGGTAGTACAAAGTTTGACGTTTTCTAAAATTGATTCTAAATATATTAGATAATTAAGTAATATACAGATATTAGAATATGTAAGTGTATCTTAAACAATAGTAATTTGTTTAAGGATATTACAATATTAAAATTGTAAATTTGATTTTTTTTGAAGCTACATAAAGGACAAGCGTATTAAACACACAATTGAGTCAATTATTTTTATGTGGGGCATCCATTTTAATTTTAGTTTGAAAATAAAACAATAACTAGAACGTTCTGTGAAATTCTAACGTGCCAGGTAAATTAATTATATAAGTAAATAAATAGCATACTAAATTATTAATTTAAATCAAGTAAGGGGTTTTCATTTTGTAATATCTTTTACTTGAAAAAAAATCAATTATTTATTCTTTTATATATATATATATACCGATTGTACGAATCATCAAACCCCTTTTTTCTGTTCTTTTATAACATATCATAAATAAAAATTATTACTTTTAATTTTTTTTCCTAGGGTGTTATAACTATACCATCGTAAAAGAAAATTTTGCATTCAAAGTTTACTAAATAAAGAAAGAATTTGAAGGAGTACAGGGAAGGTTTCAATTTGATTCTACTCAAATATATTGAAAACCCTTTGTAATTGGTTCTTTTTATACAAAATGTTATAACATTAACTATATTCGTTTATATAGTTTTTAATCGATATAAAATAATTAATAGTATCTTTGAACATTATATTACTATAAATATATTTAATATACTAGTAATAATTACCTTTTATTTACTAGTATATTTTAATTCAAATTTAACTCAAAGTTAACATAAGGATAATTTAAATTTCTATTATATTAATTTAAATTATCAGTCAGCTATATATACTAAAATATGTTTTTTCCGTGCCTCGCAAGGGCCGTTTCTGATTAAAGATAGTTTCATATATAGATCTATGTTTAAAAGTGATTGTTATTGTCATTATAATGGAACGAAAGATTGACCATAAAGATTAATAATTAAGCTTTGAATGAATTCATTGTAGCAACATTATTGTTTTATCTTGACACACAATAAATATATTACATATATTAAATGTTGGGTCAAATTTATTTATTTATTTATTATTATCATTATTATATATATATATATATATATATATATATATATATATTCATGATTGGTACTTTTAATTAATACAAATATTTTAACTTATAAATATATTAGGTAAATGGGGTACTTACCTATTTAGGGAGTAAACGATCATTGCAAACTTAATGCAATTAGTAGTAAGGCATCCCTATTAGAGACATAATACATCTGCCTAGTTAGCCTATGGGTACATTAAATTATATTGGTCCCTCATACTGCGAACTCAAAATTTGTTAGAATAACATATAAATCATAATATACATATGAAAATTTATCTACACAGAATATCACATAAATTAAAATATTAATTTCCTAACATAATGGTTAAGTTTTAGTTATTAAAAGAACACCTAAATGTCTTAAACCAGTGGCTCTGGTACCACCTTCTGTCACAACCCCTGACCCCATCCTGGGAGCGGGAGCCGCAAACCAGTCAGATGGTATCGGTGTTTATTAATTACGCAACGGATTTTTTTTATCAGGATCGTAGTTAGGAAATAATTTCAGTGTTTATAAAACACCTAACTTTTAATATTAAACAAATGGACTAAAATCCATATTCCATTTAATTGATTTTATAGGGATAAACCCAAATAAATAATACATAAATTTCTTCTTTTATTCAGGTATTTATAGCCACTTTATTTAAGCCTTCAGTGCTCCATAGCTGGCTACTATTATCATTACAGCAAATTACCTTAAACACGTTTTGAAAATATTTTATCAGTAATAAATACTGGTGAGTTCATTCCATTTTTATAAAAATATATTGTTATACTTTACAGCATCAAGGTTTTATTATTTGTGTATATTTACCCAACTCAATCAGTATTTGCCACATGGTGGCAGTTTCGATGTGACAGTGGTCATATCACTCATTGGCTCACTTTCGTCCAATAGTGAATTTATCAAGTAATAGATATATAGTATATCTTACTATTATATTGGTCACTAGGCGATTTCTGTGACGGTGGTCAAATCACTGTTGATCATTCTTTCAACTAGTGACTCGGGTCATATTACTGTTGATCATTCTCTCAACTAGTAATTGTGGTCATATCACTGTTGATCATTCTTTCAACTAGTGACTCGGGTCATATTACTGTTGATCATTCTCTCAACTAGTAATTGTGGTCGCATCACTGTTGATCGTTCTCTTAACTAGTGACTGGGGTCATAACACTGTTGATCATTCTCTCAACTAGTGTTTTTGCTTATGTCACTGTTGATCATTCTCTCAACTAGTGACTATGGTCAAATCACTGTTGATCATTCTCTCAACTAGTGACTTTGGACTTAGTAGGGTCCTGTGACATTACTTTGTCAATAATATTTTCTATGACACAAAACCACTTAGCCCAGAAAATGAAATATATCATTTTCTTCATATTCCATTTAATTGATTTTATAGGGATAAACCCAAATAAATAATACATAAATTTCTTCTTTTATTCAGGTATTTATAGCCACTTTATTTAAGCCTTCAGTGCTCCATAGCTGGCTACTATTATCATTACAGCAAATTACCTTAAACACGTTTTGAAAATATTTTATCAGTAATAAATACTGGTGAGTTCATTCCATTTTTATAAAAATATATTGTTATACTTTACAGCATCAAGGTTTTATTATTTGTGTATATTTACCCAACTCAATCAGTATTTGCCACATGGTGGCAGTTTCGATGTGACAGTGGTCATATCACTCATTGGCTCACTTTCGTCCAATAGTGAATTTATCAAGTAATAGATATATAGTATATCTTACTATTATATTGGTCACTAGGCGATTTCTGTGACGGTGGTCAAATCACTGTTGATCATTCTTTCAACTAGTGACTCGGGTCATATTACTGTTGATCATTCTCTCAACTAGTAATTGTGGTCATATCACTGTTGATCATTCTTTCAACTAGTGACTCGGGTCATATTACTGTTGATCATTCTCTCAACTAGTAATTGTGGTCGCATCACTGTTGATCGTTCTCTTAACTAGTGACTGGGGTCATAACACTGTTGATCATTCTCTCAACTAGTGTTTTTGCTTATGTCACTGTTGATCATTCTCTCAACTAGTGACTATGGTCAAATCACTGTTGATCATTCTCTCAACTAGTGACTTTGGACTTAGTAGGGTCCTGTGACATTACTTTGTCAATAATATTTTCTATGACACAAAACCACTTAGCCCAGAAAATGAAATATATCATTTTCTGTCAAACTAATAGCTATATCTTATCAAATATAATATATTAATTAAATAATTGTAATATTATTATTTAATATATTAACGTGACTAAGACTAAAAATATAATCTTAGTATAGTAGAATATATTATTTTTTACTATTTTATTATGGTATACATTTATGGACTAAACATTATTTTATAATGTAAATAGTAATTTAGGTTTATTAAATATATTTTTTTAATATATATTTTAATAATGATTAATAAAACTCTATTTTATATACACACCATTTAGATTTATCTCAATTATACATTAAATTTATTAATGATTTAATGTTAAAATAATATTAGTTATAGGCTATGGCTACTGGGGCACAATTCCTCCTGTGATTGTGGTCATGCTACTATTGGCTGACTTTTTGGCCAATAGTAACGAGGGTCAAGCAATGTATAAAACCTCCTATACCGGCAGTTATTACAGAATATAAAAATTTAATCACTGTAAGTATAACTGGTAAACATTTAGGATTTTAGAAAGCATTTTTAAATATAATTCTATCACAAAAATGTGATAAAAAGGAGAATGACTCACTTTGTAACTTTAGGGTTCAATTAGAAAGCCTCCTGGTATAATCTTGGGTATAACTCCTGGGCTATTTAATAAATATATATATATATATATATATATATATATTTGCACTCGTGTTAAGTATAGTAACCCTAATTCAACCTTATCCCTATGTCACGAGACAGAACTCTAACGAACTTAGTCGGGTAGAGCCTTCACATGCGTTATGGGGCTCCAGATCAATCGGGAAGGGCATTAGTGACCAAGGATTACAACACTTAAAACGGGGCAGGGCTTTAGAGTATTATAAATATAATACTTTTAGAAAATTGAGAATATTAAAAAAATAGCGAGAGCGAAAGAAAGGAAGGAAAGACAATTGAAAAGTTGAAATGCGGCCTTCCTATTCATACTCTTGAAGTGTTTGCCAAAGATGGCCACGTACACCCATATAGAATAAATGTTAATTTCTACGTGTCCTTTCATCTTCAATTCATAAGTTTTGATTTTATTAATTTATTATTATTATTATATTTTTTTCTTTAAAGGGCCACGTACCCTTATAAGAGAAAAGGTAAATGTCTACATTTAGTTATTATTATAATATAATATCAACATAAAATTTTACATATGTAAGGTTTTTTTTTATTTAATTATTTTATTTTATGTATTATAATTGCTTCACTCATTTGGCGCTTATAACTTCTAAAATACAACGTTTTATAACACAATGAATATGTCTATAGAACGAGAATATTTATGTCTACATTTTGAACCAAGTTTCATTAAAAACGGAGTAGGTTTAATTATAACGTAGTTTTATTATTATAGTTATTAAACGGTTTCTACGTTCGCCAAAATACTTTATATTTCTTTTGGTCAATTTACCCATGATCTATTCGTGTAATAACTTTATTGAAAAAAAAAATATTGGGAATGTTACAATGATGATCATAATCAATTTGTTACCATCGGCTATGATCAACAATAATTTAGGTGACCAACACTAAGTTAATGTTGTAGTTACTACTAATACACCAGCCATCATCGTTTTCAATGATGATCATAATCAATTATCCTATCGTTAGCAACCATAATCAACATTAACTTTGGCTATGAGCAATTAACAACTTGGGCGATATAAATAAGTTATTACGGTAGTTATTGTTGACAGACTAATCATCATCAATAACTATGTTAATGTTACCGCTTCAGGAGTTCTTGCTTATAGAATATATTACTGACAGAAGTTGCTACTAACAGAAATTAAATAACTACCAACCGTTTTAACCACCTACTGACATACAATTTAACGAACAATTGTACTATTTCAATCGGACAATATGATGGTTTCCCAACCATAAAACACAAGTCTTTTTTTTTTACTTTATGGTACACATCTTCCATAATAGAATATGGAAGATAAGATTACGCTAGCGGTAAACTTTGGGTTGACACTTATAGTTGCATGCCAATTATACGTTAAGTTTAGATAACAATTTTTGCCATGTGGATTTGTTTAAACTTCCATAAAGTTTTTATACTATGCTAGTAACTTAAACTTGTATACTCGTCAATACTTTTTGTATTGAACTATACTTTGAAATGTGTTGCAGGAACATGATGACGATGTTGGTGATGAAGTCTAGTAGGATGGACTAGAAACTCATTTTAGAAACTTAGTAATGTTGTTATATTTGTTTCTAGTACTTGTTGTATTTGCTTCATGAAAAATGTTGTACGTTATTTCCTGTACTTGAATAGTTTATCAATGAAATGAAATTCGGTTTGGTTAAATATTGTCGCAAAAATAGTGTTATGAAGTCCATAACAATCTCGTTTTCGTCTCACTCAACATGTCACACCCCAAAATACCACAAGCGGGAACACCGCGGGATGTGTGACGTACCAGGATCCAAGCCACCAATCACATTGAACCACGTATAGTATTTAAATAAAGCATTTCATTAATTGCCAAATACAAATCCAAATCATAAGTTTCAAACCAAAAGAGATGTTCAGCGGAAGCATATAGTAAATTGTTAAACAACTGTTTCATAATAAGTGTTCAAAACCAATGTATCAAATATATATCCAAGAGCCTCGAACCATTACCACTCCAGCACTCCCAGATAGCA
Organism: Helianthus tuberosus; assembly: GCA_030545235.1. Taxonomy (NCBI): domain Eukaryota; kingdom Viridiplantae; phylum Streptophyta; class Magnoliopsida; order Asterales; family Asteraceae; genus Helianthus; species Helianthus tuberosus. Next base: position 13,563,226 of record CM060447.1, on the reverse strand, counting down.
AGTCCATGTCAAGAAATCTAACGACCTGCAAGCATGCAGACAAGTGTGTCAGACAACGCTGGTGAGTTCAAAGTTTTGTTAACGCGTTTAGTTACCAGATGTGTGTTTAAAGCAGTTCAACGTTATGTTTTGATGATGTTATTAACTCGATTACCGTATGTGGCTACTAGATGTGTTTGCCCAAACCCCAATGCCTCTATCAAAGCATTGGTCAAGTGGTCAAGGTAATTAGTTCACGCCCGTCCATTCCGGCACGGTGTGAGGGTGCCAAACCTAATAGCGCTATCAGCTAAATACCCCGTTGCCTTACCGGCAACAATCGGTAGATGTAAGGGGTCTTATATGATAGAAACTGAGTAATAACCAACATCCCATTAACCTGCATTCCTCCCTGGTAGGGATGGCAATGGGTCGGGTTTGGGACGGGTTTAGGTAATCCCAAACCCAAACCCGGTTAGATAAGCTTGTCCCAAACCCGTCCCAAAACCCGTCGGGTTTCTGGCGGGTAAATACCCATCGGGTATCGGGTATACCCGCAGGTTTCGGGTAAACCCGTTAATTTAAAAAGATTACGCGTTGGGTATACTTATCTCAAAACCCATTGGGTATCTATGGGGTAACTACTAACCGGCTACATTTCGTATTGTCATTATAAAAATATATATTAAATAACTACAATGTATATGGAATAGAATAACTATATGTGTAAAAATGGATGTATCATAAATATACATATTTAATAATATAAATAATTATATCGGGTATACAATCGGGTAAACGGGTACACTTAATCGGGTAATTGGGTCGGGTAAACGGGTATATCACTACATCCCAAACCCGTCCCAAACCCGCGAAAAAAATAAAAACTATTCCCAAACCCGTCCCAAACCCGATTAACCGACCCCAAACCCGTCCCAAATGTTTCGGGTTTACCTATCGGGTTCGGGTTTGATTGCCATCCCTACTCCCTGGAACGTTACCCGATATCCCTTCCCGGGATGCATGCTTGAAAAAGAGCAGTGAACTCACCTTTGATTGCTCGGTAAGATTTGTTACTTGTTATACAGATGACCAAACACGTCCTAAAAGAGTTACCGATAACAATCAGTGTCACACAGGCTTTGGTCACATATTTCTTATTCAGTTCACACAAATTGCACCCATGTATTTCACGTACGTCATACAAGCATCAGGGTGATAGTACATTTACGATACACGTTCATGTCACAAATTCACACGTCTCATGTTACATAACCACTAACATCTCATTGTACTATTCATACGGTGCACCACAAAATGATATATATACATAAATATACCTACATCACTTAAACAGTTTTGTCATCCAAAATAATTATCATATGGTCCTAAGCACATGCTGCATTTATATACAATACACCTTCAATGAATCGGCCCAGGTTACAGGAACTTATCAGCCCATTTACAGTCCACAAACTTCACAAACAAGCACCAAGAACCCCTTGTATCTGATCATGTTATATGTTATATATATATATATATATGTACTGATGTTCGGCCCAACCTAACAAGTGACTACATTTAACCTGTGCAGCCCAATGTCTAGTTTTACACCCACTTATCCAACCTACTGTTACCCTTATTGTTCCTTTCATGTATGTGTGAGTGGTCCATTAAAGCCCAATTAATCTAAACATATGTGTGTTCGATATTTTGTGTAAAGCCCAACCATCTTACTGTATAGTCCCATTCCATAAGCAATCGGTTTTGTTTGGGTGTGGGCCGATTATGATGAGAGGCCCAGCGACTTAGTGACTATGAACTCCTTGGGCCCATGTGCGGCATGTATTACCAGACCACACACTTCCGTTTACATTGTATCACAGAAGATATGCAACTTTGCTAGTCATGCAATTAATTGTATTACCATCACAATTCACGAAATCAATTACCTACTGTTCAGTTAACTTAGATCGATTATTAACCAATTTGTAACACCCATTAACACCAATTCCCTAACAACAATCAATCGTAGTTATCAAGCTAATCGAGCAGTCAACATATAAAACAACACACCCGTTTATACTACATCAGTGTATACAAGGTTCCTTACCATTTGTTCATGACACCTACCCACACATATATCATCATGTAATATCATACTTCATGTCATCAATGAGAACAACAAGCAGATTATAATAAAGATTCATTATACTAACCAAAGTTAAGAGCACCAAGATTGAAGAGCTTCGAACGTGAAGGGGAGGAGAGCTTCTCCTGTTACCGTACGCAGATTTGAGAGAGATATAGGGTAGGGTTTGTTGTTATTATGTGATATATTGGTATTATTATACGTATCATCAAATTATATTGCTAATAACACCCTAGTGGGCCGGTTGTGCTACAATGCATATCATCATATTATTACACAAGTGGGCCGGTTATCATAACATAATATCCAGTGTTATGCTAAACCACTTAAGGTGGGCCGAGATCAATATTAGCATGCACAGTTTGTGTGTTGTACAAGTGTGTAGCGGGCTCGGATGACCCATACTGCGAGTTGATACATTGTCGGGTTTTAAAAGTGGGAAGATGCCGAGAAGTAAACAATCAGTTAAACAAAGCTATACGAACAGAGCGTTCTAACATATTAAAGAAAGATAATGAGAAGTAAAGATCAAAAGATAGAACGTTACCGACGTTGAAAGTTCGGGTTGTCACACAACACGTACACCACTTTCAGAGTAGTAAAAAGAAACTGCATCTTCTTCTGCCATCTATGAAAATTTTGGCCTTCTAATTTCTTTGGTTTATCAACTTTGCTCGTCATATCCTTCACCGACTTCCCGTTTGTCATATTTACATAAAATAATTCGATCTTTGTTGGGGAAATTGAGATATCAACGAACGATTTGAGAGGCATGTTGTCAATTTCAGATCAAATTATTTTGATGGTTCACCCAAAAAATTCAGTCGATTACAACTCAGATTTTTTAGAACACGATCTTTGTAAGTGATTTGATAGTGAATTTGTGAACCCAGGATGAATGACCAAAAACTTGATTTCAAATTAGGGATGCAAACTCTATTTTGAATCAAAATTGCCCCACGAGGGGCTGTCGCCCCTTGGAACCTCCATTGCTTAGGGGCTCTGCCCGAACACTTAGAACTATAACAAGCTCAAATAAGCGTGCACCCTCATACCTCCTAACTTAATTGACGTGTATTACAAGTCACTTTAGTCACCAAGTCAATCTCAATTACACTAAAATATCTAACACACAATCAAAAGATATCCTAGGCTAATTTTACTTGATCTTTAGACCATCATCATAAGGCCTAAACCGAAAATAAAACTCACGTCTCATAAAAATATGAGTATTAAACATTTTTAGTGGAAAATATGGATGCAGTTTCTTAACTTCATATGCCACAATTTTTATCTCGCTTGAAGATTGTAGTCAAGGACGTAACGATGGCCAATGCGCTAATAACCCTCATCATGTGCAACAGACATGACAGGTATTCTTTTTTCTACAATTCTCCTGATTTCAACTAATCATACTTATCCATTGGGAATAGCCCAATGGTGTTGGTGAGTTAATTAAAGTGTAGGATAGTATGAGGTCATGGGTTCAATCCCCATGGTATGTAAGTTTAGCCATTCAAAAAAAAAAAAACTAATCATACTTACCATTATTAAGACACACGTGAAATGGTTGTTAGCTTTGATTTTAATTTAACCTTTGAGTTTTCATATTTATTTTTACATTTCATTATTTTATTGGGTTTGTTGTTTAGTCATCTCTTATGTCATTTTTAAGTAGTTAATGCACTTTTTATGTTCTCCCATTTTCTTTCCTCTTCTACTTTTAGTATGTACTTTATGTGATTTATTTTTACTTTATTTGTATTTGTGTCGTAAGAAAAAAAGGTTAAGGCTTGTCGAGTCAGTGGTCTTATTGGGAGGAGTCTTTATATTCTTCTGGGATAGAGGTAACTCGTTTCACCCTCCTCGAATCCTATCAACTGGTGGAACATTACTGGGTATGGTTATGGTGGTTTACGTTCGATTTCAAGTAGTGTTTTGAGTTTGTGTCCGATTTGAGTTACACATTTTCTTCTTCTTCTTCTTTTTTTTTTTTTCATTTTTTAAGGTTATGAGTTCTTTTCAATTTACCTCATTAGTGGTTAGTGGTAAATGAAGGTGTTTTGGTTTTTTTTTTTTTTTTTTTCTTGAAACATTCATTCATATGAAAATGTACACCATAAATATGAATAATGCATAAAACCACATAGACATGCAAATTGATGGGTCCATAATGCTCACATTTGTAATACATGTGATGTGAAGACACTTAATGGGGCCATCCTAACTTCTTCAAAATCAAAACCATCGATGAAAAATGAAGTGAACCAATGAAACAAGTGAATCTTTTCAAAATGATAGGGAAGAAGAAATCTTTGATATAAAGGCTTACGTTATAAAAGAGACGGATCAATCCTAACGGACTAAACTACGATTAAAACCAGACCTAAAACCTAAAATATCCATCTTCATCTTGATTTTATACAAAATTCAAGAATTTTAGCTTCATCAAAAAATTAAAATAATCCAAAAATCATTGTTAATGACTGATAAAACTATAATTTATGATAGTTTAAAAAATCAAATTACATACACGTGACTAATTTTTTTAATGGTGTACAATTTTGAGATAAATCAACACCTTTTCTTTAAAAAAAAAAAAAGGCAACGAACACACATTCTAAATCCTACTCCTAAATTACACATATTTATTCACCACGGAATTTGAACCCTAACTAGAGATGGGCAAAAAAACCGGTTCCTACCCGGTTCCAGTGGACCCGACCCGGACCCGGTTCCGGTTCCTACCCGGCTAATAGTAGAACCGGTTCCGGGTTCAAAAAACCCGTAGGTTCCGACCCGGTTCCACATTTTATAAATAAAATCGGTTCCTACCCGGACCCTACCCGGACCCGGTGCGTACCCGAAACCCGGTTCCTACCCGGAACCGGTTCCGGGTATTAAAAAAAACCCGATATGCCCATCCAAAGCAAAATCCGTCGATATATGTGAGGTGAAAATAGAAGAGGTTAAAAACTATTTTATTTTTAGACCTCAGGTGTAGCTCTGTACAAAAGCATGACCTTTACTGACAAATTCAAAAACACTATTTTCCAAAGCTATAAAAACACCATCTTCCAAAGTCATACGCATGCTACCTTCTCAGCTTTTATCGAGCTGACCCCATTGGAATTAATGAAACTAGACATCTGACCCCATTGGTTTCCAAAGACGCATGCGTGACCTGGGAAACTGGAACAATATAAGACTCCAACACCACCGTATAAACCTTCCCATCTTTCTCAAACTCATTAACCGACGTAACCGAAAGATAGTTATTCAATCTATGCTCACCACCCACCACTCTAAAGCTCAAAATATGCTTCTCATCATCCAACAACTCCAGTCGTTCAGTACTCGTGGAGGCCGGGAGGCCCGATATGACCGTCACCTCACGTATGCTTCCCACACCACCATCCCCAGATGGGCATAAAAACCGGTTCCTACCCGATTCAAGTGGACCCGACCCGTACCCGGTTCCGGTTCCGAACAGTACCCGTACCCGGTTCCATTGAACCCGTAACCGGTTACGCCGGTTCTATATTTATTTACGTGTACCCGGGTTGTACCCGGACCCGGTTCCACCGAGAACCCGGTTCCACTCAGTTGTATCCATACCCGGTTCCGGGTTGGAACCGGTTCCGGGTTTTAAGAATACCCGATTTTGCCCATCTCTAACCCTAACCAATTCAGGAGGGACACCTTATTAACATCTTGGTACAAAAGCCCTTTAGCCCATTAGTATTGATCCATCTCTCCTATAAAAGAATATATCAAAATTTTCATCGTCTCTTAGATTTTCTCTTACCATCTCTCACTACACTCGTGACTCGTCTCTCTCTCTCTCTCTCACACACATAGTACCTTACATGTTTATATATTAGGGCTCTTGGTTATCTTTTATCGAGTGATCGAGGTCCTGAAGGATTCATCATTGAGGCCTTTCTAACTGGTTTTTGTGATGTTTGTAACTTGATCCTAGATTGGATGACAAGAAATGACTTAGCAATGACCATAAGAACTACTTGAACTGATAAGAGAATACTTTTAATCCCTTTAGCATGGTCCATCATTTGTTTCGTGAATATCTTTAACCACAATATTGTATTGATTTTGATATATATTTATGATCTACGAAATTATGAATTTAAGGATAGAAGTTGTAATTGTAACTTCAAAAATTTCTAATATGTTGGGAGGGAATTGGGCTTAAGTTGGTGTGGATTGGTCTGGGTAACAAGTGGGTGGAACTTTCTAATATGTTGGGAGGGAATTGGGCTTAAGTTGGTGTGGATTGGTCTGGGTAACAAGTGGGTGGAACTGAGTGTGGAGGAGTGGAAAACAACTAAACCCAATCAGTTAACGTTAGCCCATATGTTACTTAAGAGTTAAAAGAGCCCAAATCAGTAGATAGTTGTCAAAATAACTCATACTAGTAAAAAGATTAAGAAAAGAGTAAATTGTTATTTTAGTCCCTCAGTTTTTGTCCAAATTGCCATTTTAGTACAAATAGTTTTTTTTCTCCTCTGGATCCCTGACTTTTCTTTTTTCTTGCCATTTTGATCACATTGCCTAACTTAGTCTAAAAACCAGGTTATAATCAGGGGTATTTTTGGCATTAAATTATTATGATGTTTATAAATTATGTTGTAAACTACTCCTGGTTATCACTACACAACAGTTATGTCAAAAATACCCCTGGTTATAACCAGATTTTTAGATTAAGTTAGGCAATGTGATCAAAATGACAAGAAAATGGAAAAGTCAGGGACCCAGAGGAGAAAAAAAAAACTATTTGGACTAATATGGCAATTTGGACCAAACTCTGGGACTAAAATCGCAATTTACTCTTAAGAAAATCTATATTAAAAACAGAAGTACTATTATCTAAGTATTAGCTAAAGTAACAAATGAGACGTATCATTTTGTAAGCTACTCAATATTGGCTTGCTGTAAGCTTGAATTAAGTCGATATTAAATGGGGTGAAGCATAAGATGAGAATTATTTAATAAACGAACTCAAGATTGAGGTTTGTATACTTCGCTTGATTACACTCATAAGCTTGTTCAACCCTATAATTTATGTAAGAAAATTTTTCTATATATGATTGCATATTAAATACTATTATAAAAAATGAAAATATATATAATAATACCTTATATAATAATGTTTATATTAAATAACTAAATAAATGCAATTAAAAACAAGTAAATAATAATATAATAAATAAACGATCCAAACCTAAGCCGATCTTGAGCTTCTAGACCATCGATGAGTCGAGCTTGAGTTTTAGATATAGGAGTTAAGCTTGATTTTTCCTAAGTTAATCCAGCTGAAATCAAGCTTGAATTCTATAGATAAACTTTATGTTGAAACATCACCCAACCATCATTGTATATGAAGGGGGTTGGGAAGCTTATTTATATACAACGTTTCCCTTAAATTTGGAAAATACACATTTGTAAATTTTTATTTTTTTACCTGTTAACCTATACACTCTAGTTATATTTCCAAATTTACATATTGTCTATCTTCAGATTTAACCCCTCATGAACATTTTTCCTAGGCCTGTAAATGAACTGAACGTTCATAAACTGTTTGTAAACTTGTTCAGCGGGAAGTTTGTTTATTTAATAAATGAACGAACACGAAAAAAAAAATTTGTTCGTTTAATTAAATGAATGAACATGAACACACCTTATCTTCGTTCATTTATGTTCGTGAATATTCATTTATGTTCGTTCGTTTAATTTTTAGTAAATACATAAATAGTTATATGTATATAAATATTAGGTTTTCTAACTACTTATATAAATGTAATTAATTAGCAATTGAGTTTTCTAGTAATAAAAAATGAAATTTTAGAAATTTTATTAGATCGTAATTAATCACTTACTTAATATTTATATAAAAAACTACTTAATTTTAGTATCTACGAACCCTAATTTAGATTTTTCAGATGAACTGTAATATATTAGACTTGTTTGTTTGTGTTCACTAATGTTAAATTATGTTTGTTTATATATGTTCACTTACGTTCATTTGTGTTCGTTTATGTTTGTTCAATCATGTTAATTTATGTTTGTTTATGTTTATTCAAATATGTTCAGTTAATTTTTTTTTGTTTATGTTCATTTATGTTCACGAACTGTTCATTTAGGCTTTAAACGAACGAACATAAACGAAGACAAACATGCCCGATTTCTTAATTAACGAACACGAACAAAAAAATGTGTTCAGTTATATGTTCGTGTTCGTGTTCGTATTCGGTTAAAATTAAATGAATGAACACGCCGTGTTCGTTTAGTTCGTTTACAAGCCTAATTTTTCCATTACTAAATATTACTAGGCCACAAGAGTTTTGGTTTTTACCTATATTTTAAAAATGGACAAGATTTTATCAGTCTCTTCTAAATATTAATCTTTGTTTATTAGAAAAGTATATTATTTAAAACCAAGTAATTTTTGTGTGCATAACTTTGTATCTTATAAGAATTCTACAAATATTTATTTTCATAGGTGTATCATCTTATAAGAATACATATATTTATTTTTATGGGTATATAAATCAAGTGTAAATACAAATGTTTAATTTTAATAGAAGGTGTACTAATACGGATTTTTTTATTGATTATATAGATATTTTATCTTCCTATTTATAACCTTACATTTGACTTGTTATATATATTCGACATTATTTATACTATTTAAGATATTGTATCAATATGTTATTCGAAATGTTGTTTTATAATCGAAACTAAGTTGGTAATCTTTTGTCATTTTCATGTGCTTTTCAAAGTAAAAGAAAGTTATATTTTGACTTGTAATTTTAAAAACATGTTTGTCAGACAAAAGAAGAAAACATTAGAGTATTCACGAATACGAACAGGGGAGGACCTACCCACAGTCGTAGGTGGGGGGCGTACCCGTTGAAAAAAAAAAAATAGTGTACTTTTTAAGCAAAAATCCCAATCGCCCATTTTAAAATTTTGTAACCGCCCCCCTTAAGCTTGGACACTCATGATAAAGATGTGAAAAAATGAGAGAAAAAAAAACCTGTTCACCGGAAATAATATAGCGCAGAGGTAACGGTGATGGGAAGAGCTAGTGCAAATGAATAAGAAGGGAGTACTGTCCTTTTTAACATGGACCCACATAAAAGTTATTTTATTTAGACCAAGCGTAGTGGGGCGTTTTTTAAAAAAAATTTTGCCCAAAAACGCCCCTTCACCGCCCCCATGGGCATGATTGGGTGTTATCTTGCAAAAAAGCCCCTTGGCGTGGTTTGAAAAACGCCAAATAGGGGGATTTTTGGCCAATCACATTTGAGTTTCCATTTGCTTGGCCAATAAGATTTTTAAATGTTTTTTTTTAATTTATTTTACTACAAAACATAATGCCCAATAATGCCTCATCCCCACTACACTCATTTTAGAAAACGTCCAATAATACCCCATTGCTGACTGGGCTGCCACATGGCGCAAAACGCCCAAGTGTGAATATTACCCACTACACATGGTCTTAGATGTATTTTGGTTTTTAACGTGGACCCACGGGTACTGTGCTTCAAACACTTTTTTCAGTAAAAAGTAAAAGACTCCTCTCACACCTTAGGGTGTTCGGAGTGGGCGGCAAACCCACTCGGCAAAGTGATAACCCCGTGCGGTAACACCGCCGCCGGTGGGTTTTGCCGCTCGGTATAAATGGAGAATCAGTAAAGGTTTGCCGAAGCGGGGAGTGGGAGAGAATGAGATATGGGGTGTGTGTGGTGGGGTCTATGCCATCTCAACCAATCACACTTTTTTTAAATAGTTTACCAATTCATGAAGTGTCTAACCATTGCCAACATTTTGAGTATAGTTTAAACAATTAAGGTTGAATGACATGGCACACTCTCATTGGTTGATTTTGAAGTTTACCACTTTCAAGTGTCTAACCACTCCCTACACACTATCTCCAATGCATTCATTAGAGGGATGCACTTGAAGGCCCATACAAGCCCTTAGCATTGTGAGATTTTGTCCATAGATGCCCTTAACATCTATGCCCTTCCACAAGGGTTTTGTTTATGTAAGTGAGTGGGCCCAAAGTAAAAGAACAAATTGTTTTATTTTAATATTGTATGTAGTGGGTAAGGATATTTGTAGGGTTTGAGATGAAATAAAGGGTTTTAAGGATTTGTAAGGATATGACGTGGCACATGATGTGGCAGCTAAGGGCGTCTATTATTCACATCCATTCCATCATATTTTCACCCTAAATCTATACTATCTATAATAAGAGATTATGAGCTGATGTAAATCTGCTTACTTGTCAACTTCTAAGCTATGCCACATGGACTTGCTGATGTCATAATTCCCTTTACAATATTTAGATATGTATAAATGTATAAATAAATCTTTTTAAAATATATAATCAACCACTGATGATTCAAAATCAAAATTATGGCTCCAAATTCAAAATTATGGCTCCAGATATATAACCTATAATCTTCTTCAATCAATTACCCTCTCTATCAAGTTCTCTCTCAACTCTCTCTCTCTAAAATTCACAGTCTTTTGAAACACAAATCATTCGGTTCACAGTGTTTTAAACGCAATACTCTTTCTTCTTTGCCAAGAATCTGGAATTATCTCAATTTCTTCTTCATATCGAAATCTTCTGCCCTAATTCTCTCTGCCGTCCTTCCGCCTTACGAAATCTTTATCACAAAGGTACAATTCCATCTCTTTGGTAACTTCAATCTTGGTTTTCTGGCCTTTTCTTTCGATTTCTTAGTTTTTATTTACTGGAACAATATTAGGGTTTTTAGAGTCATCAGGGCACAGGTAGTTGAATATTACACCGAATCTTGACCCTCATGTAGTGTTTATTCATCATCTTTACAAACATATATCATTAATAACCTAGGGGATAAAAACCATTTATGTTTGGCAGAGTATTATGAGCTAATTTCACTAGGTTAAAAAGCATTTATGTTTGGCAGAGTTTCAGGTATGAGTTTCAGGTTTATATAGATACTATGGTTGCTTATAAAGGTGAAGTTAGAATTCATGACAACCATTCAGAGTGTTTTGGTGGAAACTTGGAGGGGGTCGGTGACGTTGTCGAGGTTGTCAGGAAATACAAAGTGATAGCATTTCCTGACAACCCTCGACAATGTCACCGACCTCCTAATCTGAGCGTGACCCTCTGAAAATATAAATGTTTTGCAACTTCACCATGAATAGAGAAGAAAGAGAGAGTTGGGTTTCTAGCTCCAGTTGTGTTGCAGCCGGATCAACGGCAAATTCAGCAGCAGTAGTTGTTGATGCATGAATATGAAGATTGAATTTGTGAGGTTCAGTTAATAATCGACTGAATGAAATTATATTATTTATTGTGTTCACCATTGTTAAACCAAAAAGATTGAATTTGTGAGGTTCAGGAATATGAAGATTGAATTTGTGAGGTTCAGCAGCAGCAGTTGTTGATTCAGCAGCAGCAGCAGTAGTTGTTGATGTAGGTGAGTTTTGCAAAGGTTTGCGGCTTGAAATAAAATTATTTATTGTATTCACAATTGTTAAACCGATTGTGCTTTATGTTTATCATTTGAACTTGTGATAATTTGTGCCTAATAATCGACTGATTGAACGGATTTTGATTTTTAATTAAGTTTATTAATGTAAACCAAAAGTTTTAATTAAGGTATGTAGTCTCACATATTTTTTGTTCAAATTAATTTCATGGGATGATAACATCTTCATTTTTATTATTTTGTTTAGGGATTGAATTTTGTGTAGAGATGGATGGAAGAAGTGGGCACCTGTTTCATCGGACGAGTTTTGGTGTAATCGAATCGAATGGAATGGAATGTTGGATCCTTATGTTAATCTCAATGGAACTGTTAGCAGCGAAGAATGTTATTGGTGCTCATCTGAATGGAATGTTGGATCGTTATGCAATCATCACTTGTGGTTCAGAAAAGCGGTTTAGGTAATAGATAGTATAAATTAAGTTTGTTGTGAAACATGTATTTGGCAAAGGTCTGTTTTAGGTTTGAAACCTCTGTTTGTTGTTAACAGATGTTAGAATATAAAACAGATGTTTCAAACGACTGGTGGGTTAAACAGTGTTTTGTGTAGAAAATAGTGGTTCAAACCACTGTTGGGTTAAAACGGTGGTTGAAACCAGTGTTGGGTTAAAACGGTGGTTTAAACCACTGTTTTGTTCAAACCAATGCTTGAAACTACTGTTCCGTTAAAACGGAGGTTTGAAACCATTGTTGGGTTAAAACAGTGGTTGAAACCACTGTTTGGATGTGTGTTGAAAGTGTTTGGATGTGTTGAAAGTGTGGAAGCGAAGGGTAATAAAGTGGTTTTGTGATTTGGTGGTTTCGTATCAATGTAGTTCTTTCCATTTACGTTTTTTTCTATTTGTATGTAGTGAAATTGGCTGAATTTATGAAATGTTTTTTAGAGCTTTTTTGGAAGAACCGAACGAGAGGGTTTTTGAACTAAAGTATATGGATACATCAACACATCTCCTGGAAAGTATAAAGACAGAATGAAATCATACCGGTGGATGGTTAAAAGGAGAAAAATTGCGGATCTCACCTTAGATAGCTGGAACAATTTTGTAAAAGTTGGATTTTGTATAGGCTTCTCTGTAGTTTGTTTGTTTTTTTGTTTTATTTGGGGTGTATTTGCTCTTATGTTATGGCTAATATAGCAGTTATCAGATAGAAACATTAGCTTAGGCAATTAAGGAGAACACTATAGTGTTCTTGGAGACGGGCTCAGGCAAGACGTTGTTCGCGATTATGCTTTTACGTCACTATGCTTATCTGTTGAAAAAACCCTTCCCGTGTATTGCTGTGTTCTCGGTAGTTGGTACCCACTGTTGTATTGGTCAAACAGGTATGTCGGTTGACTTAGTTGTTTCTTGAACATGTTTTCAACATGTGGTTAAAGCATACTAATGGAAGCTTTCTCTGTCTTATTAGCAAGCGGAGTATGTGGGAAAGCACCTTGATTTGAAAGTGGAATATTGGGGTGAAAAAGTTGTTGATTTTTGGAATGCTGCTGATTGGAAGAAACAACGAGATCAGAATCAGGTATGACAAGTCAACATTTGACTTTTTTGTTGACCGCATACAATCTCATCAGAATTTTGAGTAATGATCAAATACGTAAAGTACCCCTGAGGCGGACAATTGCAGTCTTGAGTAATAAACTTTTATTGTGTTACTCTTTACCTTTGTTGTATCATGTAGTTTTTATTTTTTCAATTTAAACTGAATACACGTATATGTTATACATCATTTTTACAGCTATTGGTCATGACCCCTGACATTTTAAGGAATGCATTCAGACATAGATTCTTAACGTTGGATATTATCAAGGTGTTAATGTTTGATGAATTCCACAACGCAAAGAAAAATCATGCGTATGCTATCATCATGAAGGTATATTAATGATTGTAATTTTTAACGTTATTAATTTGTTTTAGTTGAGTTTAAAAATTGAAATAATATTTGTTCAAACCACTGCTTGAAACTGTTGTTCGGTTAAAACGGAGGTTTGAAACCATTGTTGGGTTAAAACAATGGTTGAAACCACTGTTTGGATGTGTGTTGAAAGTGTTTGGGTGTGTTGTAAGTGGGGAAGTGAAGGGTAATAAAGTGGTTTTGTGATTTGGTGGTTTCATATCAATGTAGTTCTTTTCATTAACGTTTTTTTCTATTTGTATGTAGTGAAATTGGCTGAATTTATGAAATGTTTTTAGAGCTTTGTTGGAAGAGACGAGAGGGTTTTTGAACTAAAGTATATGGATACATCAACACATCTCCTGGAAAGTATAAAGGCAGAATGAAATCATACTGGTGGATGGTTAAAAGGAGAAAAATTGCGGATCTCACCTTAGATAGCTGGAACAATTTTTTAAAACTTGGATTTTGTATAGGCTTCTCTGTAGTTTGTTTGTTGCTTTTGTTCTATTTGGGGTGTATTTGCTCTTATGTTATGGCTAATATAGCAGTTTTATATTAATAATGCAAAAGAACAATTGCATCAGCATTTCAATATTAAAGTTTTCAAATTAGAAGAAAATGTACCACCATCTTATTTTTCAATATCATAATATTTTTATTAACCATCGAGATAGTGTTGTTAATGATGTTTTTATAGAATGTTAGATGTATTTTGATCTTATCCACTAAAGAAAATCCTTTTGTAACACTTAACTAAGAACAAGTTTTATTTAGGCCAAATAAGACTGCTTTTAATGAAAGTTTATGCGAATGTCAATTCATCAAATATTTGTTCACATGATAGTTTACATATTTACATATACAAAAACTTTTATCATTATGGTTATTATAATACTAATTCATACTGTATTTAACATTATTTTATAAAGATATAGAACTATAGACCACAATTTAAATGGTATATTATAATCTGAATTTGTTGCGCCTCTTTTGTAAACGCCTCTTTTGTTGGGATTGAACCCTATGATGTCATCTATTGTTTGAATTAGACTACCCCCTTGAAAGTGGTTATAACATATGATGGCCCTCATCTATTGTTTGTATACTACAACTACTGTCCATTAAGTACTGCTTGTGTACAACAACTGCTGAAGACAAGGTGCTGCTACTTAATCTACTGGCCTAACTCAAGTGCTGCTAAAAAGCAAAGCCCTGCTTGGAATGAAGCAGTGGAATTTAAAAAACTGTTGACAAATTAATACGATTAAAATATGAAGTATTAAGAAAGTAGCAATTACATACAAAAAATAAATCTAATTAGACACGTCTAACTCTAATAACAAAAATCAAGAAACTTTAACTTCAATTGTGGATCTTTACTGACGATATTTGATCAAAACGATCTGAGAGTGCCGTATGATGATGCAAAAGAACACTTATCTGTGGTGTATTTGTTCTTATGTTATGGCTAATTTAGCAGTTATACATTAATTATGCAAAAGGACAATTGCATCAGCATTTCAATATTCATGTTTTCAAATTAGAAGAAGAGGTACTACCATCCTATTTTTCAATATCAAAATATTATTATTAACCATTGAAATAGACTTTCCCCTTCAAAGTCGTTATTTTGGGCCAAATAAGACTGGTTCACATCAGTGGATTCATCATAAGCAGGTGTTTGCATTACACCTTCCCCCTGAAAGTGGTTATAACACCTGATGGCCCTCATCCACTGTTTGTATACTACAACTGCTGTCCATTAAGTACTGCTTGTGTACAACAACTGCACCAGAGCAAGTGCTGCTATTTAATCTACTGCCCTAAGATAAGTTCTGCTAAAGACCATAGCCCTGCTTGGAATGAAGCAGTGGAATGTAAAAACTGCTGACATATAAAGATTGACAATTTGTGTCTAAAATGTATTTTGTTAAGGATGGCATTCTTGCAGATATTTCATAAATCACCATCAACAGATGTTGGACATGATATTTTGTGGTTACGCAAGACACAATCATTCCTTTCTTCAGAACAGCAGATGATCAAAACATTTGTCAAAAGCTTATTCACTGTTGCACTAACAGTTGCTGATTTAATAGTCTTTCAAATCATTATCATTTCCTTACCCCTAACTACTTTTGTGCTCAAACATCTGTTTTCTAAATACTGTACACCGCTATTCATCATAAGTAGTTGTTTGCATTAGACTTTCCCCTAGAAAGTGGTTATAACATCTGATGCCCTCATCCACTGTTTGTATACTACAACTGCTGTCCATTAAGTACTACTTATGTACAACAAATGCTGAAGACAAAGTGCTGCTATTTAATCTACTGCCCTCAGTCAAATGCTACTAAAGACCAAAGACCTGCTTGGAATGAAGCAGTGGAATGTAAAAACTGCTGACATATTATACTTGACAATTTGCCTCTAAAATGTATTTTGTTAAGGATGGCATTCTTGAAGATGTTTCATAAATCACCATTAACAGGTATTGTAATTTACATTTTCATTAATTGTTTCCGGTGACATTTTTATTATATCAATGACTTATAGTTATTCTTTTCGATAAAACGGTCTTATGGCATTTTATGATACATTGTTTAGGTAGGTATAATCCATACTACAATATTATATTTACAGAGTTGATTCTTGAATTTGGTTTGTTTTGTTTTGTTTTGTGATTGTTTGTTGGTACGTGGTTTATTTTTAGGGTGATCAGTGTTTTATAATCGGACCGTGCGGTTCATTCATCAGGTATAATTTCCTTTTCATTTTCACTACACTGATTTAGTGTTACCTGCTGTTTAACAATCCAGAAAAATATGTTTCATATCATACCTGCTTTAGAGTTTTACTTGTATCGTTTAAAACAAAACAAAAAAAAAATTGTTTCCGAGTGAAGAACCTATAACACATCAAAAATTCAGTATTTAAAACCAAACCCAAAAAAATTGGTCAGCCCAAAACCATACCTAAAATTATAATGAAACAGAAGCAAAAATAAAGTGTCATAAAAAAAATTAAATCGTTTATTGTATAAATATTAAAAAAAGTTACAATTACATAAAAAAAAAAGTAATCAGACACTTAAAGTCTAATAGCAAGAATGAAGAAATTTTAACTTCAACTCCATGGAGCACTGCACTTCTCGATGTATGTCATTGATCTTTCTCATGAAGTCCAGGTCTCTGTCTCATTCTATATTGTTCGCAACACACAGGTCACGAACGGAAGTAGTCGGCATCGCCCTCAGGTCTCTTGAAACTTGATCTTTTGTCAGCAGACCAAGTTGCAGTCCGTCAAAACATCTCTTCAACTCTTGAAGAGTACTCCTATCAGCAAAAACTTGCTCTTCGATTTCTTTAATAAAGTGTTGCTTGAAATCCTCAGATTGTTCAGCAGTTTGTGACTCAATTTTAATGTATTTATAACAACCAAGGCAAAACAATAAGAGTTGCTCTTCTATTTAACTGAATGAATCTGGTTATGATGAAACAATGTTTGAATTTGCAATGATATTATATAGGATATCTATCAGCCCAAAGGTCAGGTTTAAATGCAACCATTAAATAAAAATTTATATTTAAAAACCTGATACATGTAATGATTTAATAATGAAAAACGTGTATATACCCAACATGTCTCTTCATTTACCTTATCAAACATTTTAATGTAAAACCTTTGAAAAATGTTCTTTATTAGCAGACGTCTCTTCATTTATCCTATCAAATATTTCAAACACTATAACGGATCATGATTGCTCTACTTGAAAACATCAAGACTTCATTTTTAAAAAACCCTTCATTCTAAAACAAAACGTCCAAACCCACCCACACTCTTTCTAAATGGCAAGCAAAACCTTCTACCACTGGTCGGATAATACCGATCTTAAAATTGAATATTCAAGATGGTCACTCCATGAACAGAGAAAAGCTGAAGAAGTCAACAAAAAAGTTGCGTTGGTAAGTGATAAATATTATAAGCAGACGTGGAGTAGCATTGCACTGCTGGATGAAGTTGTCTCTTCTCCTCCATCAGAGTTTAAAGAAAAAGCCGAAGAGTTTTTGACACATCTGTTGAAACAAGATCAGAAGACCTGTGATATGCTAGCAGATCTGCAAATTAAAACAAAAAAATGAAATTGCATGGAGGAAAGCGAGAGAAATAGATATCCTAGGAAGTGTTGATTGTAATGTTTAGTTTTTAATATTTTTCAAACTCAGAATTTTGTAATACTATTTAATATCGAATGAAGAAGTGTTTATTGCTAGCAGAATTTTGTAAAAGTTGGACTTTGTATAGGCTTCTGTGTAATTTGTTTGTGGTTTTTGTTCTATTTGGGGTGTATTTTCCCTTGAAGAGGTACCACCATCTTATTTTTCAGTAGCATAATATTATTATTAAACATTGAAATAGACTTTCCCCTTCAAAGTCGTTATTTGTTTGGGCCAAATAACAGTAATCCACATCAGTGGATTCATCATAAGCAGCTGTTTGCATTACACCTTCCCCTTGAAAGTGGTTATAACATCTGATGGCCTTCATCCATTGTTTGTATACTACAACTGCTGTCCATTAAGTACTGCTTGTGTACAACAACTGCCCCAGACAAAGTGCTGCTATTTAATCTACTGTCCTAAACTAAGTGCTGTTAAAGACCAAAGCCCTCCTTGGAATGAAGCAGTGGAATGTAAAAACTGGTGGCATATAAAGATTGACAATTTGTATCTAAAATGTATTTTGTTAAGGATGGCATTCTTGCAGGTATTTCATAAATCACGATCAACAGATGTTGGAAATGATATTGAGTTTACGCAAGACAAAATAATTCAACAAAATCATTCAACATAATCTTATTAAACAGTTGCTGATTTAATAGTCTTTCAAATCATTATCATTTCCTTACCCCTAACTACTGTTGTGCTCAAACATCTGTTTTCTAAATACTGTCCATTCCTATTCATCATAAACAGCTGTTTGCATTAGACTTTCCCCTTGAAAATGGTTATAACACCTGATGGCCCTCATCCACTGTTTGTATACTACAACTGCTGTCCATTAAGTGCTGCTTGTGTACAACAATTTTGAAGAAACCACTGAGTGTCAAACATTTCATAAATTGACATGCAACAATGGAAGGAAGAAGCAGTAGTTTAGTTTGTCATTTATATTGTATAGAATCAGTGGTTAAGGTTAGCAGTGTTTGAAACGACTGTTCGGTTATAATAGTGTAATCCTTAATGATATCTTTTGAAACCAGTTTTGGGTTAACACTGTTTGAAACTACTGTTGATTTAAGGACAGTTTTTAAAACCAATGTTTTAAGCCAAAAGTGTTTTCAAAACAGTGTTTTAACAACACTAAGTATAATTCACCAATCTATCATTGTTTGTATCTTCAATGATCACACAACTTGAATCGACAAATCATAACATTGAGAGCAGCCCATTAGCAAATATTACAAACTGTATGATGTATAAACTTTTCTTATAACTTTTAATCATTCATTGAATGTTGATTTATTTATTATAACTGATGAAAGGAGGATATCTTCCGGAAGAGATGCGGATTACAGGAAAAGTTGATCCAGTTGGTTCTCTCATATCATTCACATAACCTGATATTTAAGGAGAGTTGTGAAAATGAAAGTTGTATTAGCATTGTTAATATTTTTTATAACAAATTATTAAAGCCTAAATTGTATATTAAAGGTAAACTTTTAATACATACAATACAGAGACAAAACGTTATACCAACTTCGTAGACTTGACGGAACTTGCAGATTCGATAACAAAAGACTGTAACATACAATACAGGTGAAGTTAGAATTGATGACAACGTTATTGGATTCACCCAATATAGTGTTTCAATATGCTAAGCGTAATGGTGATTAACTTTTTGGTTGAATCTTATAGGCGTATAGCGGAAAATCCTGGAGAGGCGGAGGCTTGCAAGCGATGTAACTGTAAGAAATCCAAGTTTTTGCACATACAATACAGAGACAAAACATCATACCACCACAAGCAATTGTGGATCGTTACTGACGGGTGCACTTCGGAATGTAGCAGATATGAATGAATATAACCTCAGTGTAGGTAATTACATATCTGCCACTGGGGTTATATTCATTCATATGAATGAATATAACCCAAGTGGTAGATATGTAATTAGCGAGCTCTGGAATTTCAAGGAAAATCGAAGAGCTCCACTGGTGTTGTATTCATTCATATCAATCACTTCCTTATGTGCACCGCATCTTCTAGGAGGTTGTCAAGTGTTCTCGCCTTCGTAGTTGGTGTTTTGCTTATCTTTACTTCCGCAGCCATTCTGTACATCGAATCAAACCAAAACCAAATAACTGTTATCATCGAATCAAACCAAAACCAAATAACTGTTATCATCGAATCAAACCAAAACCAAATAACTGTTATCATCAAAAACCAAAAATAAAAAATGAGGAACACATTCAAATCACATATTCAAATCATTGAATGAAATCCAAAACACATTCAAAACCTCTGTTTTGATAGCCTAAACCCTAAACCCACAAGAATCAAAACAGGAACACATTCAAAACCTCTGTTTTGATACCCTAAACCCTAAACCCACAACAATCAAAACAGGAACACATTCAAAACCTCTGTTTTGATACCCTAAATCCTAAACCCACAAAAATCAAAACCAAAACACATTCAAAACCTCTGTTTTGATGCATTTTGAACAAAATCAACCCTCTGTTTTTTCAAAATCAACCCAAAATCGTCGGATGGAACCCAAAATCATGAACAAAATCAACCCTCTGTTTTTTCAAAATCAAACCAAAATCATCGAACGGAACCCAAAATCAAACCCAAATTCATCGAATGGAACACAAAATCAAACCCAAAATCAACCCTCTGTTTTTTTCAAAACCAACCTAAAATCATCGAATGGAACCCAAAATCATCGAATGGAACCTAAAATCAAACCCAAAATCAACCCTCTGTTTTTTTCAAAACCAACCCAAACTCATCGAATGGAACCCAAAATCAACCCAAAATCATCGAATGGAACCCAAAATCAAACCCAGAATCAACCCTCTATTTTTTCACAATATAAACACATTCAAATCATCGAATGGAACCAAAAATCAAACCTCTGATTTCAAGATGAAGATGGATGAAGATGATGAAGCTGGATGAAGATGATGAAGATCTGTATTGACTATTGAGAGTAGAGAGAGATATTTGGAGATTTTTGGAGAAGTGTGATGATGATAATGATCGGTGATGATATTAGTCATTTCATACAACTTATAACAGTCAAGTTGCATTTTTGGTGAAGTGTGATGATGACAAGGAGATTAAATTAAAAATTAATTATCCATAAGAAATTAAACTAAATAAAATTTAGTAGGAGGATTATATATAAATTAATTAGAAAAGATTAAACTAAAATAATACTTATCTATAAAACATGGTCTAGTATAGTATAAATATAACTAAAGACCAAAATTTAAATGATATATTATAATCTGATGTAAATCTGTCTATGTTACAGTCAAGTTGCATTTTTTGATAGAAGGGTTTAGCGGGCCTACAAAATCTAATCCATTAGTAAGCTTAATTGGATCAAATATAAGGGGCTTTATTGAACTGTTTAATAACATTTGGTTATTTGAATTAGGTCAGGCTTTAATTATTAGACAATATAAAATTAGGTCATGCTTTCAGTTTAGACAAGCAATTTTGAGTTAGTTAGCTAATTTCTATATCAAACATGAACTAAATACAAACAATTTAAATGATGTATTATAATCTATTTCGATGGTTATTAAAACTACCCATGTGGTCACACATACTGTCTTCAACATTACTTTATAAAGATATAGAACTAAAGACCAAAATTTAAATGATATATTATAATCTGTTTTTTAGTATTTGATTTCGATCATTACTAAACCTACCCGTGTGGTTACACGGGTACTACACCTAGTTACACTAAAAACACTATATTTTCTCTCTCATTTTCAATTAAATAATATTTTTATACCTTTATCATTACCTTTTCTCTCTCTTTCACTCACAACCACTTTCAAAATATATTAAAAAATTATAGGGGGTGAACAGTGTCCCCCCAAATATACAGATGAACAGTAACATTTTATCTCTCCTCCACTCACAACCACTTTTTATACTCTTTACATTATAAAAACTCCACACACAAAATTTGATAGAATGGATGTGAATGCTTTACACTTGTATTTTAAACTTCTGAAATATCTTTATTTTATTTTTCATATTAAATTTAATTTATTTATATTGTATGAGTTTTGCTTTTGCTTTTACTTTTATTTAATTTTGTTACATTATTTTACTATTTTTGTTTAATTATTTATTATTTCATTTGATTAAGTTTAACTATTTTATATAATTATTTGTCAAAACTTTTATTGTCATTATGATAAATAAACATGATTTAAAAGTTATATTGGTAAAAACATTCTAACTAAACACTGATGTTTCATACAATTATTAGATATCATGGCACTTCAAGAAAGTTCTGTATAAAAATGAGATGGTTGTTTCCTATAATCAAACCAATAAATTATTATTTGTTTAGTATTCGAGATGATTGGAAGTGACGTGAAAATACATAAAGAAACATTTTTACCAGTAAAAATTTCATGATATGTTACGTTAATAGTTTTAATTACCAAATTATATATTAAATTGTATCGTATAGTTCTTTTATTATTGAGTAGTTGATGTGGATTAGAAATATTATGGGTGAGCGGGGCACTTCTCGGGGAGGCCTGCGGTGACCCAAGTCCCTGAGCGGGAACACCGCCGCCATCAACGCGGGGAGGCAATTCGGTGAATGGGATCGGTGTGTATTCACCGATGAGAGAATCAAAGTTTAAACGGCTATATAGCCGTTATACATTTAAAAAAAAAATTCCTAACCCCTATAAATACTACCTTTTTAATCTTTTTATTTTTCAAACCCAAAACAACTCTCACCCATTCAACTCATCTAATTTTTTAACCAATCTTTAAAAAAAATGGATTCCAAGTTCCCTTTTTTTCTCCCCTGCCCGACTTTCCCGACGATGAAGATTCATCGTCAAGCGACAGTAGTTTAATTTTCTTCCAAAATCTCATCCAACAAGCGGAGCTACTAGACACGGCATCGTCTAGTAAAAAAAAAGTTGTCCGTCGAGATCGTGTGGGAGGCCACGAAACACTCATGGCCGATTATTTTGTCGATAATCCAAAATTTAATGCCGATATTTTTCGTCAGAGGTTTCGTATGTCCAAGTCTTTGTTCCTAAAAATTGTTAGTGACGTGGAAGCGAATAACGAGTGGTTTCAAGAGGGCTTGGACGGGATAATGAAGAAAAGTTTCACGGCGTTGCAAAATGTTACTTCTGCGATTAAACAACTTGCAACCGATAACCCACCAGACGAAAACGACGAGTATTTAAATATGGCTGAAAGGACCTCTCGTGAGTGCCTTGAATATTTCTGCGAGACGGTCTGTACAATGTATGCCGGTGAATTCTTACGTAGACCAACGAGCCGCGACGTTGCGCTATTGTATCAGGCTCATGAGGAGAGACATCACCTACCTGGTATGTTGGGTAGTCTGGATTGTACACACTTCGTCTGGAGAATGTGCCCCACAGAATTGCGTGGACAATATATGAGAGGCGATCATCAATACCCGACAGTTATGTTAGAGGCGGTGGCGTCTCAAGATTTGTGGGTTTGGCATGCTTTTTGTGGCCCGACGGGTTCACAAAAATACATCAACGTGCTCCAACAATCTCCTTTATTTCTTACTCAACGAAACGGAACGGCGCCAAATTGTCCATTTCAGGTGAACGACCACTTATACAAACGCGGGTATTATCTTACTAATGGGATCTACCCTAGCTGGTCCGTGTTTGTGAAGTCATTTCCATATCCTCACATCCCGAATGAAAAAAAGTTCAAGAGGCAACATGAGGCTGCAAGAAAAGATGTGGAACGGGCGTTTGGTGTGTTAAAGGCGAAGTGGGGAATACTAAATCGTCCAATGCGTTCCAAAACGGTGAAAAAGATAAGGTCCATCGTGTATACGTGCATTATTTTACATAACATGATTATAAAAGACGACGGAAGGGCGATAGCACCGGTACACATTCAAGATCCTCCAGTCGAACCCGTCTTCGATGATACAGCTTTTAGCGAGCTCATTGACGAAGAAACGTATTGGAGACTAAAACACGATCTCGTTGAGCATCTCGGACGTTTAGATCTACCTCACCTTGAAGTGAGTTCCGACGACGAGTAGTTTGTTTTTTTATTTTTCTTGTTTGAATGTAATTTTTATTTTTAATTTAATGAAATGTCTTTTATTAAATTTTATTTAATTTTTATTAATATTTGTTTAATTTATAAACATGCATAATTACAACAAATAAAAAAAAAGAAAAAAACAAGTCCCCCAAGAGAGGAGTGCCGCCATCAAATTGAGGGTGTGAGTGGAGTTGACGTGGCGCGTGCTGATTAGCCGTGCGTAAGAGAGGGGACTCCCCTAAGAGAGGAGTGCCCCTCTCACCCTAAGTATTTGAACACTTATGAGTTATGACCTATGAGCTATAATTGAGTCCAATCACCAATGTGATTATTTGAAATCCATGTTAAATGCTTGAATTCAAAGTTAATATGTGATAATGTGATATTGAAATATGTGATTGAGTTATTGACTTGAATGAGAACATATCCTCGATCCAACCCGAACCGGAAAGAAATATGATATAGCGAAAGACAAAAGACCCTTAAAAGATTTCCGCCCTCATGAAAAAATTTCTTAGTCCGCCACTGAATATTAAAAGAACGGAATTCGTATAAACTAAAAAGTATAACGTAATTTTAGATCCATCACATGTTAGAATAATGTTGAAGGTTGTTAAAATAAAATATGTCAGAAACATTACTGTATATTACTATTACTATATATTAATAAAAAAAATGAAATAAATAGTGATTTTAATATTATAATAATATATAGTTTTTTAATACTTTTATTATTTTAATATTATAATAATAGTTATTTTCTTTACTTTTTAACTTTAATCATTTTTTCATATCAGGGGTTAAGATAAGCTTGGTGTCAACCGGTATCGAACTAGTATTGGTATCGAAAATACCGGGACGGTCCTGTTTGGTATCAGTACATGAAGGTAAAATCCGGCACTAATACAGAAAACGTCAAAAGTTGGTGCCGAATTGATATTGGAAATTTTTTTGGTTCGGGAAATTCAGTCCTGCCACCCGGTACCATTTGGTCATCTTGATCACGGTTACCGTACGAACAACGGTATCGTACAACTTTTTTTTTTGTTGATTTTCTTCAACTTTTAATTTTTTTCTATTTTTAGTTTTAGGGGTAGGGATGAGCTCGGTTCCAACCGATACAGAATCGGTACTGATACCGAAAATACCGGTTACGGTACCGGTATATGAAGGTAAAAACGGTAGTGAACCGGTACCAGGAATGCCAAAAGTCGGTACCGAATTGGTACTTAAGATCTTTCGGTTTGGCAAATTTGGTATCGGTACCCGGAACAATTTGCTCATCTCTGACCACGGGTTTCATACGAACATCGTTACCATACAACTTTTTTGGTTGATTTTCTTTCGGTTATCTTTTATTGTTTTTTCTACATTTTTTTATTCTTGTCAGCAGTTATGTTCGCAACACGCTCGTAGTGATTTCAAAACACATGTAAACATAGACTAAATAACAAAAGAAATTCGCCGCAACGCGGCGAACTTCTTTAAACCTAGTTGATTATTAAAACAAAACAAATAAAATATGTTGTTAGAAACATTGCTTATTAAAACATTAAAACAAAACAAACAAAATATGTTGTTAGAAACAATGTTTATTAAAACAAATCATTCTGACCGTTTGATTACAAGCAAAAATAATGATCACAAATGAAGCAAGCGTATAAAGTTAATTATCTATATTGGACGGAATGTATTAGTTAGAGTTTACTCTAATCATCTTTACCATAATTATGATATATGAGTTGATTAAGTTTCCTCTATAATTCCTTACTTGATTAATCATATATAACATCGTACAATTTTTTTTGAGTTAATTGCCATTTTCGCCCCTGAGGTTTGGGCACATTTGCCATTTTCGTCTAAAATGAAGGTTTTGTACCATTTTGCCCCCAACGTTTCTAACTTTTTGCCATTTTCATCCAAATATCTAACCAAGTTACTTTATACCATCTATTAGGATATTTTTGAAATTTCTCAATTATAAGGGGGTAATTTGTAATTATCTATTCTAGATATTATATCAGTCTTTTATAACAATTCTTCTTCATAAAACTCATTTACATTTACATAAAAAAAAACCCTAAATCTTCCCCCTTTCTTCTTCATCTCTTTCTCATGAATCCAGACATGGTTGTATGCAATTCCGGTTGTACGTTCTTATATATGTCTTTTTCCCCGGCATCCGACCATTTTGGGCATGATGAGGTCTAATTTTGTAGACATAGAAGGGGGTTTCTATAGAGAGAAGCAACCCCGTTGTTGCCTGCATTTGTACGACTGTCTATGGTGGCGACGGTTCAGTGAGGTATGCTGTCTATCTCTATTTTGTGATATATCAATCGAAGCTCTATGGGTTTTTGGAAGCCCACCACCGGCTTTCGGTGTCGTCGGTTGTATTTTTGGGGCTTTTAAAATCCAAGTAACGAAGGCGAGATGATGATCGGGTTTGGATGTTGTTTCTGTGTATGTATAAATTTGTGGCGATGATGGTGGCCGGCCACTTGGCATGGCAACTCCGGTTGCAGTCGTGGCTGCATCTGAGCTTCTTTATTTTGCGACGACGATGATGATGATTATAAATCTGAGTCGGATGCTTATTTTTTCGTTTTTTTTTTTTGTAAATGATGATGATGATTACTGGGTTTTGTAGAAAGATAAACATGTCAATGAGGCAAAACGTTTGGGTTATTAGAGAGATGGTGGTTGTTGTGGGGCTTACCAGCGGTGCTAGCGGTGGCTGTAACTTTTAGAGAGAACCAAAATGTTTGGGTTAATATGAAGGAATGTTGTGGTTTTTTTTGTGTCTGTAAATGTAAATGAGTTTTATGATGAAGAATTGTTATAAAAGACTGATATAATATCTAGATTAGATAATTACAAATTACCCCCTTATAATTGAGAAATTTCAAAAATATCCTAATAGATGGTATAAAGCAACTTGGTTAGGTATTTGGATGAAAATGGCAAAAAGTTAGAAACGTTGGGGCAAAATGGTACAAAACCTTCATTTTGGACGAAAATGACAAATGTACCCAAACCTCAGGGGCGAAAATGGCAATTAACTCATTTTTTTTAATTGTTGATGGTTTTATGAGTTTCATTCTTTTTCTTTTGAAGATTGTATGTTCTTCTTGTACTAACATATTGGTGTATCCTTTCCGGTTGAACGCCTAACTTCCTTTGCTTCGACAGTGTGAGTATTGATAGAGTTTATTTAGATTTCATTTGTAACTTATGATTAATACTATCAATAACTTATGAGATTTCTTTATTCTATAAATCGGACAAAACCGGTGGAAAACCACCCTCCTTATCTTCTTGCTTTGTTTGTCGACCGATCTTATGGTTCGATTTCCATAAGCCACAATCTTAAAATGAAAGCACGGGCTTTTTTTTTTTGAATGGCCAACAAACTTAATCCCGAGCACTCTCGGGACACCCACTGGACAAACGGAGTACTCCGAGAGTAACCCGAGTCCACCACCAATTTCAGGGAAAACCCGGTAACCCACCCGCCCGTAGGCACGACGGTGAAATGACCGGTAAAACCCGTTTGGCTCAAGGATCTAACCCAAGTTTCCCTGGGTCTCCTATCATTGCCCCACCAGTGCCTCACTCTGCACCAAGTGGGAGTCGAACCTATATCTCTCAAGAGAAATGCAAGCACGGGCTTGATTAGATCCATTGAATAGGAAAGGTAATAATAAATTACTAAAGTGACCCATGGCATGTATATTGACCATATTCAGTTATGTGGAGGTGTTTGGGATTCCTTCTTTTTCTCCTTTTTAACTTTTACTTAGGGTAAATTACTTTTTGAGTCCCTGTGTTTTATGGGTTTTAACTAATTGAGTCCAAAAACAAAAAGTTTAACGACCTGAGTCCCTATAAACATTTTCTTTAACCATTTGAGTCCAATTTTTTAACATTGTTAGAATTATTTTGTTAAAATTTGTTAAATGACCAAATTACCCCTATAATTAAAAAATAAATCATCATCATCATCATCATCATACTCAGTTAATCCCACCAATAGCAAAGCAAAGGTAGGGTCTGAGTAGGGTAAGATGTAGACAGCCTTACCTCTACCCCGTAGGAATAGAGAGGCTGCTTCCAGTAATTAAAAAATAAATAAAAAACTTATTTATTTTTAGTTTTCTCTTTCTCTCTCATTTATCTTCACCAGATGCATCTCTCTCTCTCTAAACCTAAACCACCTCCATTGCATCACCACACCTCCACCATCAACACCACCGTCGCCACTACACCTCCACCGTCGCCACCACCACTACACAGTCACCACCAAAACACCCACCACTCCAAAAAAAGATAAAAATTAACAAAATACATTTCATCTCCCCAAATAACATTTCATCTCTGTTTCTTATACTCACTACTAAAATCTCATATGTCTCTCTCTCTCTCTCGTTAATCACAAGATATATGGCACAGATCAAAGAAAATTCAGGCCAAAATTACATAAATCACCATAAACAACTAAAACTTTCACTAGAATCAAATGAGCCCTAGAATCGTAAAACAAATAACGAGTAGAACTATATTCGCAATAATCAACTTGTGATGTTTAGCTAAAAAAATATGCATCCAGTTCCTAAATCACTTAAAAGCCCAAACAGCATCTAAAAACTTAACCTAACAAAACACCAAAACATAATTGAACACCTATCCCTCTAATTACCTTCTTCAAAAAAAAAATCCAGCATCCAAACCCCATGATCTCCAACAGATATGTGAGACGGTGGTGGTAGCAGTGGGGCGGCGGCGGTGGTGGAGGAGGAGTGGTGACGGCGGTGGAGGAGGTGAGACGGCGGTAATGGTAGTGGTGGGGATGATGCGGTGGTGGTGGTGTTGGCGGGAGTGGGATGGTGGTGGTGGGGATGATGCGGTGGTGGAGGTGGTGGTGGAGGGTGGTGGTAGTCTAGTCAGAGAGAAAGTGTGTAAGAGAGGGAATGTCTAGAAAGAGAGAAGTGTGTGCAGGACTGCAAGTGTGTAAAACTATATATATGTAATATATGTAATGTAATCTATTTTTATATTATATTATATTAAAAGTTTATGCATTAAAGACTTGTTACTTGTATTTATGTGAATATAAGACTTGTACTTTGTGTGTAAATGACCAAATTACCCTCATAGTTAACAGACTTGGTGGATGAAGTTAGAAATTTGGACTCAAATGGTTAAAGAAAATGTTTATAGGGACTCATGTCGTTAAACTTTTTGCTTTTGGACTCAACTAGTTAAAACCAATAAAACACAGGGACTCAAAAAGTAATTTACCCTTCTACTTATTATAAGTCAATAAGTCAGGATTTCCTGACTTCTACTTTTTAACTTTTCATCACACAAAAACTCATTATAAGTCAATAAGTTAACCTAAACACCCACTAAAAACCAACTTATTATAAATAAGTTAAAAGTTGTTCCAAAATAAGCTAACCCAAACACCCACTGTGTATTCATAAAATGTAATTTAAAATTTTGGCCGTCAAAGTAGTTGCCATCAATTTACTCCATTGAATTAGCCATGTCCATGTACCACTTAAGAAAAATTAGATAATAAAGTAGTTGCCATTTCTTTGACATATTGCTTTGAAAGAAAAATTACAGTTGTTCAGAAAATACGGTGTGGGCGTGGAAGCCAGTTCACGCCCATAATAAAACCACCATGCGTTTGGCGTTTTCCATGGCGTTGTGTTTGGGGCGGGGATTCTTCATAGGCGTGGGGGGCAATTTGGTTGATGATGTGGCCCGAGTTGATTGATTGTTTGTGGTAGAAGGTTTGTAATTGGTTAGTTTTTTTAAACACCAGGTGGGGCCCTTTCCACGCCCAACACCACCCCATGCTTTTACCATGCCCTCTTGCTTACGTGGCTACCACATGGCACTTAACGCCCTCTCTTTATGCCTCTCCACACCGAATGGTCTTATATCATTGGTAATGATGTTTTAGCGAGTTCTCTTTTAGCCTAGATATGTTATTGGAAACACATATGTTGACAAACTTAAGAAAACACTTATTCAAATCATGAAAATAATAATTTATACACTTGTTAAAAAACAACAAATAAAATTTGAGTGAACATCTTTCTAATCGATATAAGAGTCTTGATCTAAACTAAAATATGAAATTTAGATAGTCTACTAAGTCAAAAGATTGAAAAGAGTAGTAGATATATGATCTTGGGTTATTCTTTGTAATACATACTACATCAAGAAGTTGAAAGACACTACAAATATGGAATAGCAAGAATCCTTATTAGCGAAACCCCAATGAAGATCGTTTTTATCTTAAACGGTTTCAATGAGCCGCACCATCTTCAATGTCCTCATTTGTGATCTCCGTATGTAGTCGCTATCGTTGATGAATCTTTAACATGATAGACAAAGTTGATAATTGTATTCCAAATTCTTGGCTTCATATCCTGGTAAAATGGAGATGATGACCTAGGAGCTGAGAATCACTTCTTATACTTTATAGATGCGGCTTACATTAAGGCTGGCTTAAGGGCAATTATAGTGAAGCACCAACTTAGGGCCACCATATTGATAATTCATTTTATATATTACATTTATGTCAGTCGGGGTGTTTGTACTGAGTAGTACTGGTCGTTGAATTTTTTTTTAAGCTCCAAGAGTCCAAGGTCAAAAGAATCTATCTATTTGATTATTAGTTATTATCTTATATTTTTTTTGTCAATTACTCTTCATTGATAGTTCATTATTATTCTTAAATTTTGTTTGATTATTTTGTTTTATCGGTTAGTCTTTTAATTTTTTATCATATAACTTAGTTTATCTTTACTAATTATTCTGTTTGGTTTCGCCCAATTTGCTTGTTATACTATTAGTTGATTTTGCTTGAAAGTAATAGTATACGCCTAATAATTAAGACTATTGATTTTGAGTGATTATTTCTACACTTAATTTGCTAAATTTATATACCACAATAGTTTTGATTTTGTTGATTTTATAAAAGTTGTACTTTAAATTAAGCACTTGATTCGGAAAAGGGCCTTAAAATTTTATTTCGCTTTAGGCCCTTATAAATATTGATCCGACCCTGCTTACATCTAGGATTTCTGTAGTTAGGGCAATGAGACTTTACAATGGTACACTTACAAAATGAATAAATACTAGAAAAAAAGTTTGGATTGTTCGGGTTGGGATCGTTTGGGTTGAATGGATTCATGATGGTAAAAAAAAATGAGAGTGTTTTTTTTTAAAAATGGATGATAGAAGGAGAAGATTAGGAGAAATGGATGTGAAATGGTATAAAAATGGATGAGAAATGGAAGAGGTTGATAAATATTTAAAGTGGAAAAGAAATTTTTTTTTTTTTTTTATTATTCTATCCGTTAAACAACGGATATATATTTCAAAGTGGGGCGGCAACTTCGGCGAGGAGCTGCTGGTTTAGCCGGGGTGGGATGGAGGGGGGCGGTGTGGGGGACCGGCGCCGGGCCTAGCCGGCCCCCATACCTTCCAGTCTTAGGGGAGTTCCCCTCTCTTACGTCCCCACTTAACTCCTCTCACACCCTCAATTTGATGGCGGCACTCCTCTCTTGGGGGACTTGTTTTTTTATTATTTTAATTAAGAAAATATAAAAAGTAAAACATAATTTCATAAAATAAAAAACTACATTTCATTTAATAAAATAAAAATTACATCGCAATACTACATAAAAATTTTAGAAATTGCACGGCAACTCGTACTTGTTAGCGATCCCGCGCTTTCGGGCGAGGATGAACGGCAACATTTCCGACGGAACATCGTCGTGCGGCTTGAGGAATGTTTTCATATCTCGATCGTGCGCGTAGTTTCTCATCGTCTCGCGTTGTTCCATTATGAGCTCGCGAGCCTCCGACTCTCTTTTCTTCCTCAATTCAATCACCTCTAATTCAATCGCGTGCTTCGCTTCTTTCATGGCGGTGTACTCTTTGAATTGTACCGCCAACTCGGCCGAGCCCTCGGACGATGTCGCTTGACGCTTGTCTCACCGTTGTGTTCTTTGTGGCGAGGGGTCTTCGTTCATATCGGGTATGGAAGGGTCCACGTCAACGGGCTTTCTTTTTTGTGCCAAACCTTCCCCTTCCTCACCCAACAATGGGACTTGGGCCCATTTGTCGTGTTTTCGAACGACCTCCCATGCCTCGACATGTTGAAAACCGCTCGGATATCTATCTTTAAATTCCTTTAAAGCGACTTTCATCACGTTGAGATCGCTACACCCGCTTCCTCGTGTGCGATCCTGCATATATTATAAAATAACAAGTGTTAAAAACATATGAACTTAGTAAACAAAATTAAAAAATAAACAACGTTAAAAAATATAATTTTTACCGCTTGTTGGTATAGGCCGTTGAAAAAGTTTATTTTCGTCATAATCGGGGTCCATTTAGACCGTACTTGATGCACGGTCCGGTTACTTCCACCAACGGTTGCCTTCAATAAGTGATTCTACCGGAAACATTACAACCGCAATGGAAACATTACAACCGCAATAGGCTATCTTTAAATTCTTTTAACTTTTGATCTTCTTGGCTTCTCGTTTTTTCTTGGTTCCACCGGAAACATTACAACCGCAATGGTTGCCTTCAATAAGTGATTCTACCCTCTTCGTAATCGCACCTCTTGCAATTCTTGTTTTCAACCACACACGGGTGTAATGGTGTTAACAACGAACCACATCCCTAATTTCAAACTTCAGGCATCAATGATATGGAAATCAAGGAAATCCACTCTCCTTCGGCATATCGTTTTGGAACCGGTAAGCGCCACTCTGCGAATTTAGGGTTACTAAAAACGAAGCGATGATCGATCTTCTTCCTGCGCACTGATTCCAATTGGTTGTATAAATTGGATCGATTAACACGAAATATGGTTTGGTTGCATGGATATGAAGAATTAGGAAAAAGGACGAAATAAAAGGAGATGGGTAGTAGGAAAAGGGCAGATACGGAAGGCGGGAAAATGGGATTCTAATTAAGTGTGTATAAAAATGTGGGGTAAATCAGTAAAACCGATGCGAGTGGGAATCGAACGGACGTCAGTGAGCTTTTAAAGAGGGGGTATAACCGTCCCAACAGGTGCCTCTTTATGTTACCAACTCCTTTTAATTAACACATATATTAATGAATCGGTGTAGTATATAGTAATAAACTAAAGGGTGTGACTTTTAGGCAAATAGGACATAACCCAAGTTGCTAATTGTATAAGGGTATAATTTCTTTTAGCTTTCATTCATTTACATGCAAGTCCATTTGACATTTACAATAGCATCGACCCCTCCAACCTCTTTAACTTACATTTTTACCCTGAAACTTAAACCTTTCAAATTAGGTTTTAGTTAATCAAAAGCTATATTAATTAAGTTTCTTGAGAAAGAAAAAAAAGTCTTTACCATAGTTGAAAAGAAAATTTTAAATGATTGTGCAATAAAATCAAACATTTTCATGATTTAAACTTTCAAACATTATCATTTAAACAATTTGCAAATGCAAGGGTTAAATGTTAAATTATTGAATGTTTTGGGAGTAAAAAGAAAACCACTTATTGGCTAACACATGAGATTAGGTGTGACAAATGTATAATATGTGAAGTGCACGCTATGCGACTTACACTATATAATACCAAATACATACACATCTAACAATTCTATCGTTATGGAACAAGGTTTATACATCATAAAAACAATAATATATAAACATCATATATTATAGTAGTGTCAGTGTCAAATGACACCATTCTTTTTGCATTTCATACAGAACTTATAATAGTCAAATTCCGAATAACACCAATCTTTTTTTACGATTGACAACATTGATTTTATAAGAAGAAAATCTGGCCCCATTTTTCATTGGTTTAATGAGAAAATTTTATATATACTTTTACTATATAATTAATAAATATATAAATGTCATATCATATTTAAAAAATATAATTTAGTAATTAAGCGCAATATTCTAATTCCAATTCAAATATAGACAATAATGAATTATAAGCCCGTTTTCTTTATATACACAACTAGGTTTTTACCCGGGATTGTTTCCCGGGCTCAGGAAACTTAGTTATATTAATTACTATTTGTTATTAATACGACCACATTACATCAACCATCTCATTCGATTCAACAACAATGTCTTCAAATCACAGGATTAGATCATGAACCCATATTAGAGGTCAAACAAAAGCACAACAAGACCACATGAATAATATCATTTCCACTTTTACTTCAATGCACTTACATGATAGGGTGATTTGGCATTTTGTAAAAATGTTTGTTATTGTACTTCTTT
Organism: Helianthus tuberosus; assembly: GCA_030545235.1. Lineage (NCBI taxonomy): Eukaryota > Viridiplantae > Streptophyta > Magnoliopsida > Asterales > Asteraceae > Helianthus > Helianthus tuberosus. Next base: position 13,528,979 of record CM060447.1, on the reverse strand, counting down.
ACAAAAAAAGATGTTGACCAAAATTCAAACAGATGTTGACCAAAAGTCAATCAAATGTTGACCAATAGTCAAACAAATGTTGACCTTAAATTGATGTTTGCTTTAAGGCCAAACATCTGTTTATGGCCAAACATCTGTTTAAGATCAAACATCTGTTTAAGTCCAAATATCTGATATAGAAGGCGAATCATCTGTTTAAGGCAAAACATCTGTTTAAGGTCTAACAACTGTTTAAGTCCAAATCTCTGATATAAAAGGCCAAACATCAGTTAAAGGCCAAACATCTGTTTAAGCCTGAACAGATGTTTAACTTAATAAGATCTACTGTCTTCTCACACTGTTTACCTCTTCAAAACACTGTTCAACCTAACATGGGTTTCCATTAACTATTGACTAAAATGCAAACAGATGTTCAAACCACTGTTTGTTATTGTACTTCTTTACAAAATTACATAGAATTCAAGAAAATGAAACAATGACTTAAAGAACTATAACTTAACACATAATCTAATCGGGCAAAGTGTCGCAACCCCCGCCCCCTGATCTGTCCGGGAACGGGCGTCCGCGAACATTCGTTTGTGGTGGTATCAGTTTGTTAATTATTAATTTGGCAGCGGAAATTACATCAAGATCGTTGTTAGGAAATTGTTTATCAGAGTAAAACCACCATATTTTATATTAATAATCACATGGGTAAACCCAAGTTTCTTTATTACAATACGTTTATAGGGATAAAACCTATTTTATTGAATTTAAAACATCGTCTTTTTGGTAACTTTTATAGCCACATTTTTCCAAGCCGTCAGTGCTCTCCAGCTGGCTTTTTACTAATTGGCTGTCACATTGTGTTACCTGAAACACGTTTTAAAAACATTTGTAAGTGGGAAATACTGGTGAGTGAATCCCAGTTTAATAAAAAAAAACATTTTATCAATTAACACAGTATTGAGAGCGACCACATTGTTTATTTCTACACAATTACTCATTCAGTACTGTCAATCCTGACTGGTGGGTCATATTACACATTGGCTAACTCGTTGTCCAATGGTAACGTGTTCCATATTTTGTATACAAAACCCCAACATACCGGCAGTAATTGAAGAACTACAAAGACTCAATCACTGCTTAATTTCATTGTTAAGCATTTAAGGTTTTGTAAAATAGTTCACAAAAAAAGTTAACAAAAAGCGGATAAACTCACTTTGCTATCTTAGACTTCGTGTAAGGGTTTCCTGGGATTAATCTATAATTTACACAAATGTATATATGTTAGTATAATAACCCTTTAATTATATTAACGATACCCTCCCCGAGACGGTATTCCAACAACTACGTCGGGCAGAACCACGACAGTTGTTACGGAACCCTAAATCAATCGGGCAGCATATCTAATATGAAACTGGGGTTATAATACTTACAACGGAGCAGAACCTCGCTAATTAGGGGGATATAATACCCGTATATTATGCTTACTATCAGATTTTCGTGATTGAGAAAAGAAAGTGAGCGAATTGTTTGAAGATCCGAGGCCCTCTATATATAGTGCTGATTTCTGGTCCTCTCGCGGCCCGCGTAAAGTGTAACCCAAAGGTTACGCGGCCCGCGTAGTAGCCGGGTAGGGTTCTAGGTGATCCGGGTCATTACATAGGTTCAACACGCGTTCGGACACGTGGCAGCACCGGAGCTTGCCTGATCATTAAGTTGTCGCGGCCCGCGTAAGGGTTAAGTGAGATCTTACGCGGCCCGCCTGAACTCTATTTTCTTTGTTTTTTATTTATTTTAAATGATATAATGTATTTTGGGCTCGGTTTTCGCATACGGGGTGTATTTTAAGACATATAGGGGGTATTTAACATATATTAGGGTGTCAGAAAAATATTCAGGAGGGTTGTTATATCCTCCCCACCTTGTTTTAGAGCTCGTCCTCGAGGTCTACTGGAACAGGTGTGGATATTTCCTTTGCATTTCTGATTCAAACTCCCATGTGTATTCTGATCCTCTTTTGGAGTCCCACTTCACTTTGACTAGAACTAGTCTTTTGTGTTTGAGATTCTTGACTTTCCTGTCTTCAATCTGTAGAGGCCTTTCTACAAACTTTAATTGCTCATTTACCTCTATATCCTTAAGAGGTACAATTAGTGATTCATCAGCTAACCATTTATTGAGATTAGATACATGAAATAAATCATGTATTCCTGCCATTTCCTCTGGCAGTTGCAGTTGATAGGCTACAGGTCCTATTCTTTTAATAATCTTGAAAGGTCCAACATACCTGGGACTTAGTTTTCCTCTTTTTATGAATCTTACCACTCCTTTCCAAGGAGAGACTTTTAACAATACTTGATCCCCTACTTGAAATTCCAACGGTTTTCGTCTGTTGTCAGCATAGCTTTTCTGTCGATCACGTGCTGCTTTCAGTCGTTCCTTGACTTGAATGATTTTGTCTGTTGTTTCTTGTACTATCTCAGGTCCAGATAGTTGCTTTTCCCTAATTTCTACCCAACAGACTGGGGTTCGGCACTTTCGTCCATAAAGTGCTTCGAATGGTGCAACATTTATACTTGTGTGATAACTGTTATTATAAGAAAATTCTATCAATGGTAAGTGATCGTCCCAATTACCTCCGAAATCAATTACACAGGCTCTAAGCATGTCCTCCATTGTTTGAATTGTCCTTTCACTTTGTCCATCCGTTTGTGGATGATAAGCTGTGCTTAGATTTAACTTGGTTCCCATTGCTTTTTGGAAACTTGTCCAAAAATGTGAGGTAAAATGACTATCTCTGTCAGAACAATTGATAGAGGAATTCCATGTAAAGAAACTATTTCGTTTACATACAATTTAGCTAATTGTTCCATACTAAAAGTTTCTTTCATTGATAGGAAATGAGCTGACTTGGTTAGTCTATCTACAATCACCCAGATTGTATCATTACCTTTCTTTGTTTTGGGTAATTTAGTAACAAAATCCATTGTTATCAATTCCCATTTCCAAACTGTTGTAGTAAACCTGAAGGCTTCTGATGTTCAGCTTTGACTTGTGAACAGGTTAAACATTTAGAAACATAGGCTGCTACGTCCTTTTTCATTCCTATCCACCAGAAATTCTTTCTTAAGTCCTGGTACATTTTATCGCTTCCTGGATGCATCGTATATTTAGACTTATGGGCTTCTTTTAATATGCGATGACGTAGGTTTCCTAATTTAGGTACCCATATTCTTTTCTTATCGAATCTCCAAATTTCATCTGTTCCTTGTTCTAATTCCTTGATCATTCCTTTTAGTTTTTCAGTATCATCCTTGATTACTGATTCTTGTGCTTTTCTAATCTGTTCATTTAAATCTACTTGTAGATTTAATTTAAGAGAACGTACTCTTTTTGGTTGTTCGTGATATTTTCGACTTAAAGCATCAGCAACTACATTTGCTTTTTCTGCATGATACTGAATATCACAATCATAATCACTAAGTAGTTCCATCCAGCGCCTTTGTCTCATATTCAATTCCTTTTGCCCGAAAACATACATTAAACTCTTATGATCGGTGAACACAGTAAACTTACTACCGTCCAGGTAATGTCTCCAAATCTTAAGAGCAAAAATTATAGCTCCAAATTCTAAATCATGAGTTGAATAATCATTGATGCGTGTGAAGTGTTAAATATATTAGGTGTATATTTTAAGCCCCTTTAACACTTATTTTTAGCTAAGTTTTAAATTTATAAAACACGATATTTTACTAACACTAAACACACATATGGGCAAGTGCACCCATCGTGAGCGTAGTATAGCGTTGGTAAGATACCGAGGTCGTCCAAGGACACAAGAGCTTTTAATACCGGTTTATCCTCAACGTCTAATCAAAATAAAAAGTTTAGAAAAAATGTTTTAAACTAAGAAAAATAAAAACTAACTAAAATGCTGAAAATAAAAATAAAAGAAAAAACAGATAGACAAGATGAATCACTTGGTTCCGACTCGTATCTAGTGTAACCTTTGATTATTTCCGCACTTTTGCACATAATTAAGAGATTATCTTAGTTATTGTAGTAGGCCCCTCTTTTGAAGGTGACGTTACCCTCACCCCAGTAGTTTGAGTCAGCAAGGATACAATCCTAAAAGGGTGGATTATTGGAAGATAATGAATTAAGTTATTAATGCAATATTATGGTAGGCCCCTCTTTTGGAGGTGACGTTACCCTCGACTAAGTAGTCTGAGTCAGCAGGGATACAGTCCTAAATAGCCGGGTTATAGTATTAATAGTAGTTAACTTATGAGAGGATCAAAGAGTTTGGACCCCCGCCATCCAATACCGTGAAGTATTGAAGGAGGTCCTACTAAATTTGACCCAGGTCCATTGCAGGACCTCTAAACGCGGAACAATGGCAAGACCTTTACCAAACCGTTCCCTTAACCCCCGACCAGGTAGCCAACATACCTCCATATAGACCGTGGAGATATGAATGGAGAAAATCTTTTATTTTATATAGACAGTAAAATAATTTCAAGACACCACGGACAAACGATAAAGAAAGATCACCTTCAACATAAGCAACTAGTTATTAAAGTCATTAATACGAAACCAAATAAAAAGTGCGAAAAGATTAGAAATAAAAAGTATTACACTAGACACTTTGTCTTCACCAAGTGATGTAAGAGACTTAGGCAAACATGGCCTTGATTGTCAAGAACTCTTACGATCAATCTTGGATCCCGAGACGACTCACACACTCTACGATGGACAATGGATGATGGTGGTGGATGATGGTGGTGGGTGGTGGGTGGTGGGTGAAGTGTAAGAGAGGTGGTGTGCCAAGGGATGGTTTGAGCTTGAGCCAAGCACTTCTATTTATAGGCTGAACAGAAGCTCGGGCACGGCCCCGTGTCCAGTGGGCACGGCCCCATGTCCACACCCTTCTCTTTCTTCATTTAATGCAGCTTTGTCTTATTAGTTGACCAAGCCCCCGTGTCCGCTGAGCACGACCCGTGGTGCAGAAGAATCTTTGTACTATGCAGATTTGCTGGATTGTGCGAATCTTATAGTTGACCACGGCCCCGTGTCCGCTGAGCACGACCCCGTGGTGGGCAATAGAAGCTTCTACCACTTTGTCTTTTCTGCTGACACTTGGGCACGCCCCCGTGCTGGCTGAGCACGGGGCGTGTTCAGTCTTCTGATTTCTTGTTTTGCTTGGGAAGATGTTGTTGTGGGTTCGGGCATGTCACGTTTTGTTCCTTTTCTTGTATTTATGTTGGATTTTGATGTCTTTTTGCTTCTTTTGTTAATTTGAGCTCATTTAATCCTGAAAATACAAAAGGAAGACAAAAGCAGACTTTTTCCAACATTAGTACTAAAAAAGGGTTAGTTTTATGCCTTATTTGATGAAATTTATATGTTACATTTTGAACACATCAAATACCCCCACATTTGAATCTTTGTTTGTCCTCAAGCAAAACTCTTTAATATGTGGCTATTTACACTCCCAAATGGAATGGGTAGAGAAGAAGGTTTTTGGGCTTGTCGTAGAGTGTGGGGATTTCCAAGATTCTTTATTTAGTTTTATTTTTATTTATTTACAATCCTATTCGTCATGATTTATTTAAAACTTTTCATAAGGTAAATTACTTATTAGGGCATAACATGCCTTTGTAAAATTCTATTTATATACAAGTTCACATACCTCACGGGGATCACTCAACACTCGGCCAAAAATGCATTTTTGTGGATCACTCGAGAGCGGCATGGAACTTACTCCTACCATAGGCTTGCCAAACAATCAATCCTCCTCCTTTTTAACTTACATACCTTTGTAAATATCAAGAGAACTTTGTGGGTTAAGGGTTAGGCTTGGGTTAAAGGTAGGTGGTTGGGTTGGTGGTTAGTGGTTAGTAGAAAAAGGGCGAAGCGTAACAAGTGTCGGTTTTCGTATGACTTTCTATTTTTGTAACTTTTATTTTGATGAAGCTATTTATTCAAACAAAGTTATTTTTGATGAACTTGTTTGTTTATTTTCTTTTGCTTCATCATCAACACAATTGTGTTTTTTTTTTTTTTTTTTTTTTTTGAAAAGTCATATGAAGAACCGAACTTGTTACTAAAACAAAGGGGTAAAAATGAAAAAAGGTTTTGGTGGGTGAAAAGGGTGTTTGGTTTGGGTTATGAAATGAAAAGGTTTAGGCTCAAAGGGGCTAACTAGGGGGATTTTGGGTAGGTGGTAAAAAAAAGAAAAATAATGGTGTAGAAATAAAAAGGGTTAGTCCTAATGCCTCCATCATTTACTTACTCGGGTTTAAGTTAGTAAGGACTGGGAATGTATCGTCATGGCAAGTTCTAGAGTCGTAAGAACCAAGCGGCTATTCACACAAGAAACGAAAATGAGCATTTAGTTCTAATGATATGTAATTGTATGCTCAATAAAGGCTCAAAACTCACTTTTGTGGGAATGGGTTTTTATGTGATCAAATATATATAATCAAATTTTAACTAAGCTTGTCATGCCTTTTCCTAATTTTCTTATGTTGGTTCTTTTTATCACGACGCTATCGGTTGTAAATTCGTAAAAATATAACCTTTTTAAGAACTTGAATTTCCCGAATTAAACCTAGACAAGTAAAAAAAATGAAAATTTTTGAAAAATTTTTGGGGTGATTAGCGATTCTAATAGAGTTTTGTGTAAGGCTTGTATTTAGGACTTGCAAGATTCAAGGTTTTAGCATCCCCCCCACACTTAAATTACACATTGTCCTCAATGTGTCCCAAAAATAAGTTTTTAGGTTGATTGAATATGTAAAAAGGTGTAAAAGGCAAAAAAAATTGTGTTACTGGGCGCTGAACACGGCCCCGTGTGATCCGGGCACGGCCCCATGTTCAAGTGCCAGTAACAAAGTTAAAACAAGAGAAACAGAAGTCTGGACACGGGGGCGTGTTGGGTGGACACGGCCCGTGTCCAGTTACCTGAACTGGTTCTTTTTCTGCAGACTATGCAGCACGGGGCCGTGTTGGGTGGACACGGCCCGTGCCGAGCTTACTGTAAACGAAGAAATTTGTCGGATGGTTCTGTTTTCCTGCATGGAGTGCTGGTTCAAGTTTCCCTTGCATCCTTTGCCATCTCAAGTGTGTTTTATTCATTTCAACACCATCCAAAACACCAATTTTAACTAAAACCATCATTCATTAATCATAGAGAGAATTACATAATAGTCCTAAAAATTAAAAATAAAGCAGAAAATAAAAATTAAAAGTCCTAATGGTCAAGTGATCCGTAAAATCTTCCTAAGGAGTTCTACTTCTACAATAAGAACCAAAAATTCCGGAAGTAGACTTCCGGTCTAAAAGTCTTGTAGAACTCCAAGCCGAACGGTGTTCCTTAGATGTTGCTAGAGCCATTCTTCGATTTCCCTAGGGAGAAGGAAGGCGGCTTCATGTTCCTTGACATTTGGTGGAGGATGAGCGACACCAACCGGGACCCCTCGGAGTATGTCTTGAGGAGGTTCCGGATGTAGGGCGTACCATTCGGCCGGAATGATGACTTCCGGCACCACATTCCATACCCTTTGGGTGATAATCGGTACCAAAGGAGGAGAGGCGAGAATGTTCAACCTTTGGTGCAAAAGGTTGACCTCCCGGAGACATCCTTCTAGTCTCACCGTCAAATGATTAATGCGGTCGACCAATGCCTCTTCCTCACTTATTACTTCATCAAGAGCTTCTCTTAAGGCGTAAACATAGTTTACAAGAGAATCCTCAACTGTAGATGATCTTCTCCCCTGCCGGTTGTTCCTGGAATGCGACGAAGAGTTTCCGCTTGTTCTGCTTGCCATTCTGAGAAAACATGCCGAAAAGAGTTCAATTTTACGGGTCCAGTACTTCGGACACGGCCCCGTGTTCAGTGAACACGGCCCCGTGTTCAGATATCTACAGGATTTATGGACAAGGAATCTTGGGGTTTCAAATTGTTTTTATGATTTTTGAAGCATTTTTGAACTTAAACAACTTAAAACATTGTTATAGAACTTATTTTTATCAAGATTCCATGAACAAAAATCTAACAAACATCTCAATAAGGCTTGAAACTATATAAGGTTCAAGCTTTAATGGAAGTATGAAGAAAATTGAAGAAGATGAAGGTGGATAAAAGAGGAAAGGACAAGAAGATAGTTGAGAAACTTCTTTTAGAAAATACCTAGGATGGTATGTGAGAATATTCCTCAAATCTCTGTTCCTGGAATGGTTCAAATGTGCAGGATTCTTGGCTGCATTTATAGAAAACGACAGTATGTTGCGCACGGCCCCGTGTCGGCTGGACACGGCCCCGTGTGCAGACGGAATCCTGACACATTTTTGTCCGCATTCTGACAAAATCAGAAGGGAATCTTTTGGGTGGACACGGGGGCGTGCTGACCTGGACACGGCCCCGTGTCTAGAAGCTGTCTTAAGGATTTCTTCAAATTTCAAGGAATTTTCCCGGATCGGGTGGTTCCTTACTGGATGGAACAACCCCAAAGTGCCTAAGATACCTTAATTGTTCTAGATTAAGACGAGAACGCAAGAGGTTGTCGGTGAGGGTGATTCCTATGTTATATGTAGGTGGACAAGTCCAACCCTTTCCCGGGCTCTCGTTAAAGAAGGTGTATGTCGAATCGCTCAGGTCTATGTATGCATAAAACGAAGTTGATGGGGAGTCCTTCACGGCACAATCGACACAGGGACGACTATCACTCAAGTCCTCACTAGAGTTAGAAGTATCATTGGAAACAATGAAGTTGTTTAAATGCGTTTCCAACCTTTCTTCTTGGTTATCGTCTTGGAGAATATTTTTGAGGTCTCCCCTAAGTTCTTCTAACCAATTAAAAATTAGATCTTCTAGTTGAAATAATTCGTCGAGAAGCATTTCTCCTAGAATATCCGGTTGGGCGCATTCGAGGAAGCGATAGGGATTATTTTTACTTTCGCCCCTCTTAAGGATACTAGGAAATGATGGGTCTATATAGTGGGGTTTATAATTTAGAAAAAAGCATTCTAATTCTTTATGGTTACCACCACATAATTGACACCACATAGTACCATAAGAGTGCCGAAAGTAAAAAGTATCAGTATCACTCATGTTTGTGTCAGAAATTACCAACCGTCGGGATCTTACGGTTCTGTTTTCAGTAACTGAAACTTGGGCACGGGGGCGTGTTGAGTGGGCACGGCCCCGTGTTCAGCTTACTGTCTGACTTAAAACAAGATTGCCAGTTCCAATGATTGGGCACGGGGCGTGTTCAGCGGGCACGGCCCGTGCTGAGTTCTGCAGAAGCTGAAAAAAATCTAAAAAAATTGAAAAACAAGAAAAACGATTAGGCCGTTGATTCTTAACTTTCTTAAAATCCTTGTGTCCCCGGCAACGGCGCCAAAAACTTGATGCGTGTGAAGTGTTATATATATTAGGTGTATATTTTAAGCCCCTTTAACACTTATTTTTAGCCAAGTTTTAAATTTATAAAACACGATATTTTACTAACACTAAACACACATATGGGCAAGTGCACCCATCGTGAGCGTAGTATAGCGTTGGTAAGATACCGAGGTCGTCCAAGGACACAAGAGCTTTTAATACCGGTTTATCCTCAACGTCTAATCAAAATAAAAAGTTTAGAAAAAATGTTTTAAACTAAGAAAAATAAAAACTAACTAAAATGCTGAAATTAAAAATAAAAGAAAAAACAGATAGACAAGATGAATCACTTGGTTCCGACTCGTATCTAGTGTAACCTTTGATTATTTCCGCACTTTTGCACATAATTAAGAGATTATCTTAGTTATTGTAGTAGGCCCCTCTTTTGAAGGTGACGTTACCCTCACCCCAGTAGTTTGAGTCAGCAAGGATACAATCCTAAAAGGGTGGATTATTGGAAGATAATGAATTAAGTTATTAATGCAATATTATGGCAGGCCCCTCTTTTGGAGGTGACGTTACCCTCGACTAAGTAGTCTGAGTCAGCAGGGATACAGTCCTAAATAGCCGGGTTATAGTATTAATAGTAGTTAACTTATGAGGGGATCAAAGAGTTTGGACCCCCGCCATCCAATACCGTGAAGTATTGAAGGAGATCCTACTAAATTTGACCCAGGTCCATTGCAGGACCTCTAAACGCTGAACAATGGCAAGACCTTTACCAAACCGTTCCCTTAACCCCCGACCAGGTAGCCAACATACCTCCATATAGACCGTGGAGATATGAATGGTGAAAATCTTTTATTTTATATAGACAGTAAAATAATTTCAAGACACCACGGACAAACGATAAAGAAAGATCACCTTCAACATAAGCAACTAGTTATTAAAGTCATTAATACGAAACCAAATAAAAAGTGCGAAAAGATTAGAAATAAAAAGTATTACACTAGACACTTTGTCTTCACCAAGTGATGTAAGAGACTTAGGCAAACATGGCCTTGATTGTCAAGAACTCTTAGGATCAATCTTGGATCCTGAGACGACTCACACACTCTACGATGGACAATGGATGATGGTGGTGGATGATGGTGTTATGGTGGTGGTGGGTGGTGGGTGGTGGGTGGTGGGTGAAGTGTGAGAGAAGTGGTGTGCCAAGGGATGGTTTGAGCTTAAGCCAAGCACTTCTATTTATAGGCTGAACAGAAGCTCGGGCACGGCCCCGTGTCCACATCCTTCTCTTTCTTCATTTAATGCATCTTTGTCTTATTAGTTGACCATGCCCTCGTGTCCGCTGAGCACGACCCCGTGGTGCAGAAGAATCTTTGTACTATGCAGATTTGCTGGATTGTGCGAATCTTATAGTTGACCACGGCCCCGTGTCCGCTGAGCACGACCCCGTGGTGGGCAATAGAAGCTTCTACCACTTTGTCTTTTATGCTGACACTTGGGCACGCCCCCGTGCTGGCTGAGCACGGGGCGTGTTCAGTCTTCTGATCTCTTGTTTTGCTTGGGAAGATGTTGTTGTGGGTTCGGGCATGTCACGTTTTGTTCCTTTTCTTGTATTTATGTTGGATTTTGATGTCTTTTTGCTTCTTTTGTTAATTTGAGCTCCTTTAATCCTGAAAATACAAAAGGAAGACAAAAGCACACTTTTTCCAACATTAGTACTAAAAAAGGGTTAGTTTTATGCCTTATTTGATGAAATTTATATGTTACATTTTGAACACATCAATCTTCTTCATGATTCTTAAGTTGTCTGGATGCATATGCTATAACCTTTTGTCATTGCATTAATACACATCCATAACCTAGTTTGGAAGCGTCACATTACACTACAAAGTCTTCAATTCCTTCTAGTAACGCTAGTATGGGTGCATGAGTTAATCTTTGCTTAAGGATTCTAAAGGCTTCTTCTTGTTTTGGTTCCCATTTAAACTTAACAGATTTACAAGTTAGCTTAGTTAAGGGAATGGCTATTCTAGAAAAATCTTGAATAAACCTTCTATAATAACCAGCCAATCCTAAGAAACTTCTAACATCGGTTGGTGAATCAGGGGTTTTCCACTTGGTTATTCCCTCGATCTTGGTGGGATCTACATGAATTCCTTCATGATCAACTAGTTGTCCGAGAAATTGTACCTGTTCTAACCAAAATTCGCACTTTGAAAACTTAGCATAAAGCTTTTCTTTTCTTAATAGGCTTAAAAGTGCGTGCAAATGCTTTGTATGTTCCTCTTTACTCTTAGAGTAAATGAGAATATTATCTATAAAGACAATTATAAATTTATCCAAATACGGCTTACATATTCGGTTCATCATGTCCATGAATGCAGCTGGGGCATTGGTTAAACCAAATGGCATGACAGTAAATTCATAATGACCATACCTTGTTCTGAAAGCGGTTTTAGAAATGTACTCTTCCTATACCTTTAATTGATGATATCCTGACCTTAAATCGATTTTAGAGAAAAATCGTGCTCCTTGCAATTGATCAAACAGATCATCAATTCTTGGTAATGGATACCGATTCTTAATTGTGACTTTATTCAATTCACGGTAGTCAATGCACATACGCATTGATCCGTCCTTCTTTTTAACGAATAAGATCGGCGCTCCCCAGGGTGATGAACTTGGTTGTATGAATCCTTTCTCTAGCAATTCGTCTAATTGTTTCTTTAATTCTTGCATTTCTGCAGGTGCCAAACGGTAAGTTGCTTTGGCAATTGGTGCTGTTCCTGGTAGTAAATGGATTCTGAATTCAACTTCTCTATCTGGAGGTTGCCCTGGTAATTCTTCTGGAAATACATCTGAAAACTGAGATACTACTGGGATATCCTTTAATTCTTTTCCTTTAGTGTTAGGGTGGAGGGTATAAGGGTGTTTGAGTGGAGTCACCGATCGGTGACCACCCCCACTATATTGAGTTGGGTGTTTGAGTTTGAGAGAGGTAGTGAATTTCGGTGAGTGTTCACCGATTGAGGGGGGAGAGTGATGAGAGGAGAGGAGAGATGAGAGAGAGAGGCTCAACCAATCATGTTTTTTTTTAATTGAGGGGTGTTTGACTATACCTAGTGATTGAGTGTAAAATGGGGAGTAGAATGGGGAGTTGACATGGCATAATACTATTGGTTAGGATTTCACTCAAACACCCTAAGTTGTTTGACTATACCCTCCACCCTTAGTGATTATAGAAATCAAATACATTAACGATCCTTTTCTTATATAACTTGTTGTTTTCATCACAGAGATGAATTTAGTGGATTTAGAAGTTTTATACCTTTAATTGTGATCTTTTCACCATTTGGTGAATTTACTTGTATCGACTTTTGATCACATAAAATACGGGCTTTATTAGCTATTAACCAATCCATTCCTAATACTACATCAAATCCTGCCAGATTCATTGGGTAAAGGTTTGCAATAAATTTCTGATTTAGAATTTCTATTCTTGCTCCCTGCAATATTTCAGAAATTCTAATGGTTTCACCATTGGCTGTCTCTACTAGACATTCTTGTGGAAGTTTAGTTAATGATTGATTGAGAAGTTTACAAAATGAAGTATTAATAAAACTTTGGTTTGCACCAGAGTCAAATAATACTTTGGCAAAAATTTCATTAACTAAAAACGTACCGGTGATCACATCCGGGATCATCTTTGCTTCTTCTGCAGTCAGAACAAATGCTCTAGCATTTTTGGTATTTTTGTTGTTTGTAGCCGGAGCTAATTTTGGATAGTTAGGCCTGATATGACCTTGTTCTCCGCAGTTGTAACATATCCTGTTATTAGCTTTCTTCCTGCAGTCTTCTTCCTTGTGTCCCGATATTTTGCAAAAGTTACAGTATATGGAGCATCTTCCTGAATGCTTCCTTTTGCAATTCTTACAGTAGGGTGTAGAGGTAGAACCTATATTTTTCCCACGATTAAAATTTCCAGAACGAAATTCTTGTGTGAGCTTCTGGGTTAGGTTCCTTCTTTGATCATCTTCTCATGTACGAACTAATTCATCTGTCAAGGTATTGGCTAGTTCTACGGCTTCTTCTATGGTTTGAGGTCTAGCTGCCTTGACTACGTGTCTTATCTCCCCGATTAATCCCCAGATATAACGGGAGATTATCACTGGTTCGGGTGAAGCAAGAGTTGGCACTATTCTAGCATATTCAAAGAATAACTTAGTGTACCCCTTACTATCTACACCAGTCATTCTAAGGTTTAAGAACTTGTTTGCTATTTGTTCTTTTTCATTTGGAGGGCATAATTTCCTTTCTACCATGTTTTTAATCTCCTCCCATTCCATATTGTAAGTTCTATTACTTCCTTTAGTCTGGAGAATAGTATTCCACCATTCTAGTGCTGAATTTTTAAACAAATTGGAAGCAAACATTATCTTATCTTCTTCTGCACACTTGCTTAAGACTGCCTCAGTCTTTTCTATCCAGCGTAGGGTTGCAATGGCCCCTTCGTTGCCCGAGAATTCCATTGGTTTACAAGACCAGAATTCTTTATAAGAACAACCGTAAGACACGGTTCTTCTCCTTTTGGGAATTGGCATTTGAAGTACAGGTCCATTATTTACGCTATTTTCAGGTTCGGAAGGTCGCTTGCTATCATGTTTACTTTTATTTTCTGCTTCCCTAACCGTTTGAATAATATATGGCATCGCATCTATTATTCCTTGTGCCACTATGTGTTGGATGCACTGTTATCCACTTGGTTTCCATTGTTGTTTGGAATTTCGTTACCCGAGTTATTGTTACTCTGGTTATCATTATTCAGATTTCCCTGGTTTACTTCGTCGTTCATCTGAATATTTTAAACATTTATCACATATTAATATCACAAGATAATTAATAGTTTAAGTAACAATTACATAACACACATATTGATAAAAAACGTCGAGCATTGCGACTTTTACTCTTTTTATATAGTATGCGTCAAATGCACACTAAAACAGGAATTTAAAAATTACAACACTATTATGCATCATTAACCACAAAGTGGTCTGTACTACAATATATTATTATTATTATATATAGATATTATTATTGTTATTATTACCAACTCCATTGATCATTTTCATGGATATGGATTTCCCCCGAAATCCATCTGACGCTCGTCGTATTTCCAGACGAGTTGTTCTCCTACATACCTCATCCTCTCACTACTTTCTATGATTTCTTCTCCGAAAATTCGGAGTTCTTGCAAGTTCTCTGCACTCATTGGGGGTGCAGGTGCTGGTACTGGATCTGGATATTGTGGCCTGTGATTTTCCTGAGGGTATGGATTCTCTAAAATCTCCCTGATGTATTCGTCAATGTCATAATAGGGATCTAGAGGGTCCAGACCTGGATATGCTGCTATGTTCGGCAAGGTTTCGTCATTTAGATGGTAGTGTGGCACATAATCCCTAAGATCATCAAACCATGGATCATAATTTGGATCTAAAGGATTAGGGGCTGGTATCCTAGGTATCTCCTCAGGATTGAAATCATGCATTTCTACCTCCATCGACTGAGTGAGAATTAAAGGTAAGGGTTGTGGGGCTACTAGTTGTTCCAGACTTGGGTCGGCAGCAGTCGTTGCTAGGATATGAAAATTGGCTAGGCTTCTATTAAGCATATCCTGTGTATGGGCATCTGACTCTCGCTTAACGGATGCTAGGACTCTTTGTTGTTGCAACTTTCGCATTCTTTTTCTACGCTTAAAGGCTCCCTTACTGAACCATCCTCTCTTTTTCTGAGGGAATGGCTCTTCCGACTGAGCTTTAAAGGCAAATATCCCTTCTTCCTGATTAGCGGAATACCCAGAGAGGGTAGGCTAGGAAGAGGTACCTTCACTCCTAGGTGAATCGGATAACGGACGACACATGTCTGAGAGTCCTTGATCACTCATACTGTAAACTAACAAATAGTCAAATAACACATAACAATAAAATACAGATAATCACGTATTTTAAGAATTTGTTTCCTAATAATTTAAATAATATATTGATGTCAGCAGAACACTCCTGTGGCTGAATCAGTGGCTAGGCTCTGATACCACCTTCTGTCGCACCCCCCGCCCCCTGATCTGTCCCGGGAACGGGCGTCCGCGAACATTCGTTTGTGGTGGTATCAGTTTGTTAATAATTAATTTGGCAGCGGAAATTACATCAGGATCGTAGTTAGGAAATTGTTTATCAGAGTAAAACCACCATATTTTATATTAATAATCACATGGGTAAACCCAAGTTTCTTTATTACAATACGTTTATAGGGATAAACCCTATTTTATTGAATTTAAAACATCGTCTTTTTGGTAACTTTTATAGCCACATTTTTCCAAGCCGTCAGTGCTCTCCAGTTGGCTTTTTACTAATTGGCTGTCACATTGTGTTACCTGAAACTCGTTTTAAAAACATTTGTCAGTGGGAAATACTGGTGAGTGAATCCCAGTTTAATAAAAAAAACATTTTATCAATTAACACAATATTGAGAGCGATCACATTGTTTATTTCTACACAATTACTCATTCAGTATTGTCAATGCTGACTGGTGGGTCATATTACACGTTGGCTAACTCGTTGTCCAATGGTAACGTGTTCCACATTTTGTATACAAAACCCCAACATACCGGCAGTAATTGAAGAACTACAAAGACTCAATCACTGCTTAATCTCATTGTTAAGCATTTAAGGTTTTGTAAAATAGTTCACAAAAAAAGTTAACAAAAAGCGGATAAACTCACTTTGCTATCTTAGACTTCGTGTAAGGGTTTCCTGGGATTAATCTATAATTTACACAAATGTATATATGTTATTATAATAACCCTTTAATTATATTAACGATACCCTCCCCGAGACGGTATTCCAACAACTACGTCGGGCAGAACCACGACAGTAGTTACGGAACCCTAAATCAATCGGGCAGCATATCTAATATGAAACTGGGGTTATAATACTTACAACGGAGCAGAACCTCGCTAATTAAGGGGATATAATACCCGTATATTATGCTTACTATCAGATTTTCGTGATTGAGAAAAGAAAGTGAGCGAATTGTTTGAAGATCCGAGGCCCTCTATATATAGTGCTGATTTCTGGTCCTCTCGCGGCCCGCGTAAAGTGTAACCCAAAGGTTACGCGGCCCGCGTAGTAGTCGGGTAGGGTTCTAGGTGATCCGGGTCATTACATAGGTTCAACACGCGTTCAGACACGTGGCAGCACCGGAGCTTGCCTGATCAATAAGTTGTCGCGGCCCGCGTAAGGGTTAAATGAGATCTTACGCGGCCCGCCTGAACCCTATTCTCTTTGTTTTTTATTTATTTTAAACGATATAATGTATTTTGGGCTCGGTTTTCGCATACGGGGTGTATTTTAAGACATATAGGGGGTATTTAACATATATTAGGGTGTCAGAAAAATATTCAGGAGGGTTGTTATACAAAGCAATCTATTATCTGACAATTCCCTGGTTTTTACTACATGAAACATAACATCATCATGCCAAATACAGTCATATGTATCCATCTATTATTCTGAATTCATAAACCCATAAATGCAGAAGAATGTCACATTTGCAATTAATAAACCACGTTTCTACTTCATTACAGTTACTATTAGCAAAAAGAAATATCATATCATCTATATATAAAACATAAAGTGCTAATAACAGTGTTTTATCATGTTAGCCATACATAACCATCAAGTTAATAATTTAAAAAAAAACATACAACATCACCATCAAAAAATTCATAGTTATAGTATCTGATATCAGAACATCGTTAAATGTCTTTGTTAAACTGACGTAACTTGATTTAATACGATCTTCTGTTGCGAAGACGCGTATGTGAAGTGCAACATATCATCAAACCTCAAGTTATTGTCAGTCATAAAGTTTCGCCAACCGTCCAACGAATAACGTGGGTTCAATTCATTTAACTCCGACTTAACACGATAAACCTTCACAACTCCAACCATGTTTTGAACTTTTAAAGGATGAAGATCAAGAGAAAGACCTGCTCGTCTGGCAACTTCAGCAGGAAGAAGCTACATGTATTGTGTGGAAAAAAATAATAGTCAGACAAATAAACATAAATCATTAGCTTGTTATAAAAAATGGTATTCCAGCCTATAGTCTCCTTTGCGATCAAAATGAAAGAACTCAGGGTCGAGAAGATGTCCAGAATGTTTTTTTGTAGTCTTTGCAATCTTATTTCTACGGTTAAGCTTTTTCTGAACATTGGCGGCTCTCTTACCCTTGATGAAAAAGTAAACATATACATGTGAATTAAAGGAATGTTGAATTCCGAATAACACCAATCTTTTTTTACGATTGACAACATTGATTTTATAAGAAGAAAAACTGGCCCCATTTTTCATTGGTAAATGAGAAAAATTTATATATACTTTTACTATATAATTAATAAATATATAAATGTCATATCATATTTAAAAAATATAATTTAGTAATTAAGCGCAATATTCTAATTCCAATTCAAATATAGACAATAACTAGAAAACAAACCCGCGCGCGTTGCGCCGCGGTCAACGAAATTGACGTGCAATTGATAAGATTTACAAACTTCACATACGATTAACCTTATCATACTTCGTTTCTCATCTAAATCCAAGTAACATCTATAACTACAATGAAACTTTATATTAATGTGCTTGAAACTTTATATTTAATAAACCAAAATAAACCTACCATTGGCGTTTCTTTAGGTTCATATATTTAAAAAACCAAAATCTTTAAGTTCAGCTTGCTTTGCTTCTTTCTCTTCCGCATTTCTTCTACATCGATCGTCATCCTCCATGCGCCGATTGTATTGCAATAGGTGATTTCTAAAAAAAGTTGAATAATTAAGCTCATTAGACACGTGTACAAATAAAATGACAACAAACATTAATTGTTAGTAAAATTTGCAACGTTTGTTTCGACGACTTATCAACTGCAGAGTCCGTGCTTTAAAACGCAGATCCCAAACATATTCATCAAAGACTGCATTACCATTTTGAATAATTAAAAGTAAAATCAATGTCTGAAAACACTTAAAAAATAGCCATGTATGCAACGATCAAATGACAAAACAAATAATAACAACATACGAAGACACTTGCTGGTGCCATGAGTGCGGCCATGCCGTTGGCTTTGTTAATTTCGGTAGTCTCAGAGGTTTCATCCATGACATCGAACCTTTCTTCTCCTTTTAGTAGTCATCTATTCTAGTTTTTGTAATTGAAGAAATCCCCAATTTGAAAATAAGTGATCGGATTGAACATGAAATTCAATTTGGTGGCTGTATCAGTGTCTGGAACGGTAAGACATATTAAAAAAATAATTTCATCCTAACTAACTTAAGCGAACAACAAACAACAAAAGAAATGAGGAAAGCACACATGTTCTTCAAGGATGAACCTACAACATCAGGAAAGCTATGTTCAGCATCAAAACATACAAAGTGAAAAGTGAGTCTAATTATCCTACAAAAATGCCATTTACAATATTGCATTTCATTTATCGATTTAAAGAATATGATCCGAAATAATGGCCGACACCAAAGGTAGAAAAACTGTGAACAACAATTGAAGTAGAAAATAATGGCCGTACCTAAGTGCAATCGAGCTTTAAACTAACACAGTGGGAAGATTACAATCCAGATAATTAGGAATGCAATCCGTCGAAAAGATTTGAACAAACTTTGTTGCTGGATACATTGTTGCCAGTTCTTTCACACATTGCATTAGAACACCACATTCAGGATACCTGTTTAAACATCACTACTTCTTAACCAACTTCTAATAACAAACAACGCGCATTAATTAACATAATCACCAAAAAGATTACCGTAAGTAGTTAATTACCCATCTTTGTATAACACAACAACCACCCACACATCTGATGAAGCTTGTGACACCTCATGAACAAAATTCGATCCAGAAATCGGTATGATTGAACCAAACTTTGCGATTTTCACACCTTGCTTCATCTCAGCTAACTTCTGTCTCCTTCAAGAACAACAATGAAGAACTAAAATCCCAAAATGTGTAGAATGTACTATTAATTAACTATATATATTACATAGGAATCCAACAAAGATAATTACAATTTACATGGAAAACCCAATAATATAATATCTCTTAATCAGTAAATTCTAACTAACAGGGGTGTGTGCAAAAAACTGAAAACCGAACCCTACCCATAACTGAAAAAAAAACGAATCGAACTATAAATTCAGTTTTATGGGGTTCGGTTATCAGCTCCCCAAATCTTACTTAACTGGATAACCGACCTGAATTCAATAAAATAAACGAACAATAACGGGTTTAATCATAAGTTCAAGCATTATATAATAACGAATCATAACCGAACCTAAAAGTTAAACAACCAATGTACATTTATAGAGATGAGGATTATATTATAATTAAGAAAGTGTTACATCAGATTCACCAGAGTCTTGATCGGGTAAGAGAGAGGATTGCCGAAACCCTAAGCTCCGCCGTGAACCTCCGCGAACCACCAACTGTTTCCCTACTCTCTCTCTCTCTCTCTCTCTCTCTCTCTCTCCAATAGCTTACTTTCTCTCACATATTCACCTACATCACCTGAATGTTTAATGGCGCTTTGAACCACCACCATTGCTGGAATACAGCATCCTCACCGCCACATGCGGCGAAATCCTAATCCTGTTGTTAAGCACTCCGGAGGTCGGCGACCATCGCCGTCATGAAGCTATATTAACCTCGTTCAAAAAAATTGTAGAACACCAAGAAAAAGAAGAGAGAGCTGTGTGATAGATGAGGTCTGTAGGGTGGTTTTTGTAAACAAAAAAGTAAAGAAACAGGGGTCATGGCTCACCAACTCTATGGGCCAATAAGACCATCAGTTATTTTCAAAGTGATACAACAACTTAAGCAAATGGTACAACTTGCAAAGCACCAAAATGTTGTAAATTAGAAGTATATATAATGAATTATAAGCCCGTTTTCTTTATATACACAATAAGTTATTACCCAATTCCCCCAATTATTAACCTAAATGTAAACTAAAAAGTCGCAGAAATGAGCGAAATTCACCTGGGGATTAAGTGATTAACAATTAAAGCTTGAAACACGAGTAAAGGTTGGCATCTTACTTTCGTTCTTATTTTTTAAATTATCCGTGAAGCTTAAATTATTTCTATATTCGCTTATGTGATTGTACACTTGGTTGTAATTAGATGTCTTAATGTGATTATAAACTTGATTAAAGTTATTGATTTTTCTTACTAATTTATGCTTTACATTTTTAGGGTTCGGTTATTGATTTTAATGAAAGTTTTATTTTGGTATTGTCTTTTATTATATGACCGAAAAAACTAACACCATAGATAGAAATTTCTGACAGCACCACTGAATAGGAGTACCTTTGTAATTTTCATGTGTTTTTCAAAGTTCAGAAAATAATCATATGTGAATCAGTAACTTTCGATTCATGTTCTTCCAGAAAAAGAAAAAAAATATACACAATCAACATTATACGTATTTTGTTATATCTAGATACTTGATATATTGGTAAAATTGTATAAGTAGATAGGGAACTTTAGGTTACTTTGCTTCGAAAAATCGGAATCCTTGAGCGTCATAGTCGAGTGAAAGAGTGTTATAGTTTGTTAGAATGAAAATTGGTTTTACAAGGAGCACTTTATAAATAAATTAATAGCGATGTTGCCTAAAAACCCGTCCCGTATGATTGATTGCTAGTTAGTAAAATGAACACGAATAAAACAAACAAATGATGATAATGTGACAATAAGATGACTCAAAAATAATAAAATGATGAAAGATGGGTTCGCCTAACGGCCCTAACCGAAGCAACCGGTTGAATTGGTAAGCCAACCGAACCACTTATTTAACTACAGGTTCGAATTTAAGGAGCCACAGATTTAAGATAAAAAACGTGCTCTGGACCTACACCCTTGAATAGTCATTACAAAAGTGGTCCATGTCATTTATTATTTTGGCCCTCAAAGTAGGTGCCATTAACTTGCTCCATTAAATTAGTAAGGCTATGCGGTATAGTTATGGCCCATCCTTGATGGATGATCCGCCACATCTTATAACCATCCCAATCTACGTACAATGTTTATGAGTCTACCCACATAATAATCCATGTAAAACCTTAGTTTCTAAGATTGACAAAATCAAAATCGAATTCAAAGATTAAAGTAATCATAGTCTGTATCCAATTATCCATTATGTGTAGCATACTTTTAGTGGACACGAGATATTACATATGACGATGACGTAAATACGAAGTAAAAGATTTTTGTTGGGAAAGGTAAACTTCCTTAAAGAAAACAAAAGCCGACCCAAAACGGGCCGACCAAACTAAACACAAATACTACATAAAAACAAATTTACACTAGGTTTCCCAAGTAATATCCTTGACGTTCGATCTATTAGAAAACCATAGGAACCCATCACCTTCACTTGACTAATGATACTCTCTATTTTTATCGGCTTGTTGGCGAATTTAAATTCATTCATCACCATCTAAAGACTCCAACACCCAATCATGATAATGCCGTGAAATGCCTCCTTTGCGGTCAGACAACCTTGTGGAAATACGAAATAAAAGATAATATAACTTTTCTTAAAGTTGAGTTAAACTTAAAGACATGGAAACATGCCCAAATTGTTTCACATACGTTTCTTGCATTCTCACTGTTTCATAAAGGAACTAGCCAATCAAGTTACTTGTTTCTTATCAGTAAATGACACCACACATGACTCTATTGACAATCACCAATGCTAGGTGATGAATGCACTCACAAACATGTCTAATCAGCTTCCACATCAAATTTTCACAAATACATTAAAAATACACATTTTCTTTTCAATACTACAAACATCTTTAACAATACTTATATTTCAACATCATCACACTTTTACATTTATTTTTAATAATTAGGTTATTTCCAATAATATACATTTTTTTTATTTTCGCATTATTTATATCAAAAGTTATAAAAACAAAACATTAAACTTCTAAACACGAACATTAACATATACGTATTTTAAACTTTTGTATTATTTTTATTAAAGTAGCATTAATAAACTTATGTTTTTAAATAACAACATTACATTTTTTTTTGTCCAATTACTATATTTGAAATGAAAAAAATTGATGCACAAGTCAATAAACTTATAGTGTACAACTTATTTTTTCATATCAAAATAAATTAAAACAAAAAAGAATAAAATAAATATTTGAAATGAAAAAAATTGATGCACAAGTCAATAAACTTATAGTGTACAACTTATTTATGCATATCAAAATAAATTAAAACAAAAAAAGAATAAAATAAATACAAAACAAATCTAAGGACCCACTATCCCACAAAATGCACCATTTTTCCCAAGAACAATCCTATAGTGAAATTATATCCCTTACAAGAAAATTACAAAAATATATAATTAATTAATTATCATCAAATTTTATAATCATTTATTTCCGTAGTAATCGTGTCTTCCGTTAATCTATTTACACGAGTAATCTATGTTGAGAAGAATAGGACTCGTTGCCATAGTTGGGTAGCAAAATTTAAATGGGTGTTTAACAAAATTAAACATTTTTATGAACTTCCCAACATTATCATTAAAATTTCTTTGCAAATAGAGGGGTTAAATATTTAACTTCTTTAATGCTTTGGGAGTAAAAGGAAAACCATTCAATGGTGTTATGTGTGACAAATGTATATGTGAAGTGCACGTTATGTAGACTCACTTTCCAAATGCCAAATACGCATGTAAACAAGTATATCGTTATTGAACAATGTTGTATATCATTAAGGCAATCTCCACGAATCTTCTAATAAATTTTGGTATTGGACTAATTTTAATGGGTTTAAAATTTATTAATGACTATGTTATGGGAAAATATTTAAAATAGGCAAATTGACCAAGAAAATTAACAAAATAAGCAACCACATCAACCAGTTAGATACAAATAAGCAGAGACGACACTTTCATAACGCATAGTTTGATAATCCAACACCTTCATAACCACCTACTGATAAGTTAGGGCTGGTAATTCTGACTCAAACACGATAACACAACATGAACCTACACAAAGTTATCATGTTTCGTGTTTGACCTTAACAGGTTTCGTGTCTAAAACAGGTCGACACGATAAGACCTTAACAGGTTTCGTGTCTAAACAGGTTAAAACCCGTTAACCTGTTAAGACCCGTTAAGTACATGTTAATAATTAAAAAATAAAAATATTATATGTGGGTGTGGACATGAGGTCATCAGTCGTAGGGCCTGGTGGGATGAAATATACACAAACACACGTGGTTCTTTTTCTACAATCAAAACCCTAATTTTCAAATCTCTCTAACAAACACCACCATTCCCAATCCGGTACACAACTTCCCAAATTTGGTTGTGTTCGTGTCATAAACAGGTCGTATTCGTGTCTTAAACAAGTCGTATGATACGTTGGTAATTTTTTCGTGTCTTAACAGCTCGTTTCGTGTAACCTGTTTATTAACAAGTTCGTGTTTTGAAAATATGACACGATAAGATTTCGTGTCGTGTTTACGTGTTTCGGGTTTGTGTCTTATCGTGTTCGTGTCTTAACAGATCAGGTTGACCCGTTATGCCAGCCCTACGATAAGCTGGTACCTCCATAACCCACACTCCTATAGGCCAACACCTCCATAGCCCACACTATCTGGTACCTTCATAGCCCACACTCAAATTAGCCGAAAACTTCATAACCCACATTCATACATACAACACATGTAAATTACATATTTTGTTGATTTTCTCCTATGTTAAATATCAACCTCTAGAAGACCCAAATTTCTTTATATAATTTAAAAAAATTAAAAAGAAAATAAAGTAAAAGAAAGAAAAATAAGAGTTATAGTTTGCTCAATCAATTTTCCACTTTGACATAGAATTCGTCTCTTCCACTCATTCTTTCATTTTAGTCGTCATCGCATGCTCAATTTTCCTCTTTGACACTTGTATTTCATCTCCCCAACCATTCACACCTAACTCCCACAAAAAATGGACTCAAATCAACAACTCAAACTCACCCAGATGAAGAATTTCATCCAAAAGCTCGGTTCTTCCACAGAGGTAACTTAATAACTCATCAATCATAAACTCACAACAAAAAAAGTCAAAAAGTTTGAATCTTTAACAACACAATGCTATGCTGTTTCAATCTTTTTGCAGAAGTATGGAGACCCAACACTTGAAAGGTTCTTGATTGCAAGATCTATGGACCCAAATAAAGCTGCAAAGATGTTTGTTTCATGGCACAAATGGAGGGCTTCTTTTGTCCCATCAGGGTTCATCCCTGATTCACAAGTGACTGAACAACTGGATCATAGAAAGGTGTTTTTACAAGGCTTCTCTAAAGATGGGTACCCTGTTGCGATTGTTAAAGGTTGCAACCATTATCCTGCTAAAGATCAGCCACAGTTTAAAAGTAATCTCTTCTTTTGACTCTTTTTTTTAATAATTAGGTTTCATGTGTTTGTATGTGAGTTTTCACTTGATTTGGTAACTAGATGATATGTGCTTAAGTTTGGTTTAGTTAGGTGAATTGTTAATGATCATTTTTCTTTAAAATTATAGTTTTTTCATGTTAAAAGTTACTACATGTTGTTTGAATTTGTCGAAAACTTGAAATTTGAGTGTCCCGGATCGTTTTATCGGTTGAGGTTTGAAGATGAAACAGTGACGGATCTAGAAAATCATTATAGGGGCAACGTTTCAAATATTATTTTTTTCTAAAGGGATAATGAAATCGAAAAAACGTCAAATTTTTCCAAAATTTACACTACCCCTTGTTACACTCTATATCTGCCCCTGAGATGAAATCAAGTTATGCTGGTTTTTGGTTTTGGAAATGACCCGTTTAACCGTTGTGCTTTGTTCGTTCAGATTCTTCATTCTTGTCTTCATTTTCAACTATGATTTCTGTCAAACTTATTTAGTTATTGTTTGTCTTAGTTCATTTGATTGAGACAAATTATGGTTTAAAATACTCATGTTCTTAGTAATATTCATAGTTTTGTTTGTTTGTTAGATTTTTTAATGCTTAATTCCATATCTTGTTAAAGAATATGTTTTTTAATTCAAAGATCAGCATGTAAAATCGGTTTTTTGAAATATGCTGTTAACATGCCTTCTTTATTGCATTACAATATTTCATTTTCGGTTAGGTGTATGGATACAGGATATAATAACTTCACCTAATAATGGAGTACCCATATTGGATAATCAATTTAGTAATGAGTTTGGTGGATCAGATGGTGTGTCACTTCTAACAGAATGGATTTATGTATAAGAACTTCTAAGTTGACCCACTTGAGTTGACTTTGGCTAGAACATTTTTCACTTGTTTATCAACTAAGTACTATTCCCTACGTCCCGTTTAAGTACACATTTTTTCACTTTTGATTGTCAAATAAGAAAATTTTCGTCTTCAAAACCGACTTGAACGTTTGTAGTTTGGGATACAGAATTTACAATTTTTAAATAGAATAAAGACATGTGTATAGATTCCCAAGATTCTTCCTTTGTTTTAATACATAAACTTTAGGAGATATACCATATAGTAGTCAACTAATGCCATTGACTGTTGACGTTCATGCATCGCTCGTGGGCGGTTATAACAAACGTACTACTAAACTTAGCTTTGCTGTTGTGGGATTTACTGAGTATGATGATATGATGATGTATGGCTAGTGCAAAGCTGATATTTTTTTTTTGTCTCGTAAATAACAGAATTTGTGGTTCATATGCTTGACAAAATAATTGCAAGGTATGTTTTTTTTTATATTACAATGAGTAATTAACTAATTATTGCAGCGTGTTTTTTTATTTAGTAGTTAGTGAAGGAGTACAGTTAGTATACAACAATCAACCTTAATCTTGGTTCCTTCATTTCAGTGGTGTCAAAGGAACAGAAATTGGTAATGAGAAGATGATCGCCGTTCTTGATCTAGATCAAATTAGTTACAAAAACGTTGATGCTCGTGCATTAATCACAGGATTTCAGTTTTTACAGGTAAAGTTTTATCTCCAATTTCCTATGCTCATTCACGTCATCGCCATATAAGTATATAACCTTAAAATACAGGATTTCAGTTTTTTTTTGGCGTTTTTTATGTTATCTTGGTTTCACTTATTGTAGGCGTACTATCCCGAGAGGTTAAAAAAGTGTTACATTTTGAGCATGCCGTGGTTTTTTGTGAGCGTGTGGAAGATGGTTTCTCGGTTCTTGGAGAAAGCAACTTTAGAGAAGGTATATTATTATACATTCTACTCCTCTTTCCATGAAGTATGTAATTGATAATGTCGTTTTGTTCGGGTATGCAAGTGAAAAACAATGAAATTTGGTTTTTGGTTACCAATGCAGATTGTAATAGTTACTAATGAGGAAGAGAAAAAGCAATTTATCAGAGAAGTTGGGGAAGATGTCTTGCCTGAAGAATATGGCGGGCGTGCGAATTTTGTCCTCATTCAAGACGTTGTACTGCCCCCTTTGGAGGATTAACTGTAATTATAATATAACTGAACTATTGCTTACTCTTAATAATCTCAACTTGCATCATGTAAATTTTGATCAAGTCTAGACTTGGATCTTGAGTTGTCAATATGTAAACGAATTGTTTAAAGCGATCCTTTTGACCCTCAAGTAATCAAAATCTATTCCGATCTAAACATGTGTATGCATATGAATAAGAGTCTAAAAACAGAATAGAGAAAAAGAGAGCGAGGGAACCCATTTTGAGCGGTTAAGTTAACCGATAGAACATGGTTAGTTAAAGGTGTATACAAACTAGCTGGTAAGTTAGTGAAAGAGCCCATTTTGAGGGGTTAACTTAACCGATAGAATAGGGTTGGTGAGAGGTGTATAAAAACTAGCTGGTAAGTAGTGGCGGATCTAGAAAATAACTATAAGGGCAACGTTTCAAAAAAAATATTAATAGTGGCAGCGAAATCGAAAAAACGTCAAATTTTCAAAAAAATTACACTACCACTGGAGCGTCAAGCGTCAAGGTTGTTATAGTTGTCATAATCTAGCGGATAAGTTGGTGTGAGAGCCCTTTTTGTGTGATTAACTTAACTGATATGATAGGGTTTGGCCCGAACCGGTTTAGAGCTCGACCCTAATCGATTTCTATAGGTTCAAATTATTTAGGCCCAAAATCAATTCGAAACATGAACCAGTTTGGCCCATTAAAAAAAACCTGTTTGGTTTTGAAATGGTTCAGTTTGGGCCCAAACAGGTTTTTATACACATCTATTGTTAAATATCCTTTTAAATACAAAGTACTTGGGCTTTATCCTAATCGGCTCATGGGCCAGCTTTATTTATTGGAGATATTTTATTCGTCAAAATATATGCACCATATATTTAGTTTCCATGTATTGGTTTATTTCCCTTGATTCATGCCTAAACCTCCCTGTATTTATGTACTGGTCTTCCTTTATTCTTGACGTGAACATAACAAAGTTTAATAAAAATTCCCTCTGATATTTTTCATGGAATCAGAGCGGGTCATATACCGCTCAACCAAAACCCCAAAGCCCTAAAATTCGCTTCTCACTGAACCGTGTACCATGGCCGGCGACGAAGAACATTGTGATTTCTGCAATAGAGATGGTCACAATCGCAGTGGATGTTTCAAGATTATTGGATATCCAGAATGGTGGCCAGGGAAGGCAAAGGATGAGAAAACCAAACCGAAGGTAGCCTTCGGTGAAACCGGTTCGTCAGAAGACGGACCAAGCCCAATCGAGGGTCTCAACAACAACCAGTACAATCAATTCTTGAAACTTTTTAATATGGAGAACAACCCAAATGTGAAGAACACTCAACCCATTGCTAACATGGCAGAAAAAGGGAACGAGTGGATCGCTGACTCGGGTTGTACCGATCACATTGTGTATGATCTGGGTTTATTTCAAGGAAAGGTTAAAACTTCACAGGAATTACCAGGCGTTGTACTGAATGGAGAATCGATTCCTGTTAAAGGGAGAGGGCAGTGTGTATTGCCCAATGGAACTAAGTTACAGGAAGTTTTATATGTTCCAGATTTTTCATACAATTTGCTCTCCATAAGCAAAATTACTAAAAGTCAAAACTGTTCTGTAACCTTTTTCCCGGATTTATTCATTATGCAGGATTTGAACTCGAGGAGGTTGATTGGGATGGGTAAGTGCAAGGGAGGACTTTATCACATGAAGATGGAAGGAAATAAAAGGAAGGCAATGGCGGTTAACGATGAAGTTTGGCATCAACGGTTAGGACACCCATCGCATAGTAAAATTTCATGCCTTGATTTTCTCTCATCAAACTCGAACAATGTTCATTGTGATTCTTGTTTAAAAGCTAAGTTTACAAGATTGCCCTTTCCGGATAGTTATATTAAATCAAAGGAATGCTTTGATCTTTTGCATTGCGATATCTGGGGAAAATATCGAAGGCCTTCCTTGACTCATGCAAATTATTTTTTAACTATAGTTGATGACTATAGCAGATCGGTTTGGGTATTTATGCTGAAACACAAATCTGAGGCAAGCGATTGCTTGATCGGTTTTTGTAAAATGATTAAAACTCAATTCAACAAGAATGTAAAGAAAGTGAGATGCGACAATGGGGGAGAATTCACGTCGCACCGTATGATGAATTTCTACACTGAGCATGGTATGTTGCTTGAAACTACATGCCCACACACCCCACAACAGAACGGGGTGGTGGAATGGAAGCACATGCATCTCCTTGAAACAGCCAGAGCCTTAAGATTCGAAGCCAAATTGCCAACAATATTTTGGGGAGAATGTGTTATGACAGCCGCTTATATTATCAATATATTTCCCTTGAAGACTATCGGTAATAAAACCCCTTATGAGATGATATACGATCAAAAGCCAGACTATGGAGAAATGAGAGTTTTTGGTTGCTTGGCTTACTACCGAAGCGTTGAAACGAAGGGGGATAAGTTTGAAGTAAGGGGGAGACCGGGTATTTTTGTGGGTTACCCAGGAGGCACTAAAGGGTACAAGATATTCGATGTGAAAAACAACAAGATCATTGTATCAAGGGTTGTAAAATTTATTGAAAGTGACTTCCCATATGAGAAGTTGAAGACAAGTTATGACAGTGAACCAGAAATATTCAATAGAATACCAAATAATTATGTTGATTTCATTCAAGAGGGGTTAGTTGAAAATGAAGAAAACACCAGTGAAGGACGCGTGGAAGAAAACAATGAAAATCAAGACGTGCATGAGAATACCCCTCCCATGCAAACTGATGGGGACGTTAGAACAAGCGAGCCCAATGATGAACAGGATGAAGAGACAGTTGAAACTAATATCAATGTCAGAACAAGTAACACTCCTCTTGAAAATCCCACTCCTATCGACGTTAGTAATGAACAACCTACAAGAGAAGCTAGAAACAGAAGTCGTCCAGGCTATCTCAAAGATTACATTGTTAACCTTCCTCCTTCCTTGCAACAAAGCTTACCCGTCACCGAGCAATCCTCCTCGACGGCACACCCTATTTCTAATTTTATCACTTATAAAAATTTTACTAAAACTCACAAAACTTTCCTAGCGGCCATCAATCTAACCGATGAGCCAAAGACCTTTTCACAAGCTGTACAGGATGAAAAATGGAGAGAAGCTATGAAGAAGGAAGTGCGAGCCCTTGAAGAAAATGACACTTGGACTCTTGAAGAACTTCCAGAAGGAAAGCGCGTAATCGACTCGAAATGGATGTACAAAGTAAAGTACAAATCAGATGGGAAGATTGACAGGTACAAAGCGAGGTTGGTGGCAAAAGGTTTCACTCAAATGGAGGGAGTTGATTATCATGATACGTTTGCACCCGTTGCAAAATTGGTAACTGTGCGTACAGTTTTAGCGGTTGCAGCCAAAAGAAAGTGGGTTATTAATCAACTTGATGTGAACAACGCCTTCCTGCATGGTGAATTGGATGAAGAGGTCTACATGCGAATCCCACAAGGATTTGAAAAAGGGAAGGAAGGGAAGGTATGTCGTCTCAGAAAGTCTCTATATGGACTGAAGCAAGCATCCAGAATGTCGCAACCCCCGCCCCCTTATCTGTCACACCCCGATATTTCCACGTATTACCGGTGGGCCCGGTGGGGAGTATCGTGACGTTGTTGATATCATCATAGTCAATAATCACAGTTCAATGCACAACGGAAGTCTAAAAGTAATAATATTACAAACCGAATGAAAGTATCATGAGTATTACAAACGGAATGTAAAAGGATCCACAAGCAGATCAAAACATAGGAAATATTGTTCAACAGATTTTTAAGTGACAAAGCTTGCAAGACTTCTTTATTTATTCACTCAGGAGTAGCCAGCCTATTTCGCATAGTACCTGCACTTAACCTTTTGGAAAATACGTCAGTTTACACTGGTAAATACAATTAACCGACACTTTTGAAAATGTTTATTAAAATTGATTTAAATGCACAAAGCACAAATATTCTTTTATAACTTGGGATAATTATTTAAAAATAATCTTGTAAAAGAATCCTAACGGGTCTTACTTAAGTTTAAACTTAGACTGGTTAGTTTTAAAGAAAGGTTTACGGTTCAAAACGCAAGATTAAGCAAGGACCGGATTAAAATGTGGTTTAGACCCGACAAGTATGAATACTTGTATAATATGGGTAAACTAAACACATTCTGGATTTTGAAGTGAAAATGATAAGGTTTGACCCGTTTTGGTTAATTTATGCAAACTAGTTACATAAGCCGTACCGAACGCGACAAATGCATAACGGGTAACCAAACGAGTCATGAACAGGTTTCCTAAGTTAATATGCTTAAAATGTGCTATGATATCAGTAGGACATCTTCCATTATGCCCAAACGAATTTACAATCAATTTAAGCCCCGTAGGGGTATTTTGGTCATTTTAAAGAGTATAAAAGAGGTTAAATATTAATATGAGGTTCTGGTCTTAAATGATCAGTAAAAATATTTATTTTTGCAAGTCATATCAGTAAGGTATTGTATATATGTGAAATCTATCATTTATAACCAAACTATGCACCGTTGCCGAGAAACGCTTGCGGAATGGTTTGACGATTGTGATAAGCTCGGGCTTGCGGCTGAGCATGGGTGTTTCCTTAGACTGTCCGCAATGCAACAGGCTGCATTTACTACATGCATCCTAGTCATCACTGCCACATCAGCTTTTAACCCATTCTTCCCACATGCATTCTCTTTCCTCTTTTTAACTCCAACCCATCCTTCCCACATGCATCATCTCTCTTCCACATCACCATTTCTTTTTCTATTTTTCTTTAAAAACATTTAATTTGTAATCTTAAAAAATATTTAATAAATAATTGTAAAAATATATTTAAATAATATAAAATAAAAAAAAGAAGCTAAAAATAAATAAAAATTAAACATGCATTACATAAAAAAGAAAATACATTTTCCTAAAAAATAAAATACAAATACTCAAATTAAACTAGAACTTAATTTAAAAATGAAAACAAAACTTAAAAAAAAAAAACAAATCTAATCTTCATCAGCTTGATTAGCTTGCTTAAGATTCCAAAGATGTTCCATTAGATCGTTGTGTAGTGCGATGTGAGTATCTTTGCTTCGTAAGGATCTAAACCTCTGCAGATAGTGTGCAAACTCGGTGGGTGCACCTCCATTATAAGTTGTTGGCTCAGGCTCATCTTCTTCACGGGACCAATCAGTTATCGTATGACCTTCATCTTCTACAATCGTATTATGTAGAATGATACATGCATGCATTATATCACCTAACACTGGTATGCTTGTAGATCTTCCATGGCCTCGTATCATTGTCCACCTTGCTTGGAGGACACCAAATGCTCTTTCAACATCCTTTCTACAAGACTCTTGTCGTCGCTTAAAGTATTGCATTTTAAGATTATTGTTTGGAGGATAAACGAAACTCTTTACCAGTGTTGACCATTCTGGGTAGATGCCATCTGCAAGATAGTATCCTTGCGTGTACTCATTCCCATTCACAATAAAGTTGCAATGTGGTGCATTCCCTTCTAAGATTTGATTGAATACTGGTGATTGATTAAGAACATTGATATCATTGTTTGAACCTGCCACTCCAAAGAATGCATGCCAAATCCAAAGGTTGTGTGATGCCACAGCCTCTAGCATAATGGTTGGATGACCATGATCACCTCGAGTGTATTGTCCTTTCCAAGCCATGGGGCAGTTTCTCCAACCCCAATGCATACAATCTACGCTTCCAAGCATTCCGACAAACCCATGCTTTTCAGAATGCAGTTGTAGCAATCTTTGAATGTCATCTTGGTTGGGCCTTCTAAGATATCGAGGTCCAAAAACCTCAACAATAGACTTACAGAACTTGTGTAGACATTCAATAGAAGTGCTTTCACCAATGCGTATGTACTCATCGCATTGGTCAGCTGATGCACCATAAGCCAACTGACGAATGGCACTTGTACATTTTTGTATTGGTGAAAGACCTTTTACACCAAGAGCATCGTATCTTTGTGTGAAATACTTAAAATGTTGACAGCTACCTGGTTTGGATATTTCTTCAACAATGCGATTAAAAAGACGTATGCTCATCCGGAACCTTCGTCTAAAGAAGCTTTCCTCGTATACCGGCTCTGGAGCAAAGTAATCGTTCCACAAACGGGCATCTCCATCCTTTCAGCCTCTGTTTATGTATTTCCGTTTCCCCTTCTGTCTAGAAGAACTTCCCTCTTGTGAATCAGCCTCATATTGAGCATCAAGCTCAAACAGCTGCATTGCTAATTCTTCAACATCGTCGGAAATGAGATGTTGAAAGTGTTGAGTCAACATCATCGGGATGTTTTGTGGGACTTGTTCATCATCTGAACTCATTTTGAATTGTAGAGAGAAGTGTTTGAGGGAAAGGGAATGTGCGTGTGAAAATGGTTGGTCTAGATAGGTATATATAGTGATGGGGAAAAACTAGCCGTTGGGAATTATTATTTTTTAATTAAACTAGCCGTTGGGAATTTGAACTTTTTTTAAATAAACTAGCCGTTGGAATTTGATTTTTTTTTTAAATTAAACTAGCCATTGGGAATTCGAATTATTTTTAATTAAACTACCCGTTAAACTAGCCGTTGGGAATTTGAATCTTTTTAAAATTAAACTAGCCGTTGGGAATTTGAACTTTATTTTAAATAAACTAGCTGTTGGAATTTGAATTTTTTTAATTAAACTACCCGTTAAACTAGCCGTTGGGAATTTGAATTTTTTTTTTAAATTAAACTAGCCGTTGAGAATTTGAACTTACATTGCATGAAAAGAAATTACATTTTCCTAAAAATTAAACTTACATTGCATAAAAAGAAATTACATTTTCCTAAAAATTAAAATACATAAATTAAGCTAGCCGTTAAATACGATTGTAGCCGTATTTCTCACGGATTTCAGCACACATTGCCTCGTGTTCGGCTCGTTGATCTGGATTCATGTTAGTGGTGTCAAGTAAGAGCATTTTTTCTGTCTCATCTCGAGCTTCTTTTGCTCAATTTCATAGAATTTATCGATTCTATGCTCGAATTTGGTGATCGCTTCACTCTTAGCACGATTGGTCGAGGATATCTCATCAATAAGCTTTAGCTTCCTCATGTCGTATTCAGACGACTCTATTCCTGCTTTGCCTTTTAGCTTGGCTTTGGCCTTGTCCCTCCCAGTTGGACGTGTTGGAGCAACCTGCTGAACTTGAACTTCAGAGTCTTCATTATCAACATCTTTAAGTGATATTGTGAATTCAGAAGCTTGACCAAAGTTGGCATCAGAAGCAGAACTCGTATACCCCCCCGAGCTGTTAGATTTTGTTCTTTTAGGGGGTTGAAAGCCATGAACATGCGTAGCAGAGTTGTACTTACCATGATCTTTTACAACATCCCATACATGTTCGTATGTGAAAGTAGCAGAAGTCTTGTTAGATGGATCGTTGATATACAATTGTCTAGCCTCTTGGATGTACTTGTCATCTGACCAACCGCTTTTGTAACAAGACTTGACTTGTAAATACAACTCATTAAATCTATTCACCTTAGATTTAAACATATGCCAATGAGTTCGTAGATTGTGAGCATCTCGTGGAACTACAGGTTCATTTTCATTGTAGTATTTTTCAATCTTACCACAATAGGCCTTCGCATTTTGGTTGTTGCCAATGATTGGATTCACAGAAGTTGAAATCACACCTTGGGCTAGCAAAACCTCATCACTTTGAGGCCACTTTTGATGACTCGGTGTTGAAATTTCGTCATTCTTCTGAGTCATCATCTTGCTTGGCTTCTTTTTTTTTTGTGGCTTTGCTTTTGATGGTGATTCCACAAGATCTTCTTGAGTTTGTTGAAACTGAGGTTGTTGCATTTGAGAGGTTTGTTGAAGCCGTTGCCATTGAAGAAATTGTTGAAATTGTTGAGGATCAAAAGCAGGTTGTTGAAACTGTGGCATGACAGGAAATTGTCCAAATTGGGGGAATGAAGGTCCTTGTTGAAACTGGGGATATGAATGTGCTTGTGAAAACTGAGAAAAGTTTTGTGGTTGTGATGAGAAAAAAGGGAATGATGGTTGTTTTTGTGGGTTTTGCTGATCATCATCATCATCATCATCATTTAATAAACCAGTGAAAGAAAATTGACGTCTTGGATCTATTTTGAGAGTGTGATGAAAAAAATTGAGAGTTTGTAAGATTTTGGGGGTGAAAAATGAGTTAGTTTTAATGGGTATTTATAGGGGGGGAAAACTAGTCGTTTTTTTTTTTAAATATAGCTCTTGGAAAAAAAACCATTTTTAAAAAAAATAGCCGTTCACATGCATAGTTGTATTTAATTATGGCTCAAACTATCCAGACACCTTATCTGCCTATTTAGACACCCTTTACCTCGTATAGGCCTCGTATAGGCCTATACGAGGCGTATAGGGTTACATCAAAATCAGTGTCTGACTCATGTCACTTCTGGTTTGACTGCTTCAATACGCCTCGTATAGGCCTATACTGGGCGTATAGGACCCTTCGTATAGGCCTCATATATGACCCCTTTGCCCCTTATATGCCTCGTATAGGCCTATACTGGGCGTCTTGAAGGGTTTTTTTTTTTTTTTTTTTTTTTTTTTTTTAACAAACATTTTATACAATATTAATCGTTTTAGCAAACTTTTATACAAAAACAAGTTTTTTTATTTTAAATAATTAATATTAGGACCCCTCGTTGGTTTTTTTTAGTTGAAAAATGGATGTTTTGGTAGGGTAATTTGATTGTTTTTTGAGGGTGATGTTTTTTGAGTAAAAAAATAGGTGTTTTTGTGGGGGTAATTTGAGTTGTTTTTTAAGAAAAGTTTTATTTTTTTATAAAAATATTTTACCGTTTTCAAGATCGGCCTTTAAAAATATTCGATCGTAGAAATATTACATTGTTGTTAACATATAGTGTAGTATATGTCTCGTATAGGTCCCTTATAGGTCTTATATAGGCCTATCGACGTATACGGGCGTTGTATCATATCCTATAGTATCATATCGTATTGTATTGTATTGTATTGTATCGTATAGTGTAGTATAAGTCTCGTATAGCTCTCGTATAGACCTATATGGGACCTATACGAGACTTATACTATACACTATACGATACAATACAATACGATACCATACTATACGATACAATACAATACGATACAATACGATACTATCGTATCATATAGTGTAGTATAGGTCCCTTATAGGTCTTGTATAGGCCTATCGACGTATACGGGTGTTGTATCGTATCGTATAGTATAAATCTCGTATAGGCATTGTATGGGCCTATGGATGTGGTATCGTATCCTATAGTATCGTGTTGTATCGCATCGTATCGTATAGTGTAGTGTAGTATAAGTCTCGTATAGGTCTTGTATAAGCCTATCGTGTTGTATCGTATCGTATAGTATATTATAAGTCTCGTATAGGTCTCGTATAGGCATCGTATAATTAATATTAGTGTTATTATAATTAATATGAGTTATTATAATTAATATGAGTGTTATTATAATTAATATGAGTTTTTTATAATTAATATTAGTGTTATTGATACTAAAATGAGTTTTTTATAATTAATATTAGTGTTATTATAATTAATATGAGTTATTATAATTTATATTAGTGTTATTGATACTAAAATGAGTTTTTTTATAATTAATATTAGTGTTATTATAATTAATATTGTTGGGATTGAACCCTATCAGAGGAACAGATAATGTAAAGCCAAAACTGGATCAAAGCAGTGGATCCAGAATAAGCAGACGTTTACAGTTGGTTCATGCTAATCTCTCCCCTTGAAAGTGGTTTCATATCTGCTGACCTCCTATCTGCTGATCATACTAAGTGCTGACCTACAACTGCTGCTTTATATCTACTGACCAATGTCAAAAACTGATGGAAGACCAAAGCTCTGTTGACTCAATCTACTGCCTTGGGTCAAGTACTGCTGATCCGGACAAGCACTGCTGGGTTCACAGCAGTGGAAGGATGCAGCAGCAGTTTAAGTGTCTTTTATGTAATGTAATGTAATAACAGTAGTTTAGTACATCAGTGTTTATAGATCAGTAGTTAGAGTTTGTTAGGAGGTTAGATGTCACTTTCATGGTGACGTCAGCTAAGATGCTCAGTGGTTTGCAAGTGCCTATAAATAGTTCAGTACTTTGTACTGTTCTATTAGCTCTTTCACCACATCGTCTTCTTTGCACGAACAAACTAC
Organism: Helianthus tuberosus; assembly: GCA_030545235.1. Taxonomy (NCBI): domain Eukaryota; kingdom Viridiplantae; phylum Streptophyta; class Magnoliopsida; order Asterales; family Asteraceae; genus Helianthus; species Helianthus tuberosus. The sequence continues at coordinate 13,491,747 of CM060447.1, read as the reverse complement.
TGAGCTCTGGCTGAGGGGGAGTTTGCATTCTTACATCAATCATTGTAATCGTTGTTGAAACAAATTCAATCTTTCGATTCATTGTGTAAAGATGTTTGATAAAAGTATTACTCTCGTTTGATTGTATGCAAAGTTTGCTTTCATCTTATTTCCGCTGCACAACTCTTTCATTTCCATCTTAATTACAAACGAAAATACAATCAAAAAGAAACTCAGATCCAACAATTGGTATCAGAGCTTGGACAGTCAAATTTGATTTAACAATCATTTTGACGTAAATAGTTCAGCTCATAACAGTTGATACTGATCGTTTGTTCGTCCGTTGAAAAACAGAGCAAGGATTAATCACCATTAAAGTTGATTTCTCAGTGTCTGTAAAACAACAAGAATGACGTCACAATCTCAGGATGATAAAAACAACATCGGCTCACTTTTTAAACCACCTATGCTAAAAAGAAATGAGTACAACATCTGGCAGAGGAGGATGGGTCACATCCTCGCTCAACAAAGCACAGGTTGTTGGAGGTCTGTCACCTTTGGTCCTCATGTTCCTTCAGTGCCAAGCGCTGAAGATGTTAAAAAGTTCGTTCCAAAACCAGTTGAAAATTACACCGAAACCGATTTTCAAAAGATCGAACTAGATGCTAAAGCGTTTAGCATCATAGCATCAGCGCTGCCCAATGAAATATATGCTGGACTGTTACACTGTAACAGTGCCAAAGAATTGTGGGACGCACTTAAGGAACAGTTTGGAGGTACTGAAGAAGTCATAGAAAACAATAGGGAAATCCTGAACCAACAGTATGAAACATTTTGTCATGTTAGAGGTGAATCACTGACTCAACAATTTAAGCGGTTTAGTTGTCTCATCAGTGAACTGAGGCTTGTTAATACTACCTTTACAAACTCGACTCAAAACAGCAGGTTCCTCAGGTCACTGCCCGAAAAATGGGACACTATAGCCTTTGTCACCAGAAATTCACCTGAGTTCAAGGATCTGACCTTGACCCAACTCCATGGTCGACTCCTGACCTACGAAAGGGAGTTGAACCAGAAAAGGAAGTTACAAGAGTCAGGAAAAGCCGTTGATGATTACACATTCGGTAATACTGCTCTTCTGGGTCAAGAAGAATCCGGGAGCAGTGGTAAGGACCAGGGTTATGATCACTTCATTGACATAACTGCTGGTGCAAATTTTAACAACCCTGATCCTCACTCTGCAAGTTATGCATTCACTGCAAACGAAAACCAGATGTCAGATAATTTAAGCTTTGAACTAAATGATTTGCAACATTTTGATCCCACTGATTTAGAGGAAATGGACATCCTGCACCAACTGGCTTTGCTAAGTGTTAGAACTAGCAAGTTCTACAAAAGAACAGGGAGAAAATTCCCAGGTTTGCATGGGAATCTAAGGGTTGGGTTGGATAAATCGAAAATCAAGTGCTACAAGTGTAATAGGTTGGGACATTTCGCTAGGGAATGTAGGAGTCAAAATACTGGTCCCATAATTACTCATCCTAGCTCAAATCCTAGACCTCAAAACCAAAACACTGTGCATTATGCCCAATATGCCCCAGCAGCTCAAGTGAACACTGCTCACTATGCTGCTGCCCCTGTGCCAGTACATTATGTCCAAACTACTGTTCCACAAATCCAATATGTTCAAACCCCTGTTCCACAGGTACAAGTGCAACCTGTTGCACCTCAAACCACTGCTCCAGCAGCAGCACAACCAGATCAACAAAGTTTTTTTACTCAAGGGTTTGTTGACTGGAGCAGTATGCCTGAAGACCTTAATGATGAAAATTTTGCACTCTATGCTTTTAATGAACCCTCACATGATGAGTTTTGTTTGATGGCATTAGTGTCAATACAGGAGGGGATTGAAGCTGAGGAGGAACAGCAGTGCTTTGAAACAGTGGAAGAGGTGACTGAAGCAGTGGTTACTGCTGTGGCTGGTGAACTACTGTTGGGAGAAAGTTCAGGTATTCTGATCGAACCAATGACAGATCCATGGTCCATAGAGGAAAAAGAAGAAGAGAAAGAAGAAAAGGCTGGTGAAAAGAAGGTAAAAGCTGATGATGATGAAGATCATCAATGTGATTGTGCAATGATGGCAGCTGCCAAGGTATCTCCTCAAGTTCTTGAAAAACTGTGTTAAGACAATTGCATAATTGCTTTTGCTAACATCAAAGAGGTGAATGAAAACCTTCGGGATAAAATCTTAACTGATGAGGTCAAATTTGAAAGCTCTTTAAAAGAACTTAAAAACAAATTGACTGAAAAGGAAAAAGAAATCAGCTGTTTAAAAGAAGAGCAAAGTATAACCAAAACCCAACTTCAAACTATGGTAGAAAAATACCAAGTTTGCAAAAAGGAGTTGGAGTCTGCCCAGATTACTTGTGAAAGATGGGTGGAATCCTGCAAAGGATATGAGGTTATGCTTGAAAAACAGAGAAAAAGCAATGTGAAGTTTGGGGTTGGGTATAGAAAATATGATGATGAAAACACTGCTTTTGAAAACTCTGTTCAAACCACTGATGAAGCTACTGAGCTTATCCCCACAAACAAGAATGGCCAAGAAGTGAAAATCACTGACAAACTTGGTAACAAAATCACACTTAACAGACCAATGGGTTCCTCCACTTTCAAGGAGCTTGAAGATCATCAGTTTAAACCAAAATGGTCTGATGAGTGTGATATTCTTGAAAATTTCAAGCCAATGGACTTTACATCAATTGATGGTGCTAAAGCTCCAAAAGCTAAAGTCATACCTCTCAAAGATATCCCAGCAGTGGTTAAAACCTCTGCTGCAAAGGAATCTGAAAAGAGAAAGAAGAAAGAAAAAATTGATAACTTGTTTTGTGAATTCTGTGAGAAAAGGAATCATCTAACAAAAGACTGTTTCCACTTAAAAGCTTATGATCTAAACAAAACAAGTGTCATTGTTTCAGCAGAAAGCTGCATTGTCTGTGGGAAAACAAACCACAAAACTCAAGCATGTGTGTACCTCAAAAACTTTGATGTGAAAAAGAATGAGTACATTGCTAAAACATCCTTGAGTCCATCATCATCATCAACATCTGTCAAATTCACCAAGAAACAACCACTGTTTGTGCCAGTACAAACAGCTGTTACAAAACAGCTGAACCAAACATCTGTCAAAAGAGATGTTCAGGTTACTGATGCACCCCCTGCCAATCAGTTCAGAAAAGGCAGAGAAAAACAGTCTTACCAAAGGATTCCTCACGTTTATGAGGCCTACAAAAGGCCCTCTAAACCCAAAGTGAACAAGCATCCTTTTGGTTACCAGCAGATGATTGGTCAGGACCCACAACAGTGGTTAGAGAAACACTGTCCTAAAACAGTTCAAACCCCTGACCTAACCACTGTCCATCATCTTGCATCCATCCCAGACACTGTTGAGACCCCATCCAAAGCCTTGTTAGCTTTGGAGACCTTAATGAACTAATCTTTTTACTTCATGTGCAAGGGAGCTTCTGCATGCTTTGATAGTCTTTGGTATGTAGATAGTGGAGGCTCCAGGCACATGACAGGATGTAAAGCCCTCCTCAAAGACTTTAAAATCCATGGTGGGGGTGATATATCCTTTGGGAATAATAGTAAAGGGAAGGTTCTGGGGTCTGGTACAGTGCAATCTGGAAATGTAAAATTTGAAAATGTCAATCTAATAGACAATCTAAAATTCAATCTTCTGAGTGTGTCCCAAATGAGTGACAAGGGATTTGGGTCATTCTTCACAAAAGACTGTTGTAGGATTGTTGGACCAGAAATGGTCAAAAAGATTGAAGCAATAATCAAAACTGGTCAAACTAAACTTGTTGCTCAAAGAAGTGGCAATGTTTATGTTGTTGACATGTCAAAAGAGTGTCCCAGAGCTGATGCCTGTCTGTTCTCAGCTGCCTCTAACAAAGAGACAGAACTTTGGCACAGAAGGTTGGGACACACAAATCTTAAGACAATCACAGAAATTTCAAAAAATGGTTTGGTGAGAGGCCTACCACAAAAATTGTTTTCATGTCCTGAACATTGCATTTCCTGTTTAAAAGGAAAACAGCATAAAAGTTCTTATAAGTCCATTGAAGAGTCCAAAACAACCCAGTGTTTGCAAATGCTACACATGGATTTGTTTGGCCCAGTTCAAGTCATGAGCCTTAAAAAGAAAAGATATTGTTTGGTTATTGTTGATGACTTTTCTAGGTTCACATGGACTTTCTTTTTGCACTCAAAAGATGAAACTGCAGGCATTTTGCAAGACTTTGTAATACAGGTTGAAAAGCAATTTGACCTTCCAGTAAAAAGCTTCAGGAGTGACAATGGCACAGAATTCAAAAATAGGGAGTTGGATGCCTTCTGTGTGAAGAAAGGGATTGTAAGGCAGTACAGCATCCCAAGAACACCAGAGCAGAATGGGGTAGTGGAAAGGAAGAACAGAACTCTGATTGAGGCTGCCAGAACCATGCTTGCAGATTCAGGTTTGCCTTTAACTTTCTGGGCAGAGGCAGTAAACACTGCTTGCTATGTTCAGAACAGAGTTTTAATAAACCCCAGGCACAAAAAGACCGCCTATGAAATTCTGTATAAAATTAAACCACTGATCTCATATTTCAAAGTGTTTGGCTGCCCATGCTTTATTTTGAACTTAAAAGATTCCATTTCAAAATTTGCAGCCAAAATTGATTGTGGTTATCATCTGGGATACTCAACCACTGCCAAGGCCTACAAAGTGTTTAATACACGGACCAAGGCAGTGGAGGAGACTTTGAATGTTAAGTTCAATGAACTTTCATCAATGAAAATCCCAGCAAACCCTGCAGATCTGTTTGATCTTGAAAAATTCACTTTTGAAAATACTGCTGTCAAGACTAACAGTGCAGGTCCATCAGAGGATACAACACCAGACTATGGGTATGAAATCATCATCCCTCAAAGGTCTGCCACAAAGGGAAAAGCATCAGCTGTTCAAAACAGTTGTCAAAGCTCTACCACTGCTACCTCAACAATTGTTGACCAAAGTAGCCCATCAACCACTGCTTCCACATCCTCAAACACTGCTGACAAAAGTCCTCAAACAGTGGATAAAAGCCAGCAGTTGTCCACCTCATTACCTCCTATTCCACCACCTTTTGAAACCACTGCTGGATCATCAAAGTCCCCAGCAGTGGTTAGCTCAGATGATACACATTTGAAGCCTTCACCAACCAATGCCATCATACCATACCAAGGAGATTTAATCTTCTTGAGATCTCATCCACCTGATCAAATCATTGGCAACATAAATGAAGGGGTGCTCACAAGAAGCCAAACCCAAAACATTTGTCTTTTTGCTGGTTTTCTATCACTCCATCAGCCAGTCAAGTACCAAGAGGCACTGAAAGACAACAGCTGGGTAGAAGCCATGCAAGAGGAGCTCCAACAGTTTAAAAGACAACAAGTATGGGAGCTTGTATCACTGCCAGAAGAGGTTAGTCCCATTGGCACAAAGTGGGTCTTCAAGAACAAAACTGATGAAAGGGGTATTGTTGTCAAGAATAAAGCCAGGCTTGTGGTTCAAGGTTACAGACAGGAAGAGGGGATTGATTATGATGAAACATTTGCCCCTGTTGCAAGATTAGAAGCAATTAGACTGTTCCTGGCCTTTGCTGTCAACCACAATATGAAGGTGTTTCAAATGGATATCAAAAGTGCTTTCCTCTATGGTACAATTCAAGAAGAGGTGTATGTTTGTCAACCTCCAGGTTTTGAGGATCCATTTTATCCAGATCATGTCTACAGGCTAAACAAAGCCTTGTATGGCTTGAAACAAGCACCAAGGGCCTGGTATGAAACTCTTTCCAACTTCCTACTCTCAAATGGTTTCAAAAGAGGTACCATTGATAAAACACTGTTTTTAAAATGGAGAGGGAAGGATTTAATGATTGTCCAGATTTATGTGGATGACATTATTTTTGGAAGCACATGTAACTCAATGTGTGAAGAGTTTAGAGAACTCATGACAGCTGAGTTTGAAATGAGTGCAATGGGTGAGCTGCAATGCTTTCTTGGTCTCCAAGTACAGCAAATGCAAAATGGAACTTTCATTCATCAAAGCAAATATGCTAAAGAACTTTTAACCAAATTTGATATGAATGATTGTAAACCATGCAGCACACCCATGGCAACAAATAAGCTGGTCATGTCTGATGAAAAAGATGAGCTGATTGACCAAACACTTTATAGAAGCATGATTGGGTCTCTATTGTACCTAACTGCATCTAGACCAGACATCATGTTTGCAACATGTGTCTGTGCAAGAAGTCAATCAGCTCCCAAAAAATCAAATCTCATTGCTGTAAAAAGGATCTTCAGATACATAAAAGGTGCTCCCACACTTGGTATCTGGTATCCAGCTAATGGGAACATCAAGCTTTCAGGTTTCTCAGACAGTGACTTTGCTGGATGTTACACCACAAGGAAGTCCACATCGGGAGGGTGCCAGTTTCTAGGTGACTGCTTAGTTTCTTGGCAAAGCAAAAAGCAAGCAGCTGTTTCAACATCCACTGCTGAAGCTGAATACATTGCTGCTGCAAGCTGTACAGCCCAACTCCTGTGGCTTCAAAATCAGTTGCTGGATTTTGGTATCACTGCCTTAAAGACACCACTCATGTTGGACAGTCAGGCAGCAGAAAATATCATCAAAAATCCAGTTTCCCACTCAACCACCAAACATATCGACATCAGACATCACTTTGTGAGGGACTGCTATGAAAAAGGTTTGATTTCTCTGCATCATGTCCCAACTAAAGACCAGCTGGCTGATGTGCTCACAAAAGCACTTGATACAGCCACTTTTGAAAGTTTGGTCTCTAGGATTGGGATGCTGAACATGGAATAACAAGCAACATCTTGTTTTTCTATGAATAAAAGCAACAAAATGTTTTCAGAAAATCAAAACTCCATCCTTAAAAATAGTTAAAAATGAAATTTTTTCATTAAGTCCTTAAAAGTCTGCCATTAACCATTGATTGTTCAAAAGTCTGCTATACTTCAAAAGTCTGTCCACTGCTGAAAGTCAACCCCTGCTCTCTCATTACTTTGATAAACTCTGTTGTTCAAAAGCAGTGTCTTATCCACTGATATGCTATCCACTGATAGTAAAAATCATCCACTGCTTTCATACCACTGCCTTCATCAGTCACTTTCAACAAAAGTACTGTCCTTCACTTTCAACAGGGGTTGTCACGTGGACAGTACATATTGGTCAGACCTTTTGTAACGGCTGCCACCTCAGCATTCACTTTCTTCCCTATAAAATCCCTCACTCACCACCAAAACAGGGTTTTACTGTCGAATTGAATTCTTAAAAATTCTCTTCTCAAAGCAGTTTTTCTTCACATTTCTTCACAAATTTCTTCGATCAATCATCCTCAAAATTACAAAATCAAAGAAATCTTCAAAACCCTCATCCAAATCATCCTCGAACACAGCCTCCCAAAAGGCAATCTCCACTGAAATTCCACATAAACCATCTCACAATCTCCTGGGTCTTCTCACAAAACCAGGAACCACCAACGTGTTCGATTTCATCATTGACATCATGGCAAAATCAAAGTATAAAACTTTGTTCATCGCCGATGCACCAATCTATTTGGCGACCCAAAGGGAGTTTTGGAAGAATGCAACCCTTGAAAAACAAGGAGACACTGCAACCACCATAAACTCTTCTATAAAGGGTAAAGCTGTCCAAATCACGCCACAATCCATTTCAGAGGTCTTTCAACTCGATGATCAAGAAGGTAAAATCTCTTTCACTAAAAACGAGTTGCAAACTGACTTCATTGAGAGAGGGTATGAATCCACAATGATGAAGAAAATTACCTTAGAAAAAGGTTATTTTCCTTCTGCAACCAGATTTTTATTTCATACCCTCCTACTATGTGTTTCAAACAAAACCACTTCTTTTAATGAAATCCCTTTAAAGATTCAAAATCTGGGTTATGCTATTCTTCAAGGAGAAAATTTTAACTATTCTCGGGAAATTTTTAAAGATTTGGTTAATAATGTTGAAACAAAATCATTCTTACTGTTTCCAAGGTTTTTAAGTTACTATTTTTCAAAGAAATTCAGTAAGGATGATTTAGCTGTAATAAACCAGGGTGATCCTACTCAAATAAACAGTTTAACTACTGAAACTTTTTCAAGGATGTTAGCACCTTGCAAAACACAAGCAGAGGTGCCTGAGCAGATTTTAGCAGTTACAACTGCTCCTCAGGTATCTGCTGCTGAGCCCACTGCTCAAGGTGATCAAAGCAGCAGCACAACTGTTTTGAAACCCACACCTAAAATCACCAAAAAGCCAACAAAAAGAAAAACACAAAAACCCCCCCAAACCCCTCAAAAAGGCATCTCTAGAGGATGAGATACCAGAGCTCCTGCCAGTGACAACACAAAAGTCACAAGAAACCACTGCTGCTACTTCCTCACAGCAGTTGGTACAAATATCTCAACCCATAACCAAAACTCCTCCTGCTTCTTCACAAAAAGAACAGGTTGTACAAATAGGGTCTCCACATCATGATGCTCTGGAAACAATCGTTTCTATCATCCACAGTCCAATGCCCGGGACACATCCTATTTCTACACCAACCATCACATCCACATTTCCCTCACCAATAAAACCACTGTTGGATGCAATTGATTTGAACCAGGCATTATCCAGTCCTTCTCAATCACCTATTAATGAGAATATACCTCAACAACTGACTGGGTCTGATGTATCAATCTTTGCTAACCCACCAACACAACCTGAGGAGGTTACACCCTTTGAGTTACAAGTAACTCTTGGTGGTATTCCAAGTGAAGCAGCCACTACAACTGTTACACCCACTGGGTTACATTTGGCCAGTGGTTACATTCATAAGACTTCCTTGGAGGCAATTCCTTTTATAGCACCTCTGCCAACCACCAGTGGATTTATTTATCCTACTGGCAACATCAAAAGGTTGTCAAGTGTTGAAGGAAGAAGACCCCAGTACCAAGAAAAAGGGGCATCAGTGGTTAATGTTTGGAGTATATTCCCTACATCTACCACTGATAAAACCACTGCTAGTAGGAAATCAGATGATCCCATTAACTTGGGTGATGGTTTAAAATACCAGAAATTGACGGATCGTATTGCAAAGCTTGATAACTCTGTTGCAGAACTCAAAGATATGCTACAACAGGTGTTACAAGTTCAGAAGGTACAATCAACTGCTGTTCCACCTCAAGCACTTGCTTCACAAAGGGCACCTGCTACAAATGAGCTCTGGAATCTATTTCAATCTTTTCTCCAACAACAAGCACAGTTAGCAGATCAGCAACATGAAAAACATGTACAACAGCTGAGAAATGCAATGGAGTCAAGGTTCAAGAACACTCAGGCTGATTTAAAGGCTCTCAAAACTCAGATCTTACACACCACTGGCACTGCTCCTCCAAAAGTCCGCTACATTTATCAACTCCCAGAAGATAATGCCAAAAAGGGGGAGAAAATTCAGGAGTGGAAAAGGAAGGGTATAGAGGATGGTCTCTATCTTGAACCAGAAAATTCAAACATGACCAAAAAGATCCCTTTGCCAGATGGTAGCAAGAAAATTGATGTGACAACAAATGCACTAGCAGAAGCAGCTGCAAGTGTAAAAAGGGATAGAGAGGCCAAAAGGAAAGCCAGGGTGGAAAGAATGGATCATCCAGATCAGGGTACTTCTGGGTCAAGGGATCATGAAAATCCTGTTGAGGAAAAGAAGAGGCCTACTAGAAAAGTAAGGCAACCCAAATCCATTCCTATCAGACGTTCAAAGTCTGCTCAAAAACCATCATACAAAACAGCTGATGCAACAGGAGTTACAAAAACTACTGCTTGCCAAACAGTTGTTCCATCAACACACACCACTTCAACACACACAACATCCACCGCTTTACCATCATCACCACCAAAAACAACACCTGCTGACATACAGCAGAAGACAGCAGATGTTATAACATCTGTTGTAATGACAACAGTGGTTGAAACACCAGTTGTTTCAACAGCTGTCAGTCAATCACAATCCACTGCCACTACATCTACAACCACTATTCCATTCAAAACATCATCAGTCTCTCCTAAACCAAAAAGGAGAAGGCTAATTTTAAAAGATGATGACACACCTCCATCACCAACATCTTCAAAATCCCTATCACTTGTCACTGTTCCTAAACCCATACCTCCCTCTTCAGCTCAAATTGTAAAACCACTACCTCCTGCTGGTGTCTCATTTCCTCTGGAACTCATTGCAGTAAGAGAAGAAATCAAATCATTTTATTATGAAGATGACCCAGCCAAAAGGAGTTTGCCTTCAATTGCAAATTATCCCAGGCCTAACAACATTGAAGAATATTTGAAGCTCAAAGCCAAACAAGCAGAGGATATTGCAATCAAAAACAGAAAAGGGAAATCTGATAGAGAATTTCAACAAAACTATCAGTTTTTACTCTCACAGGTCAATGCTATGGAGCGTTTTGCTAAAAATGTATGTCAGAAAATTTCAGAAAGGGCAGATGAGTCCTTAAGAAAAGACTACATTGAAAACATCATGACCTACAAGAAATACAAGGGGGAGAAACACATGTACAAGAACTGGACCATCCCTGAGCTTGAAAAAGAAGCAGCTAGGATTCAAGACATGATCAAAAATAAGGTCAAGCAGACTCCTCCTGAAAAATTCAAACAATTTGAAGCTGAAAAGATGGTAGAGCTGAGGAGAATGAAAGAGGAGCTGATTATAGCTGATTATGGGTCAAAGAACTCTGTGACAAAGTGGGGAGAAGATAGAGTCAGGGCAACCTATAAAAGATTAGAGGAACTTAGAAAGAAAGATCCAAGAGTTCCACAAAAGCCTGACTATTCCAAAGCAGCGGTTTCAAAAAGACCACCAAAGCTGCAAGTCAAAAGAACCACTGCTCCAGCTGGTGCTGCCATCTACAAAAGAAGGAGCAAAAACCAGTTTAGCATGGAAACAATTCAAGATCTTTTAGCCGGAGATGCCATTGTAAAAGCTGGCACAGAAGTAATGATAAAGGAAAATCTTGAATTGGAACAATCTGCAACCGCTGCTCAGCCAGCTATGAACAGGCCAGCCTCTCCAAATACTTCTGCAAATAAACATCTCCCAAGAAACCCACCAGGCTCAAAAATACAAAAGTGGGAAACTGACAAACAGACCTGCGTATTGACTTTGCTCAGGTCTGGTGGAGGAGTGGAGAAAATATCAAGGGAACAAGCTCTTGGCCTGAGTCTTGAAGATTTGCAGGATCTCCTTGATCTTCCACTCAGCAGGGATGATGAAGATACAGATGCCCTAGACTTTGAATTACAATTTAAAGGTCAGATAAGGGAGCTGTTGTTGAGGCAATAAAGATTTCCACAAATAATGAAGAGTTTTGGCATTATCTGTTCCAGGGGGAGATTGTTGGGATTGAACCCTATCAGAGGAACAGATAATGTAAAGCCAAAACTGGATCAAAGCAGTGGATCCAGAATAAGCAGACGTTTACAGTTGGTTCATGCTAATCTCTCCCCTTGAAAGTGGTTTCATATCTGCTGACCTCCTATCTGCTGATCATACTAAGTGCTGACCTACAACTGCTGCTTTATATCTACTGACCAATGTCAAAAACTGATGGAAGACCAAAGCTCTGTTGACTCAATCTACTGCCTTGGGTCAAGTACTGCTGATCCGGACAAGCACTGCTGGGTTCACAGCAGTGGAAGGATGCAGCAGCAGTTTAAGTGTCTTTTATGTATGTAATGTAATAACAGTAGTTTAGTACATCAGTGTTTATAGATCAGTAGTTAGAGTTTGTTAGGAGGTTAGATGTCACTTTCATGGTGACGTCAGCTAAGATGCTCAGTGGTTTGCAAGTGCCTATAAATAGTTCAGTACTTTGTACTGTTCTATTAGCTCTTTCACCACATCGTCTTCTTTGCACGAACAAACTACTGAGCTCTGGCTGAGGGGGAGTTTGCATTCTTACATCAATCATTGTAATCGTTGTTGAAACAAATTCAATCTTTCGATTCATTGTGTAAAGATGTTTGATAAAAGTATTACTCTCGTTTGATTATATGCAAAGTTTGCTTTCATCTTATTTCCGCTGCACAACTCTTTCATTTCCATCTTAATTACAAACGAAAATACAATAAAAAAGAAACTCAGATCCATCAAATATGAGTTATTATAATTAATATTAGTGTTATTATAATTAATATGACTTTTTATAATTAATATTAGTGTTATTATAATTAATATGAGTTATTATAATTAATATGAGTGTTATTATAATTAATATGAGTTTTTTATAATTAATATTAGTGTTATTATAATTAATATGAGTTATTATAATTAATATGAGTGTTATTATAATTAATATGAGTTTTTTATAGTTAATATTAGTGTTATTGGTATTTAAAAAGAGAAAACAAAAAAAAATAAAAATAGACGCCCAGTATTGGGCTATACTGGGCGTCTATGTGGGGCAAAAGACCATTATACCCTTGAATTAGGCCTATACTGGGGGCAAAACAGGGTTATTATGGTCTTTTGGACCCCTCGTATAGGCCCAGTATTGCCCTATACTGGGCGTCTATTTTTATTTTTTTTTGTTTTCTCTTTTTAAATATTAAAAAAAGAAAACAAAAAAAATAATAATAGACGCCCAGTATAGAGCTATACTGGGCGTATACGAGGGGTCCAAAAGACCATTATAGCCCTGTTTTGCCCCCAGTATAGGCCTAATTCAGGGGTTTAATGGTCTTTTGGTCCACATAGACGCCCAGTATAGCCCTATACTGGGCGTCTTGAAGGGGTATTTTTTTTAACAAACATTTTATACAATATTAATCGTTTTAGCAAACTTTTATACAAAAACAAGTTTTTTTATTTTAAATAATTAATATTAGGACCCCTCGTTGGTTTTTTTTTGATAGGTTTATTTTTTATAAAAATATTTTACCGAATGTAATATTTCTACGATCGAATATTTTTAAAGGCCGATCTTGAAAACGGTAAAATATTTAAAAAAAAAAATAAAACTTTTCTTTAAAAACAACTCAAATTACCCCACCAAAACACCCATTTTTTTTACTCAACGAGGGGTCCTAATATTAATTATTTAAAATAAAAAAACTTGTTTTTGTATAAAAGTTTGCTAAAACGATTAATATTGTATAAAATGTTTGTTAAAAAAAAAAAAAAAACCCTTATATACGCTTAGTATAGGCCTATACTAGGCATATAAGAGAGGCAAAAAAGACCAATTTACCCCCAGTATAGGCCTAAATCAGGGGCTAAATGGTCTTTTTTCGCCTAGACGCCCAGTATAGGCCTATACGAGGCGTATACGAGGCAAATAAGACAAAATATGACATCATCAGAGATTCTCTTGGAAATTGAAAAAGGCTATACGCCTCGTATAGGTCTATACGAGGCGTCTTGAAGGGTGTCCAAATAGGCAATAAGGTATGTAAATATGTAGACCCTTAATTATTTAGTTGACAACTTTAAAGGGTCCACCTTTACCTTCTCTCTCCTGCATGTGGGTGCACTTCCCTACATGCAAACCCCCTTAAATGCTACCTACCCCAATGCTGCACTTACAAGTGCATCCTCCACATCATCATGTGCAACCCCCCAACAACAAGCGTTGGGAGCAGTCTTAGGTACTTGTATTTTCTGTTTTATCATTTGTACTATAGGTGACAAAATGGGCGAGTGGGTTGGGTAACAGGCGGTCTAAACGGGCTTCATTGACCCAAAACGTTTTTTTTTTTTTTTTGAAATATTAATTTGATATAACTAATTAGTATGTTAAAATATGGATACCTGTCAAGAAAATCGTATAGGGACTTAAATTATGCAAACAGACCTTTTTTTTTAACAAAGTATAGGGACTTAAATCATGCAAAAAGGAACTTTTGTTAAACTTTAAAAAACTGTTCAAGGATTTAATGTTGATAAAGGACTTTTATGCTAAAAACAAAATGCAGACTTAATCCTCAAGTTTTAAAAAACTAAAGGATTTAAATAATGTAATAATAAAGTCTAGAGACTTAATTCAGCAAAAAATTCTTAGGTTTTTTTTGACAAATAGTACTGATAAAATGATTTAGAAGGTTTTATGCCCTAAAAAGTGAGAAAATCACGAGCATAATCATATTTTAGACGTATACGCAAGTTTTTATACCAGACAAGTTTCTGCATCAAAGGCCATGAAACACTCGAAATTATTTCGCATATCTGCTTTATGTTCGCGTATCATCCATAAATGCATTGAAATGTACTAACTTGACTAACTTGTTACTTATTTTCCTTTTCGTTTATATGCGGAAATTTTGTCACGTATCCACTTTATTTTCCCGTATCTACTTTATTTTCTTTTAAACTATCATCTAAAACTTTACCTGTTAAAGGGTTAAAAGATAACCCGAAGCAATTCAGAATGAATGCGTTGAATTTGCAAGCTACTGATTACATTTTGTGTGGTGAATTCAGGCTGAAGCGTGACGAGGAATGGGAAACCTGCGTACAAATTGAAGAATGTGGGTGGAAACAGAACGCTCGACCCGTTATGACCCTTTATACCGAGACCACTGACGGGTCAACCATTGAAGATAAAGAAACCGCCATGGTCTGGTCTTATGAAGATGCTGGCCCTGATTTCGGAACTTGTCAAGCCAAAGAGCTTCTAGATCATCTCGAAAGTGTGCTTGCAAACGAACCCGTTACAGTGAAAAGAGGGCAGAGCTGTGTCGAGGTCAAACCGCAGGTATAAGTTGAATACTATTAATCAAATGAATAATGGTTTGCACGGTTCAGTTCAGTTCAGTTTTTTGGTAAAACCGAAACCGAAATGTTCGGTTTTAGCAATGGTTCGGTTCGGTTTTTGGAACAAAATTATGTAAAATTAACATATAATATAAGTTTACAGTTTAACCTTTTTAATTAATATTACTCACATAAATATAACCTATTAATCTATTTTTATGTTTCTCCAAATTTTTATTAACACATTTTCTTTTATAATACTTTGAAAATCATTTAACTTATATGTTAATTTTGTTAAGTCTTGTAGGCAATGGATTAATCGTTTCCAAGATAAATAGCTATGTTAACATTTTTATTATTTTATTATAAGTACTTAACATTCAAGAATAAAATTAATAATTCCTAAATCAATATATAATAAACATTAAAAAAATGATTTTTTAGGTTATTCGGTTCGGTTATTTTCGGTTTTTTGTGCGGTTCGGTTTTTTTTTTTCGGTTTCTCGGTTTTTCCGGTTTTCTGCTCGCCCCTAATACTTTTGTTTTAAGTAAATGATACCAAATGTTAAATGCGCATGCAGGGCGTAAGCAAGGGGTTGGTGGCGAAGCTACTGTTGACCACGATGCACGACAGAGGAATGATACCTGATTTCGTGTTGTGTATAGGCGATGATCGGTCGGATGAAGATATGTTTGAGGTGATGACTAGTTCTGTAGCTTCAGGGGAATTGATTTCTCCAAAAGCCGAAGTTTTTGCGTGTACGGTTGGGAATAAACCAAGTAAGGCCAAGTATTATCTTGATGACACAGTTGAGATTGGTCGATTGATGCAAGGACTGGCTTCAGTTTCCGAACAATCGGTCAATGTTTTTGCTTTCGAGTGATGGCGGGTTTACAGTTTACACATTTAGAAAGTATGTACATATTTTTATGTTATGTTGTTTGGCTTGTAATTTGAATGGGACGATGATGATTCGCGCTCAACGTTGTTGTTAAGAGTTTAAATCACGTTAGCAACGAAGTTAAAAGTATTTTAGTTCTTACTTTGTTATTTACTTGGGGTTTACTTTTAGTAGGTCATACGAGCTCGTATGAGTATGAAGTGTATACGTTCGCGTAAATTCTTCTGTCTGTGTGAGATACATCGAGATGTGAGCGAGAGTTAATTTTCGGTTAGCGAAGTTTCTTTTTCCTTGACGCGTTTTATATGTTGTAGTCGGGTGATTTGGACCTGAACACTCGGCTTGGAAACGATGATCACTGTTTAACATGATGCTTTGCCGAAATCTACTGCTTGAGTTTCATAGCCTTTTATCCGTACTACTATTATTTAACGTACCATGACAATGTCATCGTTCGTATATCTTTCAACCAACCTAGTGCAAGATCAACATACATGTGTATTGAGATTGGTATTCATTTTGTTTCGGAAAAGTTTGCGATAGGTCAACTTCAAGTCCTATACTCATTTTGTTTCGGAAAAGTTTGCGATAGGTCAACTTCGAGTCCTATGTGTTCTATCCAAATCTCGATAAACCGAAAAGTTTGTGATAGGTCAACTTCGAGTCCTACATGTTCTTTCCACTTCTCAATATGATATTGCTTTGTAAAATGATGGAAGAAATCATTTATATCTCAAAATAGGTCTATGCTTAAAAGAATCGCATAACACAGACCAGTAGCGGACCCAAGAAATATTTTCAAGGGGTGCGAATGATGGGCTTAACCAAATTTTCAAGGGATGCAGGCGGGATTTTGCCCCGGGTGTCCTAGTAAAGGGGTTGGGTGGGCGGACGCACCTCTTGAAAAAACCTAATATACTTCGAGGGGATCAAGTGGTCCTTGGTCTAGATCACAACAACAAAAATGCAAATTATCTTGTGGGAATCACTCCATGGATTTTCACAAGTTAGTGACAATGTCATTATCGTCTGGAAGTTATGTATTTATATATAGGCCAAGGACCACCTCTTAGGTATGATCTATGATCTCTACAACTTTCTTTGAGATAGAACCCACCTCCATAATGATGATTTTGCCAAGACAGATAGATAGATAGATACATGGGGTAGTAAGTTCAAGCTTGTCTTGTTTAATTTGTGGGAGCTTTATCTCGGCTTGTTTCGAGCTCTACATCAAAAGATAGAGCCAAGCTCGTTAATAAATTTTCAAGCTTGAGTTATGCTCGTTTAATAAATACTTAATTATTTCATTTATATATATATATATATATATATATATATATATTTTTATACATACATATATAGAGGCCAGTTAACGTACAATACAGCTTAACGTACATCACGTACGACAGATAATTACGCACATTCATTTGAAAATCACGCACGTTATAAACTAAAAAACCCAAATCACGCATGTCGGAAAACATTAATCACGCATGATGAAAACATTAATCACGCACGTTATACACATAATCACGCAAGTTGTGGTACGTGATGTACGTTAAGCCGTATTGTATTTTACACTTTTCCTATATGTATATATATATATATATATATATATATATATATATATATATATATATATATAGGATTAGGTTCAAACGTGAACAAAATCCCAAGAGTGAACTGCGTGAACTGATCTGGGCCCTTAATTTTTATGATCTTGAGATTAAAGAGAGTGGCATGATGGTAATTATTTGGTTAATTTTTTCAATTTAATTAAATACAAAAAGGGTATATGTGTAATTTCAATCTTAAATTGATTGCATAAATCTCTCACAAATCAAGTAATCAATTATCCTCTTAAATTGATTGCATAAATCTCTCACAAATCAAATCAAGGATTAGGAAAGATGTAACTTAATTCAATTATTAAAATAATTATTTGTTTAAATGCGATGTACACATGTGTATTCTGATTTTTGCCCTCTTTTTAATGCAATGTACACATGTGTATATCGTCTGTTTTTGTGATATCTTGGAATTTTTTTTGTATTGAATGTTGATGTACACCTGTGAATTACTGTACACATATGTACGATGCTGAGTACACATGTGTACTGTTCTATTTATATCCAAATACACATGTGTATACCGTTGAAATATGAAGGTTACGTGGATCTTAAAAATCAAAATTTGAATTCTGGTGATGAAATCTGAAATAAAAATTAAAATTGAACTATGGTGATTTGTTGTTTGTTTTGATAATCATCTTATTAATAAATAAACATAATGTGGATAATGAATTTAAATTAAGAAAGATGTAACTTAATTCAATTATTAAAATAATAATTTAAATCTATTTTTTTTATATAATTACAATCCTACCCTTAACAACTAAAAAGGAAATCAAGGGTCCATATATGTTCACGCAGTTCACTCTTGGGAGGTTGTTCACGCTGGAACCCTACCCTATATATATATATATATATATATATATATATATATATATATATATATATATATACATATACATATATATATATACATATACATATACATATATATATATATAGGGTTAGGTTAACGTACAAATGCCCTTATCGTACAATACGTATGCGTCAATCTCAGCCGTCAGATCTTCATCTCGCATTGAAATCGCATGTTGGTTTTTTGTAACAATTTCGCATGTTGTTTTTTTAACATGCGGTTTCATCAAAATTATCACATGCGAAATTGTTACAAAAAAACAACATGCTATTTCATCAAAATTATCACATGCGAAATTGTTATAAAAAACCAACATGCGATTTCATAAAAAATTATCACATGCGAAATTGTTACAAAAAACCAACATGCGATTTCAATGCGAGATGAAAGATCTGACGGCTGAGATTGACGCGTACGTATTGTACGATAAGGGCATTTGTACAGTACACTTTCTCTCTCTCTATATATAATCTTAATTTTTAGAGTGAATTGCATTTTACGTGTAACACCCCGTGTTTTCATAAGTCAAAGTCAAGGTCAAAGTCAACGACCGATGATACGAATTTGATTTATAGAGATTTCTTTATTTTGAGTGTATTATGTGGAGTAAGTGTTGTTAATGACAATAATCGACGTATGTTAATCGCTATCTAATCGACCCACGACTGCGAACTATAGGAAGTAACAATGCGATAAAGTTAATTAATCGATAATCAAACTATGCTAATCAAATCGACATCGAATCGTGATACGAACCGCAACTCGACTTACGAAATTTGGTTGTTATACGTGTGTGTGTGTGCCTTATGTGTTACTTGTGCATGCTTATTTATGTTATGATGTGGTAATCAATCGAAATGCAATCGAACTCGAACTCGAATCGAAATCGAACTATGATAATTAGTAGAGAAGAGATAGCGCGAGATATGAGTGGTTGGGATTAAAAGTAATTTGACTAGGAAACTCTATCGTATCGCATCGCTCGCAATCGAAATTGAAACATTAAAAATCGTCGCGTCAAACACTCGAACCAAGTGCCATCCGGCCGGATAGCCATCTGACCGGATAACCACTTGGCCATGAGTCAGGTGCCATCCGACCGAGATGTCATCCGACCGGATAGTCATCCGGGCGGTGTGCCATCCGACCGGCCAGCCCTTTCCTCTTTTGGAATCCTATAAATATCCCTTGTCACTCTCAAGCTTTCTACTTTTGGCAAGTGACGTCCGACCAGCACGCTCAACCCACCTTTTCTTCAATTTCTCTCAATCCCGGTAAGATCTCGTCCTAAATCTTGTACTTTCTTGATCTACACGCACTCCTACACCTTTCTATCTTTCAAATCTTAACTTTTAACCGTGAAATCATCAAGATTCAAGTGTTCTAGGATGATGTCATCATGGGTTCTTGAAGAACTTCATGTTTTGGCCTCAAACCACCAAGAATAACTTGGATCTAGCCGATTTCCACATAAACAAACAAAGATCTTTTATAGATCTAAACATATACACGGTGAAAAGGATTGAAAGATGGATTTTTCCAACTTTCTTTCAACTCTTTTTCACTCAATGCCTTCAGACCGATAGAAACGGAACCTGTGCCGGCTTACAAATCACTCCGGTGGTTGCATGGCATAAGATCCGGATTCTATCCACGAGGTTAACCGATTTCGGGTTAAACAGGAACAACCATCTCGAGCCGGTAACTGGCCGAACTAGGGTGATTCCTGGTCGGTTTGGTCACCTGGGTCAAAATAGGGGTTCTGTTGGTTAACACGTTGTCAAATTACCTCAATAAAACGACAAACAATCAAAACGACCAAGTGTAAGACGAACGGAACAACTGGAACGGAATGCTGTCCGACCGGACTGCTGTCCGAGCGGATAGGTCATCCGAACGGATTGCCATCCGAACGGATCACACCTTGGGTCCCACACTTAATCAACTTCAACCAAGTTTGAGTATTGAATGAATTGCCATCCGATCGGACTACCATTCGACCGGATTACTCTTCGGATCATGAGATACTAGGACTTTAAAGACTTAAACAATTTTCAACATGTTCATTAACAGGGTTGCCACCCGGTCTGATGAACATCCGACCGAGTGAATCTTCTGCTATGAATTGTTCCCACAAAGTAACCTCATCACTAAGGTCGCCGTCCGACCGAACTACCGTCCGACCGGATGACAATCCGAACGGATTTTTATCCGCATGATTGATCGTCTGATCGACTGACCTGAAGGATAGAGATACTTCAATGTTTTCAAATGCTACAACGAAAACTTCAAAAGACAAGCCATCATACACAAACATATTCATCTCATAGGAAGAAACAATCCACTCGAATAGTCATCCGTCCGGACTACCGTCCGACCGGATGACCATCCGAACGGATTGCTGTCCGCTCGGATTACCATCCGATCGAACTACTATCCGACCCACTCACACTTTGTATCGTTTTACATATCGCTCATCGTTATGCTATCAATCTATTCAGGCTAACCTTACTCGCTAAGCGCTCCCTTCAATCCATCAACCGCTGTGAGTATACTCGATCCCTTTTTGCTTTATGCACTTTTGGGTGTTACATATGTTACAACTATTCAAATCACATCAAACACACTACTCAATACTATTTGAATGCTAACCGTTAATGCATGTTATACGTGGCTTATGAATGCTTGTTTGTTATGTTTACACATGGAATGCTGTCTACCTGCCTTAGCAACGATAGTACTATAGTTTGGACTCAGCACCCGTTCGCGGGGGTTGTTAAGGACAATTACTTGCATGGATTACGGTGGTAATCATGTATTGCGAACTGCATTTGGCAGTCAACCCGCAGTCATTGGTATCGATGGATCTATGTCGATAACTAACGTGCTTCATTTCCCTATGTGTACGTGCTGGTTATGCGTAAACGAATTCGAACTTTATATGCTACTATCAAACTTGTATGCTCACCTTTACATTATATGTATTGACTTTATTTTAACGTATGTGACAGGTGTTTAGGTTGCACACGTGGTAGGAAATCGAAGCTAGAATAAAGCTTTAGAGCCCAACAAATAGTTGTCTGTAGTGTTTGAATCAAGGGTCTCTAGAAGCAGATAAACAATTGCTCTATTTTAAAAGATGAGTTGTCGGAACATAATTATTTGCCTAGATTTTTGTCTGTAATAATTTGTTTACCTTTTGAGGCATGGTATGGGACATGTTATTTTAAATTGATTGGTAATGATAATTGTTATGGAAACTTCTGGACAATCTGTTTCGCTCAGTGCCATGCCCCGATGATTCCGCCATCGGTTGGGGTGTGACATATTGGTATCAGAGCCATAACTATAGGGAATTAGGCAAGATACGACCTAGTCCGGGTCGATGTCTCAGAGACCTAGTCTATAGTTAGGAACCAACAGACCGACTTGTGCATATCCGGTAGGGATTATGTACGACCTTATCTCTCGATATTCTCGCTTATGCTACACTATCACTGCACTCGAATTTTCAACTATGAAAGAGTAACTAAGTCAAGATTAGGTGTGAAAACCGCAAACTCTCGACTGAAGTTGCTAATCAACCCGTATTCTATTTACAAACAATGAGAATTATGCCAAATCAGGAGTGAAATCCGTATTTTGATGAATAATCTCCTCTATTTTATTAAAACAGGGACGAAGTTGTTAAGATAGGTGTGAAAACCTAACCTTGACGGCTTGTTCCGCCCATTTTACAAAACTCTCAACAAAGTCTCGTTGGACTCCAACGACCTGAAGTCACGATATGACTAACGGGATGCGTGCCCAACGCCCAAGAATCGAGGCAAAGGCACTGCCCGGTAGGTCAAGCGTGCACGACAAGTCCATGTGAATAGTCGAACCACTTTGGTTAGTCAATGTCTAATAGCCGCAGACGATCCATTCCTCGATTTTTTATGTGTTTCGATTCTGAGCCCGCAACTGCCGACTCTGATGATTCGTTGATTTTATGTGTTTATAGGTGAATTTATCTGTTTATGTGTTTAAATTTTGGAGATTTACTCAATTTTGTTTTCACATCGATCGACATGCACGACTCGCACTGCATTTCTATCTCGAAACGCCAACAAATTGCTAGATTATGGACGATCTTAGGATACGATATACGCTAATACTACACTACTCGACATACTAAAACACGAACGCTATTCTCAAACAATCGCAGACTTTGAATAATAGGTTTCTGTTTTCTAACTGTCTCTAGTGATTAAATGCGTATGTGCTTCTGTGCTTTACGTGCTTAGGTGTTATGTGATTTTGTGCTCTACGTGATTATGTGTTTACATGAATATGCGTGTTCCTGAGCTTTAGTAAGTAATAGATGTGTGGGGTGAGATTCGAATACAATGTGTTGAGTCCTGTGACGATGTCTGTTGCAGACAATGTCATCTGGATCCCGTCATCCCTTACTTTCTCGTCAAGAAAAGAGAGACAAACGCCTTGCTGCCATCATCGCTAATAGTGTAGCAAAGGCCGTGAGTGATGTTTACGAGAATGTCAGCAAATCATCTGAGGAATCAAGGACCGAAGCTCCTAAAGCTACCACCAAGGCCTTCAATTTCAAGCAATTCAAGTTGTGTGGGCCAAAAGAATTCACTGGCGAGGGAGGTCCTACTGCACTATTCCAATGGTTTGATTCCATTGAGGTCACTCTACGACAGAGTGGTTGCCCCGATGACCTCCGAACTCTGAATGCTACCGGCGTTTTCCAGTCCCGTGCACTCGACCGGTGGACGGCTGAGAGGAACAAGCGAGGGAACGATGCAGCCTACGGTCTGTCATGGGACGAGCTCAAGGAAGTCATGCTGGAAGAATTTTGCCCTCCTCATGAACGCCAAAAGTTGGAAGATGAATTCAGGCACATACAACAGAAGGAAGGTGACAACGCTGCTCTCACTGCTCGCTTCAAACAGCTCAGCATCATTTGTCCCGATCAAGTTAAGACTCCAGACATGGCAATTGGTTTTAATGTGCCCTTTTTCATTGCAACCGTAGCAGGTTGCATCCTTTATATTTCGACACTCAACAGACTTGTGCCCTTTCTTTTTATAGATCCCACATGGTTTGGCCTGTGGGTCTTGGTTGCATTTCCCAAAATGCCTTTTGTTGCAAGTCTTACACCTGGGCTTGTCATTCGACTGCCCCTTTTTAGAACCAAAGTTCCCTTTTCCTTTCTTGTTTTACTAAGGAGACTTATCTTCCTCTCTTTTCCTCTTCCCTTCATCGGTACTTTTCTTTGCCCTACTCCTCACAACATCCAAAGTGAGGGACAAAGATAGATCCACAGCAGATCTATAAGTGGTTGGCTTAGAGGCCTTAACGTTCCCTTTTACTTCAGGAGCCAAACCACCGATGAAACGCGCAATGCGTTTGGGTTCAGGAGTGACTAAATACGGTACCAGCCTTGACATTGAATTGAAGCTAGTCACATAGGATCTACAATCCAGATCCTTCATCACTAAAGTGAGGAAATCAGTCTCTATTTGCTTGACTTCATGTTGAGGACAATAGGTTTCCTTAACCAAATTAACAAACTTGTTCCATGACAGATTGTACAAAGGAACCTTCCCGGTGGTTTGCACAAATGCTTTCCACCAAGTGAGAGCATCGCCCTTAAAGGATTGGGACACAAACTTTACTATATCCTCCTTAGCACATCCGCTGATGTCTATCACAGTCTCCATCTCATCCAACCATTTCATGCAATCGATTGCACCTTTTTCTCCTGTAAAATCTCTCGGTTACAGGAGACAAAGTACTTGTAGGTACAACCCTTGGTGTACCGGGGAGTCGGCTCGAGGACAACCTGCCTCTTTGGCTCACTACCCTAATTAGATGAGTGCTGAGACTCACTTTCCTTATGGGTATGGGGTTGAGAATGGGATCTAGAATGAGTTTGAGACCTAACAATACTCGGCTTCTTAAATTTAGCATCCACAGCCTGAGCGACTACTGCGGTTATCATTGCTTGCAGCTCGGCACCAGTGATATTAATCCTGGTGTTGTTTCCTTCTGTGGGATGACTGTTTGCTTCATCTGAGCCAGCCATTTTCGGATACTATAACAAACAGTAATGATATATTTAAATTATGCAATAAATCATCATATTGATGATTGGATAGTCATGGTATTATTAAACCATATAGACCATATAAAATAATAATATTCAAAGAGATACAATTCTTTAGACAGAGGAATATAAATCACACTGTCAATGTCATGAAGACATATTCATATTACATAAAGCTCGTCTCGAAGGACATTTAGATGGCACAAAGCCTTGTCACAAGGACGATTTAAATCATTGATTTCTTTAAGGGTCGAACAAAGTTCATCGCCTTTATGACAAGAAGTCTATTAAAACTTTGATTGTCATTAGTACACCTTTGCTTGTAAGCATACATTTCTAATGAATGTTGTGGTGTATACATCATATTGATGTTTATTAGCCATGATTCATGATGATCATATAGGCTAAAAATAGTGGCTTGGAAAAAATCCAAGTACTTTAGAAAGATTGTGTGGTTTCTCGTACCGCACAAATTCGGGATTGTTAACATGTTTTCAGATGTTAACAGAGAGTCATTATCTTAAAAAGGTTGTACCATTATAGCCATTTACTATTTTGGCTAGGTTATGCCTTTAAGAAAATTTATTGGTAGATCAATAAATTTAAAATAATATAGCGTGATGTAATAAAATACATATTTAAAATAAAAAATAACTGCATTAAACCACGAAACGATTACAACATTGCCCGAAAAGGGATTTGAGAAAAACAACACAAACTGCCCACGCAGGGGCTACTGAAAACACTGCTCACGCAGGGGCTACTGAAACAGAAATTAAGTCCACGCAGGGACTTGGTACATGAAAACAAAAGAAACGTCCTCGCAGGGACTTATTGAAATACAACATGAAACAACAATTTCCTACTTCTTCTTGCCCTTAAGAAGGTTCATAAGACCTTTGACAAATCCACTGTGCTTCTTTTTAGTTTCATGAGCTTCATGTTCAACCCGGTCTAACCTCTGTAAAATTTCCTGAGTTTGTTCTTGATGGTGAGGAGGGGGTTGCTGGTATGGTGGGTATTGGTATCCCTGTACCGAATATCCAGTTGGATGAACTGGAGGGTAAGAAGAAGGGTATAGATGATGGTATTGTGCAGCTGTAAGGTACGGATCATGAGTCCCATAGTCAGATGGGTATCCAGACAGATTATACCCAGATGATCCCGGGTATGTCGGGATCGGGTTGTCAAAACCCAACGGTGGCTGCAGTGGTGCGTGAGAAACTGGCGGAGGGTTAACTTCCGGGACCGTGTGTAACACCTCGAAAATTTACGTCCTATTATGTCTTGACACGTGTCATAGGTTTGAACGTGTGAAAGAATGTTCTTGAAGGACTAAAGTTGACAGACAGTGAAACTGTGTAAGTATAAGGGTTCAAAGTGTCAACAATGAATAAATACACTTTGCAATAACCCTACATAATGTTTATAACCTAAAACGAATAGATCACGGATCATACGAAGCGAATTGTGAAAGAAAGTGAGAGATTACAAACTACAGGGGTAAAATTGTGTCAACATGTTAAAGATATACCTCTGAGTGACCTTTTGACAAACCCGAAGCTTTGTAACGATTAATTATGCTCACTAGAATCTACCATAAAAATTTCACCAAGTTTCGTTATCGTATGAGCAAGTTGTGATAAAAATTCGTGTGCAAGGGTTAGAATCGTCAACGTGGAAATTTAGGGCTTTTCGGGTGATCACAAAGTTACCCGAGGACTTGACAAAGTGGGTATAAGTCTTAAAGCCCCAAATATTAAATATCAAAGCTTCTTATGAAAGATTGGACTTGAAAACGACCTTTCGGGGGACTAGGGACCAAAGTGCAAACAAGAAAAACAAGTTAACCTGATCAGGGGGCCCAAGCGGCCCGCATCAGGATCAACAAAACTCAAAGCGGGCCGCCTGAGACCTACAGATGCAGAAAACAACCTGCTGCATGGGCAGGTGTCTGTTTTGCTCATCTAACCGACTTATATTGATGGTTTTTGATTCTATGGGCTGGTATACACTAGTATACAACTTATAAAAGCCATATACATTCATCATTGATCATTCTACACCCATTTGGAATCAAAAAACGAAAGATCAAAGTCCTTGTCAAAGGTCTCGTGTTCAACATATAATCACATATCAACTTCTGGACATCAAAGGAGCTTACGGGTCATTCACAAGACTTCCATATCATCCATTAGACTTGTGTAAGTGCTCTTGATCCTTCTCGATTCAGTTTTACATCGTTTATAGCCTAGAAATCAAACCGTCGTAACTACGGTTTGACTTGGCGATAAAACACAAACGGTCCAGAGATTTGTCGAATCGAAAGTCATTATAAGTTGGTATTTATATGGGTATTTAACCCCTAAAAGGTCACCCTCTGATTCAAATCCTAACCATGTCGTTTGACGAGTCAAACATGTTCCGAAAAAGTCAACAGAATCGTTTAATGCAAATTTAATGATCCAGAAGGCGTATAATCTGTTTCAACAGTCATATAACTTGAAAATAAGTATAATAACTTGTCTACGCTTGTTTGATTCGACAACTTTATGTTTTGAACCGATTCGGAACCGAGAGACGCAAAAGTTTGACTTTTGCTTTGACCTCAGTTCTGACCCGATTCTTATAGGTTTAGACATGCCTTAAGGTTCCTTTAGGACCTAGTTACATGTGTGTATAACCCTCTGCGTTTATACCACTTAAATCCCTAATCGTCCGATGTTTCCGTTAATCGCCTAAATATTGACCGTAATGCCCTTATGACCATAAAACGAGATTTTGGGAAAAGTGGAAATGCCATAATCTTAGTTACTGATTATTATGCATGTCCCGAAAATTTCACGTTAATCGGAGGTCTAGATTAGGACTTATGCTTAATGACGTAATTATAGCGATTCTTAATAAATAAATGACGTCATTAGCGTAAAGCCTATCTAAACCCAATTTTTGACACCAAACCTTTTACCAACTGATGTAATATAATATTTTGGGATTTTTGAAGATTTTTAATTATTTTTAAACTGATCAAAAGCTTGGATTAGCGCCTTAATTCGGTTAATACCGAATATACCCTTTTCGGCCATAAAATGAGTTTTACAAATCCTTTTAACGCCAATCCAATTGCTACTGATTTTAAATATTAAATAGAGTGTTTTGAACCTATTTTACTGATCAAGAAACTCAGAATCGTATTTTAAACCGTACGTCGCTTAAAACGGCTTTATACGCGTATTTAACGCATAGTTTGGGTTTAAAACTATTTTGACATATAAGACTTATAACCAAATGTTATAACCTGTTTAAATAAGCCATTTTACTGATGTAATCAGACCCGGTTCACGGAAACCTAATTAAACCCTTTTATAATCTTTAAAATGACCAAAATACCCCTACGGGGCATATTAAGTGATTAAACTCGTTTTGGGCATCATGGGTGATATCCTACTGATATCACGACTTATTTAAGGTGTGTTAACTTAGGAAACCTGTTTAGGACTCTTACGGATACCCGTTACGCTTCACGCGCGTTCGGTTTGGTTTATGTAACTAGTTTACATAAATTAGCCGAAACGGGTCAAACCTTATCGGTTTTATCTCAAAATCCGGAATGTGTATCGTATACCCATATTAAACAAGTCTTCAAACTTGTCGGGTCTAAATCACATTCTATCCGGTCTTCGCTTAATCGTGCGTACGAACCGTATCTTTAAAACTAACCGGTCTAAGCGTAAGCTTAACTAAAGACCCGTTAGGATTCTAATAGGTTATTATAAACCTTCGTTCCAGATTAGGAGAACCAGTAAAAGATACTTGCACTCGCTGATTTTGAACTATACTTACTCAGGTAAATACTTTTAACTTATTTTCCCTATACGGGCTTGGGGTACGGTATATAAAATACCGCTTGGTCGGGACGTTGAATCTTTGATTGAATAAATGATAATGAAAGTATTGAGACGTCTCGTTTAATATTGTTTTGTTTGCTTAAAGCCTTTGGGGGGTTAATGACCGTGTCCCGGATATCCCTGGCATCATTTTACGAAATGGCCACGACCTCAGCACTCAGGTGTAGGCGTACACCTGTTAGTGTCTCATAAATAAAGTGGTGTGTTAATTGATCTTTAACCCGGCTCGACCCGGGCTACTGAACGCATAAGGAACATGTAAATCCATACAAGTATTATATATGTAAATAATTATCCCAAGTTATAAAATATTATTTGTGCCTTGTGCCTTAAATGCATTTTCTTAAACTCTTTTCAAAATGAGTCGGTTGATTGTATTTACCAGTGTAAACTGACGTATTTTCTTAAAAGGTTAAGTGCAGGTACTACGCGAAATAGGCTGGCTTGTCTCCTAGCATCCACATTAAGTCTCGCCAGCTTGGATGTCATAACTGTTGAACATTTGTTTCTTTTTTTAAACTTGATCTACCTGTGGATTTATATTCGACTATTTGTAATACTTAATATTACAATATCGTTGGTTGAATTAAATCTATACTTTGCTTCCGCTGTGCATTTAAATATTGTGTTGTTTGACTATTATGTTGCCAACCGCGTCACGATACTCCCCTACCGGGCCCACCGGTGACACGTGGAAATTCGGGGTGTGACAGGTTGGTATCAGAGCCAACTCTGAGTGAATTAAACACTAGCCTTTTGTGTTTAATCTCAGTTACACAATTGCACATTCCTAAATCTTCGAGTCTAGACAAAGAACTTAGGAATAATCCAAATTGTTCAAATTTTTACTTTATTTAATTAAATTTGCCCTATATTTTTCCTTGTTATTATCTTGTGTGTCTTAACAGGTACAATAATGCCGCCAAGATTTAGACGAGGTGGTCGAGGAAAGGAGCCAGCTAGTGCCCCTAACGACCATGAGGCAGGGCCTTCATTTCGACGAACTTCTTCTACAAGGAATGACGAAACGAGGGAACTATGGAGGACCTATGAAGACGATGCCAGACGATCTTTTTCGCACTCCTCAACACCTCCATATCAGGACTCTTATGGGCCTCAGTCAGAGAACGAACCCCACAACCCGCAACGTTTCTTTGGCGACCCTACTCCTGTTTTTCAGGGTCAGTTCAACCCAGCAGAGTACCTGCCAGAGCAAGTGGGCTTTAACCCACTTGGACCGGAAGATCATTTTTCTGGTGATCAGGATATGGACGAGGACACAGATCCCGTCGAGGCTTCAACCGGATCCATGAACCATCCTTTCGTGATCTCAGACGGATCGTCATATCACGGAACACCATACCAGGGTCCGGATAGTCACATGGCGCGGTTTGAACGGTGTGAGTGGTACAATACTCCATCTTACCACCCATCACCTCACCAGCAGCCACCGCAGCAGCCTCATCAAGATTCCTCTGGGGAACACGGGTTTGTGGCAGTCACGCCACCGCCTCCTCCGCCACCAGTTCATCTAGAGCCTCCAGCACCACCCAGACGTAGGAGGACTGGTGCACGGATCTCAGCACGAGAAGTTGATTTTCGTATCAACACCCCTCAACACTCTAGCGGTAGCCATTACCCGCCTACTCATGAAGACCCACAGATGGAGGGACCTTCTGTCCCAGTTTCGGAGGTGAATTCCGCACCTATTGTACCGCCATCACCGGGTTTTGGCCACCCAATACCTGCTTATATTGCTCCGGCAGCTTACAACCCATATGGACCACCAGCATACCATGGCTATAACTATGCTGATGACCCTTATAACGTAGCAGCAAGTTACCAAACCCATAATAATCCTGAAGGACCATACGGACCTCCTTGGGGAATGGGATACCCAACTCAGGGGTATCAAGCACCTGTTCAGCCGCCACCACAGTACCAGCCACCACGGGCTCCTTCCCATGAGCAGGAGGAACTCCGTCGAAGACTGGCCAAAATGGAGCGAGACTTCCAGAAGGAACGTAAGAAGAATGAGGGATTTATGAGTGGTTTGGCAAACTTGCTTAAGGGAAAGAAGAAACGGGATCGTTAAATCCCCATATATATATTGTTGTATTTCCTTGTTTAAATCAAGTCCCTACGTGGACATTTATTTATATGTGTATGTAGTCCCTGCGTGGACATCTATCTTTGTACTTAGTCCCTACGTGGACTTGTCTCTAGTAGTCCCTGCGTGGACATTTACTTTTGTAGACCGTCCCTGTGAGGGCATGTATTATATGTATAGCTCCTGCGCGGGCATCTGTTTCTGTGAAAAGTCCCGTTTAGGGCAAAAATGTACTACTTTTAGTTAATGGAATGTAAGTTTATAAATTTCATCTTTGCTATGTTATGCATAATTAAAAGATATATGAAATAAATAAATCAAAATCATTCCTTTTAAAAATCTATCTGCCTATGTTATTTTTATTAAGGATCTTAAAAGTAAAACCTAGCCTGCATGTCATTTTAAGACCTGGCCCAGATGGTAAAACTTGTTAAAAAGATTCAAATCCCTGTTAACATCTGAAAACATGTTAACACTCCTAGCAGATATGATTCGTTAGAAACATACGTGTTATTATTATATTTGGATCTTTTCAAGATTCTAAACCCACTTAAATGATCTCTGAATCATGGGTTAAATCATTAATAAAGATGATCAGTTCTTTTACCATCTATTGGTAATGGAATGCCTTCGGGCCCTTCTCATTTTCATATGAGACAAAAGACAGTATTAGTCTATGACCCTGTCTGATAAAGGTAATGAACTTTGTTCAAACCTTCATGCTTTGATTCTCTGAAATCCTAGCTTATAATCTATATTGTCCCTGTGACTAGGCCTTATGTGCTAATAAATACTGTTATTATTTTATAATTAGGATAAATTATATTAGAAATCCTGAATTTATGTGAGTAATAAATTAACCAGATATGGTCTATGTTTACCACGGTTAATAAAATTGCCATAAAAGACAATTCCATAATAAACTCACCAATAAATTATTGCCAATGTGTTACAGTTCAAGATACATGGCAGACTCAAACGAGGTCAACAGTCACCCAGGGATAGTGAATGATAATGCCCATGTAAACGTAGCAGGTGCAGAGTTGCAAGCTATGATAGACAATGCAGTTAATAGAGCTATGGATAGACAGCACCATGGATCAAGTGGTACCCATACGAGGACCCATTCTGCATCACACACTAGAACACCCTCCAGAACCCACACTGCCCACAACAGTAATACTCACCACTCCTCGAATCAAAGGAGTAATCCATCCCAAAGAATCGTGCAGAACCAAGAACCTCGTAATAGGGGTTGCACATATAAGTACTTTGTCTCGTGCAAACCCAGAGACTTCAATGGGGAAAAGGAGCTGTTGATTGCATGACGTGGATGGATGAAATGGATACTGTGGTAGATATTAGTGGTTGTCATAATAGAGACACTGTGAAGTTTGTCTCACAGTCTTTCAAAGGAGAAGCCTTAGCCTGGTGGAGATCTTTGATCCAAGCCACAGGGAAAGTCCCGTTATACAACATGACCTGGGAACAATTCATGGCACTAATCAAAGAGAATTTCTGCCCTCAACATGAGGTTGAGAGAATTGAATCTGATTTCCTGGCACTGGTCATGAAAAACCTGGACTGTCAGGCCTACCTTACCACTTTCAATACTTTGTCAAGGTTGGTCCCTTACTTGGTAACTCCGGAGCCTAAGCGTATAGCTCGTTTTATCGGGGGTTTGGAACCGGAGATCAAAGCAAGTGTAAAAGCTTCCAGACCAACCACTTTTCGGTCAGTAACGGACATATCGTTATCTCTGACCTCAGATGCTGTCAGGCTGAGGTCACAAAGGAAAAATGATACCGAAAAGAGGAAGCGTGAGGATGACAACTCACGACGGTCAGACAAGAAGCTGAAGGGAAACAATGACCAAAAGAAGGGGTCAGGTTTTAAGAAGGATGGTCAACAGTCGGGCGAAAAACCCAGATGCAAAACCTGCAAGAGGCAGCACTTTGGGAAGTGCAGGTTTGAATCCAACTCACAAACACAATCGAAGCCTTTTGCATGTGGGTTATGCAAATCCAGGGAACACAAAACCGTGGATTGCAAGAAGATAAAGGATGCGACCTGCTATGGTTGCAATGAAAAGGGGCATATCAAGTCCAACTGCCCAAAATCTGCAAGGAAGAATGAAGAGGGGAAGAAGACCAATGCGAGGGTCTTCAGAATGGATGCTAAGGAAGCCGTCAAGGACGACAACGTGATAACAGGTACCTTTCTCGTAAATGATGTTTATGCGAGAGTGTTATTTGATTCAGGCGCTGATAAGTCGTTTGTAGATAATAAGTTCTGTGAACTGTTGAAACTACCTGTTAGAACTTTAAGTGTGAATTATGAGGTGGAACTAGCAGATGGCACTTTAGAAACCGCTTCAACCTTATTAGATGGATGTTTCATATCCATTAGGAACCACTCTTTTCCGTTGTCCCTACTTCCTTTAAAACTAGCCGGTTTCGACATAGTTTTGGGTATGGACTAGTTATCACATAACCAGGCCCAGATTATTTGCAATAAGAAGCAAGTGAGGATCAAGACTTCGTCTGGTGAATCACTTACTATCCAGGGAGATACCCAGTATGGGCTGCCCGAGAAAATGTCTATACTCAAGGACTCTAAGTGTTTGAAGAAGGGCTGTGTCATCTACATGGCACAAGTGATTATTGATGAACCGAAACCCAAGATTGAAGAGATCCCAGTCATTTCTGAATACCCCGAAGTATTTCCTGAAGAACTACCTGGTTTGCCACCAGATAGACAAGTGGAATTCAGAATTGACATTATTCCTGGATCAGCACCAGTTGCAAGGGCGCCTTATAGGTTGGCACCAACGGAGATGAAGGAATTGAGGACGCAGCTAGATGATTTGCTAGCCAAAGGTTTCATCAAACCTAGTTCGTCTCCTTGGGGAGCACCTGTTTTATTTGTTAAGAAGAAGGATGGATCGATGCGTCTGTGCATCGACTACCGTGAGCTTAATAAGGTTACCATCAAGAATAGGTATCCTTTGCCCAGAATCGACGATCTGTTCGATCAACTTCAAGGGGCAAGTTTCTTCTCGAAGATTGACTTGAGGTCAGGCTACCATCAATTAAAAGTTAGAGATGAAGATGTGCACAAAACAGCATTTAGGACTCGTTATGGTCACTACGAGTTCCTAGTGATGCCTTTTGGGCTCACTAATGCACCGGCCGCATTCATGGATCTCATGAATCGCGTTTGCAAGCCGCACTTAGACAAATTCGTTATCGTCTTCATCGACGACATTCTCATCTACTCAAAGAGCCAAGCTGACCATGAGAAGCATCTTCACTGCATACTGGAACTACTTCATAAAGAGAAGCTCTATGCCAAGTTCTCAAAGTGTGAATTCTGGCTCCGAGCAGTCCAATTTCTTGGACATGTTGTTAGTGAGCGTGGTATCCAAGTAGATCCCGCTAAAGTTGAATCAGTCATGAATTGGCATGAGCCAAAGACGCCTACAGAAATTCGTAGCTTCCTAGGTTTGGCAGGATACTATAGGCGATTCATAGAAAACTTTTCAAGGATTGCTGCACCCCTGACTTCGCTGACACGTAAGAAGATTAAGTTTGACTGGGGTCCTAAGCAGCAGGAATCCTTTGATATTCTGAAACAAAAGTTGAGCAATGCTCCAGTACTGACATTGCCTGATGGAATAGAGGAGTTTGTAGTTTATTGTGATGCATCACACACCGGGATGGGATGTGTGCTCATGCAGAAAGGCAAAGTCATTGCCTATGCTTCACGACAGTTAAAGGTGCACGAAAAGAATTACACCACCCACGACTTGGAGTTGGGTGCCGTTGTATTCGCACTAAAACTGTGGAGGCACTACTTATATGGAATCAAATGTGTGTTCTATTCTGATCACAAGAGCCTTCAACATCTGTTCAACCAGAAGGACTTGAACATGAGGCAACGCCGTTGGGTGGAAACTCTTAATGATTACGATTGTGAAATAAGATACCATCCCGGCAAGGCGAATGTAGTCGCCGATGCCTTGAGTCGGAAGGAGAGGGTGAAACCCATCCGAATCAATGCCAAGAGCATGGAAATAAAGAACAGTTTGATGGAAAGGTTGTTAGCTGCACAGAAGGAAGCTGTGTTGGAAGCTAACTATCCTAACGAAAAGCTCGGAGTAACTGAGGAGCAGTTATCTCTTAGTAAGGATGGAATTCTTAGATTGAATGGACGTATATGGGTTCCAGTTTATGGAGGACTCCGAGATGTTATCCTTCAGGAAGCCCACAGCTCTAAATATTCTGTTCATCCTGGAGCTGATAAAATGTACCATGATCTTAGAGCAAATTATTGGTGGATAGGCTTGAAGAAGTCTGTAGCTACCTATGTAGCTAAATGCTTGACGTGTGCGCAAGTCAAGGCAGAACATCAAAAACCGTCAGGTTTGCTACAACAGCCTGAACTTCCTACTTGGAAATGGGAAATGGTAACTATGGATTTTATCACCAAGTTACCCAAGACAAGGAAAGGAAATGACACCATCTGGGTGATAGTTGACCGACTGACTAAGTCAGCACATTTCCTACCCATTAAGGAGACCTACAGCTCCGATATGTTAGCCCAACTGTACGTTGATAAGATTGTAGCCTTACATGGCATACCTGTAGCTATTATCTCTGACCGGGATACTAGGTACACGTCGCATTTTTAGAAAAGCTTCCAACAATCTTTGGGCACACGTTTGAACTTTAGTACGGCTTACCATCCACAGACAGACGGTCAAAGTGAGCGTACTATTCAAACGTTAGAAGACATGCTACGTGCATGTGCGATTGACTTGGGAGGTAGCTGGGATAAGAACCTGCCATTGATCGAATTCTCCTACAACAATAGCTACCATACCAGCATAAAGGCTGCGCCTTTTGAGGCATTATACGGTAGAAAGTGTAGATCGCCTGTTTGTTGGGCGGAAGTTGGAGAAGTCCAGTTATCAGGACCAGAGATCGTGTTTGAAACGACGGACAAGATTGTCCAGATTCGTAACAATCTCCAAGCTGCTCGGAATAGGCAGAAGATTTACGCTGATCCAAATCGTAAGGATTTTCACTTCGAAGTAGGTGACAAAGTCCTACTTAAAGTGTCACCCTGGAAAGGAGTGATGCGGTTTGGTAAGAAAGGAAAACTAAGCCCGAGATACATAGGACCCTTCAAGGTTATCGAACGTGTCGGGTCAGTTGCCTACAAGTTAAACTTACCTGAAGAGCTCAGTAGTATACACAATGTGTTCCACATCTGCAATCTGAAGAAGTGTTTCGCTGACTCCGCTGACGAATCAGTGATTATACCCTATACAGATGTGCATATCGATGAGAGCTTGAAATTTGTGGAAAAACCTTTGTCGATCGAAGATCGACAGGTGAGGAAGCTTCGAAGGAAGCATATACCTTTTGTAAAGGTCAAATGGGATGCCCGTAGAGGTCCCGAATTCACGTGGGAAGTTGAATCCACGATGAAAGAAAAGTACCCTTACTTGTTTCAGTAAATCTCGGGTCGAGATTTATTTTAAGGGGGTGAGGATGTAACACCTCGAAAATTTACGTCCTATTATGTCTTGACACGTGTCATAGGTTTGAACGTGTGAAAGAATGTTCTTGAAGGACTAAAGTTGACAGACAGTGAAACTGTGTAAGTATAAGGGTTCAAAGTGTCAACAATGAATAAATACACTTTGTAATAACCCTACATA
The DNA here is from genome assembly GCA_030545235.1 of Helianthus tuberosus. Taxonomy (NCBI): domain Eukaryota; kingdom Viridiplantae; phylum Streptophyta; class Magnoliopsida; order Asterales; family Asteraceae; genus Helianthus; species Helianthus tuberosus. The sequence continues at coordinate 13,455,651 of CM060447.1, read as the reverse complement.
ATGTTTATAACCTAAAACGAATAGATCACGGATCATACGAAGCGAATTGTGAAAGAAAGTGAGAGATTACAAACTACAGGGGTAAAATTGTGTCAACATGTTAAAGATATACCTCTGAGTGACCTTTTGACAAACCCGAAGCTTTGTAACGATTAATTATGCTCACTAGAATCTACCATAAAAATTTCACCAAGTTTCGTTATCGTATGAGCAAGTTGTGATAAAAATTCGTGTGCAAGGGTTAGAATCGTCAACGTGGAAATTTAGGGCTTTTCGGGTGATCACAAAGTTACCCGAGGACTTGACAAAGTGGGTATAAGTCTTAAAGCCCCAAATATTAAATATCAAAGCTTCTTATGAAAGATTGGACTTGAAAACGACCTTTCGGGGGACTAGGGACCAAAGTGCAAACAAGAAAAACAAGTTAACCTGATCAGGGGGCCCAAGCGGCCCGCATCAGGATCAACAAAACTCAAAGCGGGCCGCCTGAGACCTACAGATGCAGAAAACAACCTGCTGCATGGGCAGGTGTCTGTTTTGCTCATCTAACCGACTTATATTGATGGTTTTTGATTCTATGGGCTGGTATACACTAGTATACAACTTATAAAAGCCATATACATTCATCATTGATCATTCTACACCCATTTGGAATCAAAAAACGAAAGATCAAAGTCCTTGTCAAAGGTCTCGTGTTCAACATATAATCACATATCAACTTCTGGACATCAAAGGAGCTTACGGGTCATTCACAAGACTTCCATATCATCCATTAGACTTGTGTAAGTGCTCTTGATCCTTCTCGATTCAGTTTTACATCGTTTATAGCCTAGAAATCAAACCGTCGTAACTACGGTTTGACTTGGCGATAAAACACAAACGGTCCAGAGATTTGTCGAATCGAAAGTCATTATAAGTTGGTATTTATATGGGTATTTAACCCCTAAAAGGTCACCCTCTGATTCAAATCCTAACCATGTCGTTTGACGAGTCAAACATGTTCCGAAAAAGTCAACAGAATCGTTTAATGCAAATTTAATGATCCAGAAGGCGTATAATCTGTTTCAACAGTCATATAACTTGAAAATAAGTATAATAACTTGTCTACGCTTGTTTGATTCGACAACTTTATGTTTTGAACCGATTCGGAACCGAGAGACGCAAAAGTTTGACTTTTGCTTTGACCTCAGTTCTGACCCGATTCTTATAGGTTTAGACATGCCTTAAGGTTCCTTTAGGACCTAGTTACATGTGTGTATAACCCTCTGCGTTTATACCACTTAAATCCCTAATCGTCCGATGTTTCCGTTAATCGCCTAAATATTGACCGTAATGCCCTTATGACCATAAAACGAGATTTTGGGAAAAGTGGAAATGCCATAATCTTAGTTACTGATTATTATGCATGTCCCGAAAATTTCACGTTAATCGGAGGTCTAGATTAGGACTTATGCTTAATGACGTAATTATAGCGATTCTTAATAAATAAATGACGTCATTAGCGTAAAGCCTATCTAAACCCAATTTTTGACACCAAACCTTTTACCAACTGATGTAATATAATATTTTGGGATTTTTGAAGATTTTTAATTATTTTTAAACTGATCAAAAGCTTGGATTAGCGCCTTAATTCGGTTAATACCGAATATACCCTTTTCGGCCATAAAATGAGTTTTACAAATCCTTTTAACGCCAATCCAATTGCTACTGATTTTAAATATTAAATAGAGTGTTTTGAACCTATTTTACTGATCAAGAAACTCAGAATCGTATTTTAAACCGTACGTCGCTTAAAACGGCTTTATACGCGTATTTAACGCATAGTTTGGGTTTAAAACTATTTTGACATATAAGACTTATAACCAAATGTTATAACCTGTTTAAATAAGCCATTTTACTGATGTAATCAGACCCGGTTCACGGAAACCTAATTAAACCCTTTTATAATCTTTAAAATGACCAAAATACCCCTACGGGGCATATTAAGTGATTAAACTCGTTTTGGGCATCATGGGTGATATCCTACTGATATCACGACTTATTTAAGGTGTGTTAACTTAGGAAACCTGTTTAGGACTCTTACGGATACCCGTTACGCTTCACGCGCGTTCGGTTTGGTTTATGTAACTAGTTTACATAAATTAGCCGAAACGGGTCAAACCTTATCGGTTTTATCTCAAAATCCGGAATGTGTATCGTATACCCATATTAAACAAGTCTTCAAACTTGTCGGGTCTAAATCACATTCTATCCGGTCTTCGCTTAATCGTGCGTACGAACCGTATCTTTAAAACTAACCGGTCTAAGCGTAAGCTTAACTAAAGACCCGTTAGGATTCTAATAGGTTATTATAAACCTTCGTTCCAGATTAGGAGAACCAGTAAAAGATACTTGCACTCGCTGATTTTGAACTATACTTACTCAGGTAAATACTTTTAACTTATTTTCCCTATACGGGCTTGGGGTACGGTATATAAAATACCGCTTGGTCGGGACGTTGAATCTTTGATTGAATAAATGATAATGAAAGTATTGAGACGTCTCGTTTAATATTGTTTTGTTTGCTTAAAGCCTTTGGGGGGTTAATGACCGTGTCCCGGATATCCCTGGCATCATTTTACGAAATGGCCACGACCTCAGCACTCAGGTGTAGGCGTACACCTGTTAGTGTCTCATAAATAAAGTGGTGTGTTAATTGATCTTTAACCCGGCTCGACCCGGGCTACTGAACGCATAAGGAACATGTAAATCCATACAAGTATTATATATGTAAATAATTATCCCAAGTTATAAAATATTATTTGTGCCTTGTGCCTTAAATGCATTTTCTTAAACTCTTTTCAAAATGAGTCGGTTGATTGTATTTACCAGTGTAAACTGACGTATTTTCTTAAAAGGTTAAGTGCAGGTACTACGCGAAATAGGCTGGCTTGTCTCCTAGCATCCACATTAAGTCTCGCCAGCTTGGATGTCATAACTGTTGAACATTTGTTTCTTTTTTTAAACTTGATCTACCTGTGGATTTATATTCGACTATTTGTAATACTTAATATTACAATATCGTTGGTTGAATTAAATCTATACTTTGCTTCCGCTGTGCATTTAAATATTGTGTTGTTTGACTATTATGTTGCCAACCGCGTCACGATACTCCCCTACCGGGCCCACCGGTGACACGTGGAAATTCGGGGTGTGACACCGTGTGTGAGGGTCCACCCAACTGTGGGTCCTCTGGGATAGGAGGGTAAGAACTTGAGCCATGAGGAGATGCAAACCGTGGTCCCCCACGTACAGACAATCTAGCGTTCCTCCTTCGCCTAGGCGGCTCGGGAGGCTGTTGAGGTGGTTCCTCAACTGGTAACGGTGGTGGGGTAACGACTTGGAGCTGGGGTTCAACCAAGGGAGGTTGGGCTGGGGAGTTATGGTATGAAGGTGTAAAGAACCAGTCATACTGAGCCATGCTCTCCTGGAATGAGTCGGGCCCATGGTACGGTGATCCCTGAAATGGGGAACCGCTTGAGACGCTTATTGGGTGGCCTGGTGTTCCTGTTTTCAAATCTGAGTCCGGGTCATCATCCATCTCCATTTCCTGAGAAAAGTGATCCTCAGGTCCCAAAGGGTTGTAGCCCAAAAAGTTGTTAACATAATCATTCGGATTAAATTGTGCAGGAGAGTAAGTAGAATCTGAATGATGAAAAGGATGAGATTGAAAGGAGTGGTGTGATTGGTTTGAGTGATGAGTTCCCTGCGAAAGAGGGGAATGATGGGGTTCAATAGGAATGGGCAACCCAAAATAAGGAGGGTCAGATGGTGAGGACCCTAGCGAGACAGAATGTCTTGCTAGTTCAAAGCTATGGCTCCAATTATCCTTTGAGTCGGAGCCAGAAAGCGAATCGGATGGTGTACGTCTATGGGAGGGTCCCGTGCTGCTAGACGGTCCTCCACGCATGGGTCCTTTGCCTTTTCCTCTTACTCTTGGTGGCATTCTTCCAAGTGTTAACCTGTCAAAACAAGTAATTATAATAAAACAATAAAAAGAAAGTTAAGAGTAAAATCCTAGGTCATTTACCTAGACTCGAGAGTCTAAGGAATGTACTTATTTTGTCATTGAGATTAAACACAAAAGGTTAGTGTTTAATTCACTCAATGTTGGCTCTGATACCAACCTGTCACACCCCGATATTTCCACATATTACCGGTGGGCCCGGCGGGGAGTATCGTGACGTAGTTGATATCATCATAGCACAACAGAAGGCTTGGTGAATAAACTATTACAAACCATAATGTCTGAGTGTTCGAGTGACAAAATATACAGACTGGAATGTAATAAGATCCACAGGCGGATCATAAATAAATACAAGGAAACAAAATAACAGACTTCAGGTATCTACGGATTTGCAAGATCCTCTTATGACACCTAATAGCTCCAGCCTATTACGAGAGGTACCTGTCAAATCAGTCTTTAAGAAAATACGTCAGTTTACACTGGTAAATACAATTAACTGACTCTTTTGAAAACATTTATGAAAATGATTTAAGTGCACATGGCACAAATCTTTTATAACTTGAGACAATTATTTAAATATAATCTTGTATACAGATTTATATGTTTGTCTTACAATTGGGGCCGGTTGGAAGCCGGTCTTGATTAACCGACTCACCACTTATAGAACCCACAAAGGAGTTATCCCCAACATGTGGGTTTATATTTTAGCATTTGTATCTGTCAGGTGTATGCCTACACCCCGTGCATAGGTCGTGGCCATTTTCAAACGAAATGAGCCGAGGATATCCAGGACACGGTCATATTAACCCCCAATGCTTATGTTATCAAACAAGACAGATTAAAACGGGTTATGTAAATTTATTAATCACAATCCGATTAAATGATTTCATACCCGACCAAATAATACCATATCCCAAGTCCGTATAAGGAAAAATAAGTTAAAAGTATTTACCTGATGCTAGCAGTAAAAATCCTAAAGCTTTTTTTGATGGCACCTTCTACCGGAAGCTATTTAATATGTATAGAAGGTTTATTACCTATTAGGATGCTAACGGGTCTTTAATTTAGTCAAGGACTTAGACCGGCTAGCTAGAAGGAAACCTTACGGTTCTAAACGCTAGATTAAGCGGAGACCGGAATAGAATGTGGTTTAGACCCGAGAAGCTTGGATACTTGTATAATATGGGTAGACTAATCACATTCTAGAAATTGAGGATTTATTGATAAGGTTAAGTCCGTTTCGACTATTTTATGTAAAACTAGTCATATAAGCCGATCCGAACGCGTAAACGCATAACGGGTAACCAAATAAATTATATATAGGTCTTAATCATTATTATGCTCAAAATATGTTAATACATCAGTAAGATGTTAACATATATGCCCAAAAAGTAATTTAAACCAAAATAAGTCCCATAAGGGCATTTTGGTAATTTTAAAGCCCATAAAAGAGTTTAATTGTGCAACTGAGTTTCAGGTCTGATTAAATCAGTAAAAATATGCATTTTTATAAGTTATATCAGTAGGGTATTTTATATATGTGAAATTTATCTTATATTAACAAACTATGCATCGTAGGGGCATTTTGGTAATTTTACATAGGCTTTAAAGGTCGAAATAGACTTCTGAGTTTAAAAACTTTGGTTTACTGTTTAATTGTATAAATTAACTTAAAACATCAGTAGGTAATAAGTTTTATAAAGCAAGAATAGTTTTAACTCATACTATGTGTTAAAAACGCTTAAAAGTCAGTTTAAAGGGGTATTCGGTTTAAAACAGGAAATCTGAGTTTTTGATCAGTTTATAAAGTTCAAAATACTTTATTTATTATATAAAATCAGTAGCAAAAGGTTTGGCACTAAAAAGTTATGTAAAACTCATTTTATGCATGAAAAGGGTAAAACCGACAATTACCGAAGTCAAGTTATAATCCTATGTTATGCTCAGCCTAAAAATAATTAAAAATCTTCAAAAACCCCAAAATATTATTTTACATCAGTAGGTACAAAGTTTGATGTAGGGATGAGCATATCGGTATCCGATACCGAACCGATACCGATACCGCCTAATACCGATCCCGAATTTCACCCAAACTAGGTACCGATACCGATACCGAAACATGTCGGTTAGGTATCGGTACGGTACAGTATCGGTATTATACCGTATTTTGAGGGTCGGTATCGGTATAATACCGATACCGTACCGTACCGGTTCTTTAACTTTGAGCTAAATTACAGGCATTGTCCTTTAAATAACGAAATTGCACTGGATGTCCTTTATGTTACTGTTTCTCATCAGGCGTTGTCCTTTTGACTTAACCCAATTAATTTTTTCTAGTTAACTAATAACACGTACCACTCATATGAGGGCATAATGGTCATTTTCACTTAATAACTAAAACAAAATTAAACAAAATAGTATATATTAACTGCAAAAATAAGTGAAAATGACCATTATGCCTTCATGTGAGTGGTACGTGTTAAGAGTTAACAAAAAAATTAACTGGGTTAGGCTAAAATGATACCGCCTGATGAGAACTACTAACATAAAGGACTTTCGGTGTAATTTCGTTATTTAAAGGACAGCGCCTGTAACTTGACTCAAACTTAAAGAACGTAAAATGCAATTTACTCTAAATTTTATATCAAAAGATATATATAAAACATTTATTATGTAATTTTATATAGATACAAAATCCATGGAAGGGAATAGTTAGGGGTGTGCATGGGTCGGTTTTGACCAAAAACCATAACCATAACTGCGATGTTGGTTATTGGATAACCATAACCATAACCAATCGGTTATGGTGGTTATGGTTATTCGGTTTTGATGGTTATAGCGGGTCGGTTATGGGTGGTTAACTGTGTATTTAGCTTAGCTAAAAATAACTTAATTTTTTTTAACATGGAATAAATTGTTGTTACATATTTGTATATATTATATTACATAGTATTAAAAAAATATATATAATCTATATTAATACCAATTATTATTACCGTATATTCAAATCAAGTGATATGATACATTCCATAAATTCAAATAAACATTCAAACAAAACCAAAAAAATAATATGAAAAACCCATTCCTAAAAATCTTCAGTCAAAAACATCAAATATTAAAAATAAGGTGAAAAGTCCTAAATCCAACAAAGATTTGTTACATGTTGGTTCGGTTCGGTTATGGTGGGTATGGAAAAAATGATAACCATAACCGACCCGCTACTTTCGGTTTTTCAAAAAAACCATTAACCGACCCACCGGTTTTTTATTTGGTTTGGTTTTTTTGGTTCGGTTTTGTCGGTTAATTCGATTATGGTTCGGTTAATTCGGTTTTTTTACACACCCCTAGGAATAGTGCCAGACAGAAAATTCATGGAAGGGAATAGTGCCAGGCAGCTGCCTGACACTTCAGCATTAGCCCGAACAAATTATGATTTTACCCCAGTTTAGAATTATGATTTTGCCCCAGTTCAAGATTACGATTTTACAGTCTTGCCATCGTTGTAGATTTTGAAAAATTACGATTTTACCCCAAGCAAATTTACGATTTTGAACTCAGTTCAAAATTACAATGTTGCCATTGGTGTAGCTTTTGACAAATTACGATTTTACCCCCGGTCAAACCTACAATTTCCCCCCGTTCAAAATTACAGTCTTGCTGTTGTTTTCGTTTGTTATTTTTTGCAAACCTATGGTAGTGTTTTGTTTTAATTGGTTGACTCGATATAATTTTTATTCGCTAGCACTCACTAATTGGTCATGACAAATTACAGTTTTGCCACAGTTTAAAATTACAGTCTTTTTATCTTTTTTGTTTTTTAGGAAAACAATGATAGTGTTTTGTTTTAGTTAGTAAAAAATATTTGGCATAAAGTAGTTATATAACATAAAAGCTGTTGTATTTATCTTTACAACATTTTTAATGGGCAAAAAAAAGGACAAAAATGTAATGTCTCTCAAAATTTCAAGACGTTCCAAAGGTCATGCCTAATTTTTCATCCTCTCTCTTAAATCGGCCCTATGTACAAAAAAAAAAAAAAAAAAACCGGTTTTTTCATCCTCTCTCTTAAATCACATTTTGAGATCATCTAAAACCAAATCCTACGATCATGAGGTTATTAATCTAATAGTTCAACACTTTAAACCGTAGTATTTACAGGCACAAGGCCCGTCTAAGACGTAAAGGCCTCGCATGTCGTCTAAGCACGTGATAATAAGAAAACAAAATCTTTGTTATAGGCATAGAGTTTTAATAACTTATTCTGTTTTATAGATATAATAAGAGATTGTATATAGTTTATATAGTTATCGGCATAGAGTTTTAATAACGCCGTCTCAGACTCGTTTTTTAGGCGCTATGCTGCTCTTAAGCTAACCCGTTCCAGAGCTAATTGGCACTTTAGTTAACCAGTTTTAGTTGTCAGCGAGTCACCAAAAGTCAATAGCGCAGCTGCTGCGTTTTCTGTTCTGCATTAAGCCATGATGCCCAACCTAACACATTTGTATAATAATTTGGTGCTAATGACTGTTTTTAATGACAATCCACCAACACTCACCAATCCTTTGTTAATGACAAAAACGTATTTTACAACTGTTGCTCTGTGTCACTGTGTGATGCTGATTTATATGTCAAAGTTGATGATGATGATGTACATGTTAATATAGGTAATGTGTTTTTAATAAATATATAGCAATAAGACCATTACATATGTGTAAACCGTTCGTCATATTTCAAAACAGGATCGTGGATCAGCTCCAGCTTTCAATGCTTCGAAAGGGGCTTAATTTCTACATCTCCATGCTCCAATCCTGCATCTCCATCAATCAACTCCATCAACTTCACGCTCAGATCCTCAAGACCCACCTCTCCCACAACCTTTTCCTATTAACCCGTGTAGCACACACTTACCTCAAATTCGGTTACCCAACTGTCGGACAAACATTCATCACCACCATTATCAAGAACCCACCTTTATTCCTCTACAACGAGACCATCAAATGTTATGCCAAAAGGGGTTGTTACAGAGACTCAATCAGTCTTTATTATCACATGGTTCATAAGGGCTACAAACCGAATGCCTTCACGTTTACCTTTGTTTTGCCTGCTTGTGCTGGATTGAAGTCGGTTACCGATGGCCGGAGGGTTCATGATGATGTTTTGTTGTTTGGGTGTGAGTGTAATGAGTTTGTTGCGACTGCGTTGATTGATTTTTATGGGAAATGTAGGGAATTGGGTGTCGCACGCCAAGTGTTTGATGAAATGCCGGTGAAGAAAACCGCGAGTTTTAACGCGTTAATGGCGGGGATGGTGTTGGATGAGAAGTTTGATGGTGTTTTATTGCTTTTTAATGAGATGAATAAGATGGGAATCGAGGCGGATGCTATGACAATGGTTAGTGTGTTACAATCATGCGCGTATTTGGGTGCGTTACAACAGGGACGATGGGCGCATGAGCGCGTTATCCGGACCTGAATGGGGGTCAATGTGTACTTAGGTGCAGCTTTGATTAATATGTATGCTAGATGTAGTAGCATAGACGAGGCCCGCCAAGTGTTTGATAAAATGCCGCAAAGAGATATCGTTACTTGGACAGCAATCATATGCGGGTAGGGGTGAGCATGGTGCGGTTTGGTGCGGTTTTAGCATAAAACCGCAACTCATACCGCGAGGTGCGGTTTTTATTTTTTTAAAACCACATGTTGCGGTTTTTTTGCGGTACGGTTTTTGCGGTTTATTTGCGGTTGCGGTTCGGTTTCGGTGCGGTTTCGGTTTTGATAGTTGAATACATCTAAAAAAACTCTCAGCAATACTTGAATACATCTAAAAAAAACTCTCGATTTTAATACTGGAATACATCTAATACTTGATGGTAATTAGAATATAATTTTTGCAAGAGCAATGTGAAGAGCATATGTATGGGCTAGAGGACATCAATCAAAACAAGAGTTTGTACTAGAAACATGTCTAGAATAATAGTTGCTATGTGAAACGGTGAAAGCTTAATCACATAATCGTATCCAAATAAAAACGTAATATTGTTTCCAACTCATTCTTGTTTCCAACTTTCAATCTTTCCAACTTTCAATGTTTCCAACTATCATTTGCCATTAGTGTTTCCTAGATAGAAAAAAAAAAACAAAAAATATATGTTAGTAGGTATTTGAAATATAAACTCACACATGTAAAGAAAACCTTACCAATTTTTAAACCCGCCATCTTCTTATTAAATTCATCTATGTCTTTATTCTTCATAGAACATCCGAGCTCAAGATCAACCCTTGTACACCTTATCCAATCTTGTGCACAAATCAAAGCTTCCGCAGTTTCGGTGTTAAGTGAACTTCTATACATGTCGATAACTCTACCACTCGTACTAAACGCCGATTCTGATGCAACTGTCGAGATCGGCATTGCCAAAACATGTCTAGCTATTTTGGATAGTATAGGAAATTTGGTTGAATTTGCTTTCCACCATCCCAAAAGATCAAACTTTTGGTCCCTTTTTTCCCTGAAGATGATCGCACCGGCTGAAGATGATCGCACCAGATGAAGAAAAGATTGTCGGCTGGATGTTAAATTAGGGAAATGAAGGGAAAGGTACGTAGGTTTCTTTTTTATCAAAAGGTTATTGGGTTGAAAGTTGGGCTGTTTGGAGTGCTAATTTAATGGGCTTGTAACTAGTAGGTTAACATCATTTTTTTTTAGAGGGAGCAGACGATAGTTAACTTAACAAAGTCAAGTCTGTACTTTTTTTTTTAACAAACACAGATTATATAATATATAGGGAATTTTATATTTAAATCTTTAAGTATATTATATATATAATATATATATATATATATATATATATATAATAATTTTGCGGTGCGGTTTCGGTTTTTTGGTGCGGTTTTTAAAGCTAAAACCGAACCGCACCATACCTTTGCGGTTTCGGTTTTTGCGGTTTCGGTTTTTACGGTTTTTGTGTCGATTGCGGTTTTGCGGTTTCGGTTTTTACGGTTTTTGGTGCGGTTTCGGTTTTCGGTTCGGTTTTTGCTCACCCCTATATGCGGGTATGGAATGCACGGTCTCGCCCACCTTTCGGAATCTCTTTTCGTTCAAATGGTAAGCAATGGGTTAAAACCGGACGCTGTGACGTTTGTTGGAGTTTTAGCGGGTTTTAGTCACAACGGCATGGTTGAAAAAGGGTGGTGTTATTTCAATAAAATGTCGAACGAGTTTGGCGTAAAACCAGCGTTGGAACATTATAGCTGCATGGTTGACATGCTCGGTAGGGCCGGCCGGTTAAAAGAAGCCGAAGAGCTTATAAGAAACGTGTACGTACAACCCGATTCCAAGATATGGGGCGGGCTGTTAAACGCGTGCAAGATTCATAAAAATTACAAAATGGCTGAAAGAGTCGTGCCCGAGATTCTAAAACTGGATCCGACTAACGCGGGATGGCACGTACTCATGTCGAACATCTACGCAACTTCCGGAAAATGGGACCAGGTAGCGAAAACGAGACGAAATATGAAAGAAAAAAAGTTGGAAAAATCACCGGGTTGGAGCTCGATTGAACTTGCGGGACAAATTCACACGTTTCTTGCGTTTGATCAATCACATGACCTGTCGAAAGAGATTTACGAATACCTGAAGGGTATAAAACAAAAGATGAGAGCCGAAGGGTACATACCGGAATTAGACGTTGTGTTTGAAAAAGTTGACGATCGGGAAACTAAGGAGGAAATGTTGTTCTATCATAGTGAAAGATTGGCTATAGCGTTTGGGATATTAAGTATGTCAAACGGTGATGTGTTGAGGGTGATGAAGAACTTACGGGTGTGTGTCGATTGCCATAATGTTATTAAGTTTATATCGCGAATCACTTGTCGAGAAATCGTTGTTAGAGATGTTAAAAGATTTCATCATTTTAAGGATGGTGTTTGTAATTGTGGAGATTTTTGGTAACAATTCATCAAATTGCCCACCAACAGTTAGCTAAATACTTGATGTTTGTATATTCAGAAAATATGTGTTATAATTCATCAAGTAATAGCTTTTTGAAGAAACACGGAACTAATTATAGGACTAATCAGTTTGGTTTATGTTTCTACCATGATGGTTAATTTTCTTTATGGTTTCCTGAGCTCCTTAATGATTGGGGTTATCTGCAAAACAGAACACCGTTACTCGTTAAGAGGGGAATGTGGGGGTTTCCCTCTTAACCGGGCTCCGGCGTGAGAATAAGCGACTGCTTTGGGGAGATAATTAAGTATTAAGTGAGAGAGTAGAGGGAATGGAATGTTTAACCTGTGAAGTGAGGTCTCTATTTATAGCCGGAGTAGTGTAAGAGGGTGTGGGCTGATGGGCCTTGGGCCGGAAGGCGACAACATGGAGGATATGCTCCTTGTCTCACTGGTGTCGACCGTTAGTGGCTTCTAGGGGCTTTCTGGAGCTGGCGCAATGAGATTGGAGCCACGTGTCGCCGTTGTCGGCCTGATCGCCCTTCTGCCATCAGCAGGTAAGTGGAGATCGTGGGGCAGTTGTCTCTGCCTTATGATTGGTGCCATGTAGGCGTCCTTAAGTACTTTTTGTCTCCTGCATGTCAGATGATCGTGGAGCACGATTGAGCAGAGCCAGAGGGACGTTGATTGGCTCTTTTCTTCTGCCACTTGTACCTTGTGTACTATTTGGAGCAGCCTTGCGCTGCTTCCCTGCACGAGTCATGATGGGCACGTTAACTAACTCGCGCGGGGTTTAGGTGACTGAGTATTCTTTCGGCATGCTAAGTGTTGTTGTTGGAGCTTCTTATTGTCTAGATCTCGCGCGACGTAAAATAGAATATGGTGCAACTCGCGCGAAGTTAATGATAGGAAGTTTTTAATAAGGAGTATGGTCCCGCGCGCAACCTTTGCGGAGGTTTGCGCGGCTTTTTTGGGACCATACCCCTTCAAGTCCCCCCAGTCCAGTGCTGCACCATGCGCAAGGCAAGTGGTTGGAGCTCTGGACTTAAAATAAAAGTTGCGGAAAATGTTTCCTTGACTTTGGTAGACGGGGCGCGAGTAAGTTCTTATTGATTACTACGGCGCGACTACCATGTTTGATTACTAACTCATTGTTAATACTGCGCGGTCTTGGTAGCTTCTGCATGACGTTTGCGGTAATTTGGGCGGGAAAATCCTCGAAATTTGAATTCTGACGGTTTGGTGAGAATGTCGTGGTTGGTGACATTTGATTTGACCGCTGACACGATTGTCATCAAGTTGTTGCTGACGGTTCGGCTTTTCGTCAGGAGAGTGAGGCCCACGCGCGCGTGGTAACCGTCACTCCGGGAAACACGTCTTACGTGGCGTTTTCCGATTGGCTACGCTCGCGGCGATTTCGGCACGGTTACCCATCGCATTAAATGCGATGGGTATATATATCCGAAGAGACGTGGGAGGTTATCACTTTTCTGTTCTACTATTGCTATCTTTCTCTCTATTCGTATCTTCAAATCTTCAAGCTTTGTAGCAGATTTCCGAGATCGTTCTTCATATCTTCAAGATATTTCTTCATATCTTCCAGTTCTTCCAGAAAACTTGAACCTTATTTACTATGGCTGAAGAACATCAAGAGGATATTCCCGGTGAGGAAGGCCCTGTTCCCGTTCTCCGGTGGGATCCGGGTCTTTTTTAGCAGATCACGAGGAGTTTCCGGTTTCCACCGGAATGGGACGCTAAGTACCCCGGTCAAAACCAGACGGTCGCTGATGCACCACCGGGGTACATCACGTTGTTCGAAGATTTCTTTCATCAAGGTAATTTCCGGTTGCCGGCGACGAATTTTATGGCCCATATTCTTCAGTTCTATGGGTTTCATATATCTCAGATGAGTCCACCAGGGATGGTGGGAGTTCAACACTTCGAGTTTTTATGTCGATCTCATGATATCGAGCCGACTGTTGAGAAATTCCGGGCCTTTTACCAGCTTCAAAGAAATATGGGTTTCTATTCTTTCTCCAGTCGTGGCGCCGCAAAGAAGATATTGCTGAACCCCCCCAAGAGTTTCCATGACTGGAAACCAAAGTTTTTCTATATCCGGGAGGAGGTAATCCCGATCGCCATGACCTTCCGCGCCTGGTCGGAACCAATTTTGAAGGAGGATTTGGCGATCCCCAAGAATGACGTTTGGTACAAGAAGCTTACTTCTACTCCAAACCGAGTGTTTGGAGAAAACGTCTTAGTGGCGGCGCGCATGAGTGACCAATGGCCGGCTGATAGCAGGGACGTTCCGGTGCTGATGTTCAACGATAGAAGTTAGTAATTTACTTAGCCTCTTTGATTTCGTGTTTCGTAAGTCTTGTTTATTCATGTAATTTGTTGTGTAGAGGCGCAACTGTATCAAGCTGCATTCTCCACCTTTGGTGGTTCTATGAGTGTGCGCCCGCTCCAAGCTGGGGAGGAGTACTGGTATGAACAAATTAAGGGTAACTTCATGTACCCGGTTACTGTTGCATTTACCTCGCCGCCTACTGCAACTAAAGGTGCGCACATACCTAAACCTCGTCCTCTGCGCTCTGTGACTTCTGCTGGGAAAGAGGTTGTCTATCTTTCCAGCGAGGAGTCTGTAGGGTCTTCGAACGGGGAGTTAAGTTCGTGGTCTAACGTCTTTGCAGGTGTGTTGCGCGGCTTGGGCATCGACCCTGAAGAGAAGAAAAAACCAACCAGGAAGAAGAAGGTGATCAATCTTGAGCCTGAAGTGGTGAGCAAGAAAAGTGGGAGTAGCCGCGCAGCTGCTGGTGCTGCTGGTAAAGGTACTCTTCGCCTTCGTCAGAGTGACTTGAAAGATTATGTGATAATTAGTGACTCACTTGAAGGCTTGTCGCGCGCAGGCGAGAAGAAAATTGGAGCAGGTGGCTCGAAAAGTTCAGGTAGTGCGGGTTCTCGCAACCCAGATGCTGGAGCTACTCCTTCCTCTGTTGCGCGTGAGGAAGAGGAAGAAGAAGAAGAAGTAGAAGAAGAGGAGGTTGCTGAAAAGTTGATCAGCAGAAAAAGAACTAGAAGCGAGACCACAACTGGTGTGGTTGCTGCGCCGATAGCTGGTGCGGTTCCCTTGATCGGGAAAACGAGCAACTTGCGCTCTCTCTATAGATTCTCTCCGGGTAAGTTCCTAGTTTCTCTTCCTTTTGCTACTTTCTCTTCTTAACCACTTAGTTTCTTTAGAGACCAAGAAGAAGACCCCTGAGAAGGGTGTTGTGTTTACGGAGCCAGAGCCAAAGAGGCCAAAGATTACCATCAAATCTTCCAAGACTGCTGGGGCTGAATCTGCCAAGGATAAACATGTTGCTGAGGGTGATAAGGCGGAGGCTGCCGAAGAGAAGAGGAAGGTTGATGAAGAGCGTAGGAAGAAGGTTGATGAGGACAAGAGGAAGAAAGCGGAGGAAGAGAAGAAGAGGAAAACCGAGGAAGATAGAAAGGCTGAGGAGGCGAAGAGGAAGAAAGCCTCTGATATAGAGAAGGAGAAGGAGAGGGGAAAGGCTGTTGAAAAGCCTATTGATGATGCCTTGAGATATACCGGTGCCGCTGCTATCGTTACTCAAGAGAAAACGCAGGGTCCGGAGTTTGTGAGAACCACGGGGCCTGAGAAGCCCCATCAAGAGAGGAGAAAGGAGCCTGAGGTTGAGAAACCTACCCGCCCCACGCATACTGAAGTCCTCCATCGCTCCAAGGTAACTTCTACCAGGGGATCGGGCCCGTATGTTTCTTGTGGCGTGAGCTCTGGTGGCGCTGGGGGTTATAACCCACAAGCTATCGGGGCGAAGGATACCCTTGGTGACATTTACTACAAAAGTTATACTGAAGAGGAACGTGGTAATGCCCCCCACCAGGCTCCCTGGGGTTTGAAGCAAAAGGACACCTTTCAAGAGTTCGGACCTTGCCGCGATTGGTTTCTAAACTCGTTTACTCCTGGTGAGGTTATCCGGCAGAAGGCGAAGACTCATGAAGCGCTATGTCGCACTTATGTAATCCGGGAGGCCAACACTCGCGCTGCTAACCATCAGATAGTTCGTGAGTGGCGGACAATGGTTAGGGAGCGGTTGGATTGGGAGAGCTTCCGCGAGCAAATGCTGAAGCGTGTTAGCAAGTTCGAGAAATCGAAAGCCGCCTTTGATGAAGAGAAGGCAAAGTTTGAGGCTGATAAGAAGGCGGAGGAATGGGGGCGCGAGGGCCTTAAAAACAAACTTCAAGCTGCCGAGGATCTTTTGTCGAAGGAGAAGGCTGAGTTTAAACGTATATGCGCGAAGGAGAACCAGCGCGCGTTTGCTGATCGAAATAAGATTGTTGACCTTGAAGCCAAGGTCGCTGAGTTGACAGCGAAGGTCGAGGATGCGCAGGCTGCTAAGGAGCGGATTGAGGTTTGTGAAACTTTTAACCCTTCCCTTCTGTGTTTTGTTTGCAAAATATCCTAAGTCTTGTCCTTTTTTAGGTTGAGTTGGCTGATGTGAAGTCGCAGCTGTCGAGCAAAGACAAGGATCTGCAGGCCAAGGATGTCGAGATCGCTGAACTGAAACACCGCCTGAATGATCAGGTTGATAAATGCGAATCCTTGGAAATCGACCTTGAGGCGGAGAAAGTTAACGCCGCGACCGCTGAGGAAGAGCGTGATGTTAGTACCGTAGCCCTCAATGGAGCGCAGACTAACTATGCTGAGGCTCAGGGCATTGTTGATACTCTTGTCTCTGAGGCTGAGTGGATGCGCGGCCGCGGAGTAGTGCTGGTATGCTAGTCTTTTTTCCTTTTGAAATTTTATTTGTTAGTTGTTGTTTTTAATATAGTCTTCGCTGTAGATTGCCAACTCTGTCCTTAACGCTGGGGAACTGGATCGTGCTGTTGCTGCTCTAACAGATGCCGCGCGCGCCGTTGGTCATCGAGGAGGGTATCTGGAATGTGCGCAACATGTTGAAGAGGTATTTGGACAGGAGTTTGACATTAGTCATTGCTCGGTGACTGACCAGGCTAGTGCCGAGTTGACCTGTGCTGAAAATGCTTATGATCACTTATCGCTGCCTGTGATGGACTTGGTCGCGAAAGCTCTAGAGCATGATGACTGGTGTCGGCGCCTTAAGGCCATTCTCGACCCACCGATAACTGTTGAACTATCAGATGGAGAGGAGCCAGCTGGTGATGATGGTGGAAACGATGGTGATGACGGTAAGCCTGATAATGATGATGGTGATGAAGGCGATAAGCATGATGGCAGTGGGAATGATGAATTTGAATAGGCTTGTCAACAGGCTTTGTGCCTTGTAATTTTTGTTTATGCTTTGAATGTAAGTTCTTGCGCGGCCGCGCTAGTTTTAAATTGAATGAACGTTATCTGTTGTCTATATAACTGTTGCGCGGTTGCGCTTGTTTTAAATATGATGCTTGTTTATCCTTTCCCGTTACAATTATTGCATTGTTGTTAGAAACTTTGGTTAAGTTAGCGCGAATAAATGTAAGAGTGGCTCTTGTGCGAGTGTAACTGGAGTGTTTTCGTGCTAATCAAAAGTTTTACATGCATTTGTAACGAAAGGAGTCAGCGTAAAAGAAAACATGTCGTATGCTTTCATTGACTTGGAAACAGGTGCTTAGGCCAATCATACATTGCTTGTAACGTAAAAGGCGTGTAGCCAACGTAGGAAAGTAAAAGGCGCATGGCCAACAATAGTGGATAAAGGCGCAGGGCTAACATTAGTGGATAAAGGCGCAGGGCCAACATTAGTGGATAAAGGTGCAGGGCCTGGAATAGTCACATATAGCATTTGCGCAGTTGTTGCGCATTCCAGGTGCGCGGGATGATGTGTCCATCCAGGGTGCGCAATTTGTAAGCCCCTTTTCCTAGCACTTCGTGGACCAAGTATGGGCCTTCCCATTTGGGTGCTAGTTTACCTGGGCGTTCAGCATTTGAAGCTTCGTTGTCTCGGAAGACGTATTCTCCTGGAGTGAAGGTACAGATGCGGACTCTTGCATTGTAGTACCTTTCCAGTTGTGTCTTTTACTTGGCTTCTTTAATTCGCGCAATTTCGCGCCTTTCTTCTAGTAAATCTAAGTCGAGACGACGCTCTGCCTCGTTGTCGATTGCGTTGACTGCTATCAAGCGCGGGGATGGCAGGCCTACTTCTGCCGAGATAACTGCTTCTGAGCCATAGACTAGGCTAAAAGGGGTTTCTCCGGTACTCGTATTCGGCATGGTTCGGTGAGCCCACAAGATACTCGATAGCTCATCTACCCAGCCTCTTCGCTTAGTGCCCAGTCGGGCTTTTATCCCATCGACGATACACTTGTTCACACTTTCAACCTGCCCGTTGCCTTGAGGATGCGCAACGGAGGAGAAAGTGTGTTCGATGTTCATCTCTTTCATCCACTTCTGGAGGTCCTCAGAAGCAAAATTGGTTCCGTTGTCTGTGACAATCTTGAGTTGTAACACCTCGAAAATTTACGTCCTATAATGTGTTGACACGTGTCATAGGTTTGAACGTGTGAAAGAATGTTCTTGAAGGACTAAAGTTGACAAACAGTGAAACTATATAAGTATAAGGGTTCAAAGTGTCAACAGTGAATAAATATACTTTGCAATAACCCTACACGATGTTTATAACCTTAAACGAATAAATCATGGATCATACGAAGCGAATTGTGAAGGAAAGTGAGAGATTACAAACTACAGGGGTTAAATGTGCCAACATGTTTAAATTATACCTCTGAGTGACCTTTTGACAAACCCGAAGCTTTGTAACGATTAATTATGCTCACAAGAATGCACCATAAAAATTTCACCAAGATTCGTTACCGTATGAGAAAGTTATGATAGAATCCGTGTGTAAGGGTTAGAAACGTCAACATTGAAATTTAGGGCTTTTCGGGTGACCACAAAGTTACCCGAGGACTTAACAAAGTGGGTATAAGTCTTAAAGCCCCATATATTAAATAACAAAGCTTCATATGCAAGTTGGATGGTGAAAACGACCTTTCGGGGGACCAAGGACCAAAGTGCAAATAACAAAACATGTGTGACCTGATTCGGATGGGCCTCGCGGCCCGCCTCACACATAGAAGAAGGCCACGCGGGCCGCGTGCGACCTGCAGATGCAGAAAACATTGGCAGCTGTCTGTTGAAGCTTGTAACCGACTCCAATCTCAATTTTTCGAAACTTTGGGCAGCCTAAGATGGTTTTTAGCATGTAGGGTACTTGTGGATGATAATGCAACACTCCTAGACTTAGTTGTCAATGATCTAAGGATGTTTGAAGTTATATATAATGACCCACATTATGCAACAATGATCATTCATCACTCCTGAGCATTTCCAGAGCATACAAGCAGGCCACAAGCATTCCAAATCATCCATTAGTCGTGTGTAAGTGCCTTTGATCCTTCGTGTTTGAGTTATACTTAGTTTATAGCCTAGAAATCAAACCGTCGTAACTACGGTTTGACTTTGTGATAATTCACAATCGGTCCAGAGATTTGTCGAATCAAAAGTCATTATAAGTTGGTAATTATATGGTTATTAAACCCCTAAAAGGTCACTCACTGATTTGAATCCTAACCATGTCGTTTGTCGAGTCAAAGGCTTTCCGAAAAAGTCAACAGAAACCTTAATCGCATATTTAATGTTACGGAAGGCGTGTAACCTGTTTTATCAGTCATATAACTTGAAAATAAGTATAATAACTTGTCTACGCTTGTTTGATTCGACAACTTTCTATTTAGAACCGATTCGGAGCCGAAAGACGCAAAAGTTTGACTTTTGCGTTGACCTCAGTTCTGACCCGATTTATATAGGTTTAGACATGCCTTAAGGTTCCATTAGGACCTAGTTACTTGTGTGTATAAGCCTCTGCGTTTATACCACTCGAATCCCTAATCATCCGATGTTTCCGTTAATCGCCTAAATATTGACCGTAATGCCCTCATGACCATAAAACGAGATTTTGGAAATGTGAAAGTGCCATAACCTTAGTTACTGATTATTATGCATGTCCCGAAAATTTCACGTTAATCGGAGGTCTAGATTAGGAGTTATGCTTAATGACGTAATTAAGAACGCTTTTATTAATTAAACAGCGTCATTAGCATAAAACCTATCTAAACCCAAATTTTGACACCAAACCTTTTACTCACTGATGTAATATAATATTTTAGGATTTTTGAAGATTTTTAATTATTTTTAAACTGATCATAAGCTTGGATTAGCGCCTTAATTCGGTAAATACCGAATTTACCCTTTTCGGCCATAAAATGAGTTTTACAAATCCTTTTAACGCCAATCCAATTGCTACTGATTTTAAATATTAAATAGAGTGTTTTGAGCCTGTTTAATTGATCAGAAAACTCAGAATCGTATTTTAACCCGTACGTCGCTTAAAACGGCTTTATACGCGTATTATACGCATAGTTTGGGTTTAAAACTATTTTGACATATAAGACTTATAGCCAAATGTTATAACCTGTTAAAATAAGCCATTATACTGATTTAATCAGACCCGGTTCACAGAAACCTAATTAATTCCTTTTATAATCTTTAAAATGACCAAAATGCCCCTGCGGGGCTTATAAAGAGATTAAACTCGTTTTGGGCATCATGGGTGATATCCTACTGATATCACAACTTATTTAAGGTGTATTAACTTAGGAAACCTGTTTAGGACTCTTACGGATACCCGTTACGCTTCATGCGCGTTCGGTTCGGTTTATGCAGCTAGTTTACATAAATTAGCCGAAACGGGTCAAACCTTATCGGTTTTATCTCAAAATCCAGAATGTGTATCATATACCCATATTAAGCAAGTCTTCAAACTTTTCGGGTCTAAATCACATTCTATCCGGTCTTCGCTTAATCGTGCGTACGAACCGTATCTTTAAAACTAACCGGTCTAAGCATAAGCTTAACTAAAGACCCGTTAGGATTCTAATAGGTTATTATAAACCTTCGTTCCAGATTAGGAGAACCAGTAAAAGATATTTGCACTCGCTGATTTTGAACTATACTTACTCAGGTAAATACTTTTAACTTATTTTCCCTATACGGGCTTGGGGTACGGTATATAAAATACCGCTTGGTCGGGACGTTGAATCTTTGATTGAATAAATGATAATGAAAGTATTGAGACGTCTCGTTTAATATTGTTTTGTTTACTTAAAGCCTTTGGGGGGTTAATGACCGTGTCCCGGATATCCCTGGCATCATTTTACGAAATGGCCACGACCTTAGCACTCAGGTGTAGGCGTACACCTGTTAGTGTCTCATAAATAAAGTGGTGTGTTAATTGATCTTTAACCCGGCTCGATCCGGGCTACTGAACGCATAAGGAACATGTAAATCCATACAAGTATTATATATTTAAATAATTATCCCAAGTTATAAAATATTATTTGTGCCTTGTGCCTTAAATGCATTTTCTTAAACTCTTTTCAAAATGAGTCGGTTGATTGTATTTACCAGTGTAAACTGACGTATTTTCTTAAAAAGGTTAAGTGCAGGTACTACGCGAAATAGGCTGGCCTGTCTCCTAGCATCCATATTAAGTCTCGCCAGCTTGGATGTCATAAACTGTTGAACATGTGTTTCCTTTTTAAATTTGATCTACCTGTGGATTTATATTCGACTGTTTGTGATACTTAATATTACAATATCGTTGGTTGAATTAAATCTATACTTTGCTTCCGCTGTGCATTTAAATATTGTGTTGTTTGACTATTATGTTGCCAACCACGTCACGATACTCCCCTACCGGGCCCACCGGTGACACGTGGAAATTCGGGGTGTGACAGGTTGGTATCAGAGCCAACACTGAGTGAATTAAACACTAACCTTTTGTGTTTAATCTCAGTTACACAATTGCACATTCCTAAATCTTCGAGTCTAGACAAAGAACTTAGGAATAATCCAAATTGTTCAAATTTTTATTTAATTTAATTTTTGTCTTTTATTTTCCTTGTTATTACCTTGTGTATTTTAACAGGTACAATAATGCCGCCAAGATTTAGACGAGGTGGTCGAGGAAAGGAGCCAGCTAGCGCCCCTAACGACCATGAGGCAGGGCCTTCATATCGACGAACTTCTTCTACAAGGAATGACGAAACGAGGGAGCTATGGAGGACCTATGAAGACGATGCCAGACGATCTTTTTCGCATACCTCAACACCTCCATATCATGACTCTTATGGGCCTCAGTCAGAGAACGAACCCCACAACCCGCAACGTTTCTTTGGCGACCCTACTCCGGTCTTTCAGGGTCAGTTTAACCCAGCGGAGTACCTGCCAGAGCAAGTGGGCTTTAACCCACTAGGACCAGAGGATCACTTTTCGGGTGATCAAGATATGGACGAGGACACAGATCCCGTCGAGGCTTCAACCGGATCCTTTAACCATCCTTTCGTGATCTCAGACGGTTCGTCCTTTCACGGAACACCATACCAGGGTCCGGATAGTCACATGGCACGGTTCGAACGGTGTGAGTGGTACTATACACCATCTGAACACTCATCACCTCACCAGCAGCCGCCACTGCAGCAGCAAGATCCCTCTGTGGATCCACGTTATGAGGCAGTCACGCCACCGCCTCCACCGCCGCCAGTTCATCTAGAGCCTCCAGAACCACCAAGACGTAGGAGGACTGGTGCACGGATCTCAGCACGAGAAGTTGACTTTCGTCTCAACACCCCTCAACACTCTAGCGGTAGTCATTACCCGCCTACTCATGAAGTCCCACAGATGGAAGGACCTTCTGTCCCAGTTTCGGAGGTGAATTCAGCACCTATTGTACCGCCATCACCGGGTTTTGGCCACCCAATACCTGCTTATACTGCTCCGGCAGCTTACAACCCTTATGGACCACCAGCATACCATGGCTATAACTATGCTGATGACCCTTACAACGTAGCATCAAGCTACCAAGCCCATAATAATCCTGAAGGACCATACGGACCTCCTTGGGGAATGGGATACCCAGCTCGGGGGTATCAAGCACCTGTTCAGCCGCCACCACAGTACCAGCCACCACGGGCTCCTCCACCTGAGCAGGAGGAACTCCGTCGAAGACTGGCTAAAGTGGAGCGAGACTTCCAGAAGGAACGTAGGAAGAATGAAGGATTTATGAGTGGGTTGGCAAACTTGCTTAAGGGGAAGAAGAAACGGGATCGTTAAATCCCCATATATATATTGTTGTATTTCCTTGTTTAAATCAAGTCCCTACGTGGACATTTATTTATGTGTGTATGTAGTCCCTGCGTGGACATCTATCTTTGTACTTAGTCCCTACGAGGACTTGTCTCTAGTAGTCCCTGCGTGGACATTTACTTTTGTAGACCGTCCCTGTGAGGACATGTATTATATGTATAGCTCCTGCGCGGGCATCTGTTCATGTGAAAAGTCCCGTTTAGGGCAAAATGTACTACTTTAAGTTTAATGGAATGTAAGTTTATAAATTTCATCTTTGCTAAGTTATGCATAATTAAATTATATATGAAATAAATAAATCAGAATCATTTCTTTTTAAAAATCTATCTGCCTAAGCTATTTTAATTAAGGATCTTAAAAGTATAACCTAGCCTGCATGTCATTTTAAGACCTGGCCCAGATGGTAAAGCTAGTTAAAAAGATTCAAATCCCTGTTAACATCTGAAAACATGTTAACACTCCTGGCAGACATGATTCGTTAAAAACACACGTGTTATTATTATATATGGATCTTTTCAAAGATTCTAAACCCAAGTAAATGATCTCTGAATCATGGGTTAAATCATTAATAAATATGATAAGTTCTTTTTACCATCCATTGGTAATGGAATGCCTACGGGCCCTTCTCATTTTCATATAAGACAAAAGACAGTATTAGTCTATGACCCTTTCTGACAAAGGTAATGAACTTTGTTCAAACCTTCATGCTTTGACTCTCTGAAATCCTAGCTTATAATCTATATTGTCCCTGTGACTAGGCCTTAAGTGCTAATAAATACTGTTATTGTTTTATAATTAGGATAAATTTTATTAGAAATCCTAAATAAATGGGAGTAATAAATTAACCATATATGGTCTATGTTACCACGGTTAATAAAAATTGCCATAAAAGACAATTATATGATAAACTCACCAATAAATTATTGCCAATGTGTTACAGTTCAAGAAACATGGCAGACTCAAACGAGGTCAACAGTCACCAAGGGATAGGGAATGATAATGCCCATGTAAACGTAGCGGGTGCAGAGTTGCAAACTATGATAGACAATGCAGTTAATAGAGCTATGGATAGACAACACCATGGATCAAGTGGTACCCATACGAGGACCCATTCTGCATCACACACTAGAACACCCTCCAGGACCCACACTGCCCACAACAGTAATTCTCACCACTCCTCGAATCAAAGGAGTAATCCATCCCAAAGAGTCCTACAGAACCAAGAACCTCGTAATAGGGGTTGCACCTATAAATACTTCGTATCATGCAAACCCAGAGACTTCAATGGGGAAAAAGGAGCTGTTGATTGCATGACGTGGATGGATGAAATGGATACTGTGGTGGATATTAGTGGTTGTCATAATAGGGACATTGTGAAGTTTGTCTCGCAGTCTTTCAAGGGAGAAGCCTTAGCCTGGTGGAGATCTTTGATCCAAGCCACAGGGAAAGTCCCGTTATACAACATGACCTGGGAACAGTTCATGGCACTAATCAAGGAGAATTTCTGCCCTCAACACGAGGTTGAGAGAATTGAATCTGATTTCCTGGCGCTGGTCATGAAAAACCTGGACTGTCAGGCCTACCTTACTACTTTCAATACTTTGTCAAGGTTGGTCCCTTACTTGGTAACTCCGGAACCTAAACGTATAGCTCGTTTTATCGGGGGTTTGGAACCGGAGATCAAAGCAAGTGTAAAGGCCTCCAGACCAACCACTTTTCGGTCAGTAACGGACATATCATTATCTCTGACCTCAGATGCTGTCAGGCTGAGGTCACAAAGGAAAAATGATACCGAAAAGAGGAAGCGTGAGGATGACAACTCACGACGATCAGACAAGAAGCTGAAGGGAAACAATGACCAAAAGAAGGGGTCAGGTTTTAAGAAGGATGGTCAACAGTCGGGCGAAAAACCCAGATGTAAAACCTGCAAGAGGCAGCACTTTGGGAAGTGCAGGTTTGAATCCAACTCACAAACACAATCGAAGCCTTTTGCATGTGGGTTATGCAAATCCAGGGAACACAAAACCGTGGATTGCAAAAAGATAAAGGATGCGACCTGCTATGGTTGCAATGAAAAGGGGCACATCAGGAGCAATTGCCCAAAATCTGCTAAGAAGCCGGAAGAGGCTAAGAAGACCAATGCGAGGGTCTTCAGAATGGATGCTAAGGAAGCCGTCAAGGACGACAACGTGATAACAGGTACCTTTCTCGTAAATGATGTTTATGTGAGAGTGTTATTTGATTCGGGCGCTGATAAGTCGTTTGTAGATAATAAGTTTTGTGAACTGTTAAAACTACCTGTTAGAACTTTAAGTGTGAAGTATGAGGTGGAACTAGCAGATGGCACTTTAGAAACCGCTTCAACCTTATTAGATGGATGTTTCATATCCATTAAGAATCACTCTTTTCCTTTGTCCCTACTCCCTTTAAAACTAGCCGGTTTCGACATAGTTTTGGGTATGGACTGGTTATCTCATAACCAGGCCCAAATTATTTGCAATAAGAAGCAAGTGAGGATCAAGACTTCGTCTGGTGAATCACTTACTATCCAGGGAGATACCCAGTATGGGCAGCCCGAGAAAATGTCTATACTCAAAGACTCTAAGTGTTTGAAGAAGGGCTGTGTCATCTACATGGCACAAGTGATTATTGATGAACCGAAACCCAAGATTGGAGAGATCCCAGTCATTTCTGAATACCCCGAAGTAATTCCTGAAGAACTACCTGGTTTGCCACCAGATAGGCAAGTGGAATTCAGAATTGACATTATTCCTGGATCAGCACCAGTTGCAAGGGCGCCTTATAGGTTGGCACCAACGGAGATGAAGGAATTGAGGACGCAGCTAGATGATTTGCTAGCCAAAGGTTTCATCAAACCTAGTTCGTCTCCTTGGGGAGCACCAGTTTTATTTGTTAAGAAGAAGGATGGATCGATGCGTCTGTGCATCGACTACCGTGAGCTTAATAAGGTTACCATCAAGAATAGGTATCCTTTGCCCAGAATCGACGATCTGTTCGATCAACTGCAAGGGGCAAGTTTCTTCTCGAAGATTGACTTGAGGTCAGGCTACCATCAATTGAAGGTTAGAGATGAAGATGTGCACAAAACAGCATTTAGGACTCGTTATGGTCATTACGAGTTCCTAGTGATGCCTTTTGGGCTCACTAATGCACCAGCCGCGTTCATGGATCTCATGAATCGCGTTTGCAAGCCGCACTTAGACAAATTCGTCATCGTCTTCATCGACGACATTCTCATCTACTCAAAGAACCAAGCTGACCATGAGAAGCATCTTCACTGCATACTGGAACTACTTCATAAAGAGAAGCTCTATGCCAAGTTCTCAAAGTGTGAATTCTGGCTTCGAGCAGTCTAATTTCTTGGACATGTTGTTAGTGAGCGTGGTATCCAAGTAGATCCCGCTAAAGTTGAATCTGTCATGAATTGGCATGAGCCAAAGACGCCTACAGAAATTCGTAGCTTCCTAGGTTTGGCAGGATACTATAGGCGATTCATAGAAAACTTTTCAAGGATTGCTGCACCCCTGACTTCGCTGACACGTAAGAAGATTAAGTTTGACTGGGGTCCTAAGCAGCAGGAATCCTTTGATATTCTGAAACAAAAGTTGAGCAATGCTCCAGTACTGACATTGCCTGATGGAATAGAGGAGTTTGTAGTTTATTGTGATGCCTCACACACCGGGATGGGATGTGTGCTCATGCAGAAAGGCAAGGTCATTGCCTATGCTTCACGACAGTTAAAGGTGCACGAAAAGAATTACACCACCCACGACTTAGAATTGGGTGCCGTTGTATTCGCACTAAAACTGTGGAGGCACTACCTATATGGAATCAAATGTGTGATCTATTCTGATCACAAGAGCCTTCAACATCTGTTCAACCAGAAGGACTTGAACATGAGGCAAAGCCGTTGGATGGAAACTCTTAATGATTACGATTGTGAAATAAGATACCATCCCGGCAAGGCGAATGTAGTCGCCGATGCCTTGAGTCGGAAGGAGAGGGTGAAACCCATCCGAATCAATGCCAAGAGCATGGAAATAAGGAACAGTTTGATGGAAAGGTTGTTAGCTGCACAGAAGGAAGCTGTGTTGGAAGCTAACTATCCTAACGAAAAGCTAGGAATAACTGAGGAGCAGCTATCTCTTAGCAAGGATGGAATTCTAAGATTGAATGGACGGATATGGGTTCCAATTTATGGAGGACTCCGAGATGTTATCCTCCAGGAAGCCCACAGCTCTAAATATTCTGTTCATCCTGGAGCTGATAAAATGTACCAGGACCTTAGAGCAAATTATTGGTGGATAGGCTTGAAGAAGTCTGTAGCTACCTATGTAGCTAAATGCTTGACGTGTGCGCAAGTCAAGGCAGAACATAAAAAACCGTCAGGTTTACTACAACAACCTGAACTTCCTACTTGGAAGTGGGAAATGGTAACTATGGATTTTATCACCAAGTTACCTAAGACAAGGAAAG
Organism: Helianthus tuberosus; assembly: GCA_030545235.1. Taxonomy (NCBI): domain Eukaryota; kingdom Viridiplantae; phylum Streptophyta; class Magnoliopsida; order Asterales; family Asteraceae; genus Helianthus; species Helianthus tuberosus. Next base: position 13,427,960 of record CM060447.1, on the reverse strand, counting down.
GAAATGACACCATTTGGGTGATAGTTGATCGACTGACTAAATCAGAACATTTCCTACCCATCAAGGAGACTTACAGCTCCGATATGTTAGCCCAACTGTACGTTGATAAGATTGTAGCTCTACATGGCATACCTGTAGCTATTATCTCTGACCGAGATACTAGATACACATCACATTTTTGGAAAAGCTTCCAACAATCTTTGGGCACACGTTTGAACTTTAGTACGGCTTACCATCCACAGACTGACGGTCAAAGTGAGCGTACTATTCAAACGTTAGAAGACATGTTGCGTGCATGTGCGATCGATTTGGGAGGTAGTTGGGATAAGAACCTGCCATTGATCGAATTCTCCTACAACAATAGCTACCATACCAGCATAAAGGCTGCGCCTTTTGAGGCATTATACGGTAGAAAGTGTAGATCACCAGTTTGTTGGGCGGAAGTTGGAGAAGTCCAGTTATCCGGACCAGAGATCGTGTTCGAAACGACGGACAAGATTGTCCAGATTCGAAACAATCTCCAAGCTGCCCGGAATAGGCAGAAGATTTACGCTGATCCAAATCGTAAGGATTTTCACTTCGAAGTAGGTGAAAAAGTCCTACTTAAAGTGTCACCCTGGAAAGGAGTGATGCGATTTGGTAAGAAAGGAAAGCTAAGCCCGAGATACATAGGACCTCTCGAGGTTATCGAACGTGTCGGGTCAGTTGCCTACAAGTTAAACTTACCTGAAGAGCTTAGTAGTATACACAATGTGTTCCACATCTGCAATCTGAAGAAGTGTTTCGCTAGCGAATCAGTGGTTATACCCTATACAGATGTGCATATCGATGAAAGCTTGAAATTTGTGGAAAAACCTTTGTCGATCGAAGATCGACAGGTAAGGAAGCTTCGAAGGAAGCATATACCTTTTGTAAAGGTCAAATGGGATGCACGAAGAGGTCCCGAATTCACGTGGGAGGTTGAATCCACGATGAAAGAAAAGTACCCTTACTTATTTCAGTAAATCTCGGGTCAAGATTTATTTTAAGGGGGTGAGGATGTAACACCTCGAAAATTTACGTCCTATAATGTGTTGACACGTGTCATAGGTTTGAACGTGTGAAAGAATGTTCTTGAAGGACTAAAGTTGACAAACAGTGAAACTATATAAGTATAAGGGTTCAAAGTGTCAACAGTGAATAAATATACTTTGCAATAACCCTACACGATGTTTATAACCTTAAACGAATAAATCATGGATCATACGAAGCGAATTGTGAAGGAAAGTGAGAGATTACAAACTACAGGGGTTAAATGTGCCAACATGTTTAAATTATACCTCTGAGTGACCTTTTGACAAACCCGAAGCTTTGTAACGATTAATTATGCTCACAAGAATGCACCATAAAAATTTCACCAAGATTCGTTACCGTATGAGAAAGTTATGATAGAATCCGTGTGTAAGGGTTAGAAACGTCAACATTGAAATTTAGGGCTTTTCGGGTGACCACAAAGTTACCCAAGGACTTAACAAAGTGGGTATAAGTCTTAAAGCCCCATATATTAAATAACAAAGCTTCATATGCAAGTTGGATGGTGAAAACGACCTTTCGGGGGACCAAGGACCAAAGTGCAAATAACAAAACATGTGTGACCTGATTCGGATGGGCCTCGCGGCCCGCCTCACACATAGAAGAAGGCCACGCGGGCCGCGTGCGACCTGCAGATGCAGAAAACATTGGCAGCTGTCTGTTGAAGCTTGTAACCGACTCCAATCTCAATTTTTCGAAACTTTGGGCAGCCTAAGATGGTTTTTAGCATGTAGGGTACTTGTGGATGATAATGCAACACTCCTAGACTTAGTTGTCAATGATCTAAGGATGTTTGAAGTTATATATAATGACCCACATTATGCAACAATGATCATTCATCACTCCTGAGCATTTCCAGAGCATACAAGCAGGCCACAAGCATTCCAAATCATCCATTAGTCGTGTGTAAGTGCCTTTGATCCTTCGTGTTTGAGTTATACTTAGTTTATAGCCTAGAAATCAAACCGTCGTAACTACGGTTTGACTTTGTGATAATTCACAATCGGTCCAGAGATTTGTCAAATCAAAAGTCATTATAAGTTGGTAATTATATGGTTATTAAACCCCTAAAAGGTCACTCACTGATTTGAATCCTAACCATGTCGTTTGTCGAGTCAAAGGCTTTCCGAAAAAGTCAACAGAAACCTTAATCGCATATTTAATGTTACGGAAGGCGTGTAACCTGTTTTATCAGTCATATAACTTGAAAATAAGTATAATAACTTGTCTACGCTTGTTTGATTCGACAACTTTCTATTTAGAACCGATTCGGAGCCGAAAGACGCAAAAGTTTGACTTTTGCGTTGACCTCAGTTCTGACCCGATTTATATAGGTTTAGACATGCCTTAAGGTTCCATTAGGACCTAGTTACTTGTGTGTATAAGCCTCTGCGTTTATACCACTCGAATCCCTAATCGTCCGATGTTTCCGTTAATCGCCTAAATATTGACCGTAATGCCCTCATGACCATAAAACGAGATTTTGGAAATGTGAAAGTGCCATAACCTTAGTTACTGATTATTATGCATGTCCCGAAAATTTCACGTTAATCGGAGGTCTAGATTAGGAGTTATGCTTAATGACGTAATTAAGAACGCTTTTATTAATTAAACGGCGTCATTAGCATAAAACCTATCTAAACCCAAATTTTGACACCAAACCTTTTACTCACTGATGTAATATAATATTTTAGGATTTTTGAAGATTTTTAATTATTTTTAAACTGATCATAAGCTTGGATTAGCGCCTTAATTCGGTAAATACCGAATTTACCCTTTTCGGCCATAAAATGAGTTTTACAAATCCTTTTAACGCCAATCCAATTGCTACTGATTTTAAATATTAAATAGAGTGTTTTGAGCCTGTTTAATTGATCAGAAAACTCAGAATCGTATTTTAACCCGTACGTCGCTTAAAACGGCTTTATACGCGTATTATACGCATAGTTTGGGTTTAAAACTATTTTGACATATAAGACTTATAGCCAAATGTTATAACCTGTTAAAATAAGCCATTATACTGATTTAATCAGACCCGGTTCACAGAAACCTAATTAATTCCTTTTATAATCTTTAAAATGACCAAAATGCCCCTGCGGGGCTTATAAAGAGATTAAACTCGTTTTGGGCATCATGGGTGATATCCTACTGATATCACAACTTATTTAAGGTGTATTAACTTAGGAAACCTGTTTAGGACTCTTACGGATACCCGTTACGCTTCATGCGCGTTCGGTTCGATTTATGCAGCTAGTTTACATAAATTAGCCGAAACGGGTCAAACCTTATCGGTTTTATCTCAAAATCCAGAATGTGTATCATATACCCATATTAAGCAAGTATTCAAACTTTTTGGGTCTAAATCACATTCTATCCGGTCTTCGCTTAATCGTGCGTACGAACCGTATCTTTAAAACTAACCGGTCTAAGCATAAGCTTAACTAAAGACCCGTTAGGATTCTAATAGGTTATTATAAACCTTCGTTCCAGATTAGGAGAACCAGTAAAAGATATTTGCACTCGCTGATTTTGAACTATACTTACTCAGGTAAATACTTTTAACTTATTTTCCCTATACGGGCTTGGGGTACGGTATATAAAATACCGCTTGGTCGGGACGTTGAATCTTTGATTGAATAAATGATAATGAAAGTATTGAGATGTCTCGTTTAATATTGTTTTGTTTACTTAAAGCCTTTGGGGGGTTAATGACCGTGTCCCGGATATCCCTGGCATCATTTTACGAAATGGCCACGACCTTAGCACTCAGGTGTAGGCGTACACCTGTTAGTGTCTCATAAATAAAGTGGTGTGTTAATTGATCTTTAACCCGGCTCGATCCGGGCTACTGAACGCATAAGGAACATGTAAATCCATACAAGTATTATATATTTAAATAATTATCCCAAGTTATAAAATATTATTTGTGCCTTGTGCCTTAAATGCATTTTCTTAAACTCTTTTCAAAATGAGTCGGTTGATTGTATTTACCAGTGTAAACTGACGTATTTTCTTAAAAAGGTTAAGTGCAGGTACTACGCGAAATAGGCTGGCCTGTCTCCTAGCATCCACATTAAGTCTCGCCAGCTTGGATGTCATAAACTGTTGAACATGTGTTTCCTTTTTAAATTTGATCTACCTGTGGATTTATATTCGACTGTTTGTGATACTTAATATTACAATATCGTTGGTTGAATTAAATCTATACTTTGCTTCCGCTGTGCATTTAAATATTGTGTTGTTTGACTATTATGTTGCCAACCACGTCACGATACTCCCCTACCGGGCCCACCGGTGACACGTGGAAATTCGGGGTGTGACATGAGTGGGAGACCAAACCTGCAAATGATGTGTTCCCAGATAAACTTGCGCACCATCATTGCAGTGGTTGAGGCGAGAGCTTTGGCCTCCATCCACTTAGTAAAATAATCAACGGCTACAATTATGAACTTGACGGCGCCAGGAGCGTCTGGGAAGGGTCCCACCATATCAATTCCCCACTGCTGAAAAGGCCAAGCAGTGGATACGGGGATAAGATCGTTCTTGGGGCGCAGGGTTTTTGGAGAGTGTCGCTGACAGGAATCGCACTTGCGCAGCTCCTTCAGGGCATCAACATGCATCCCTGGCCAGTAATACCCAGCGTTCATAATCTTCGCGACAACCATGCGAGGCCCTGCATGGATGCCGCAGATCCCTTCGTGGATCTCCCTGATCAAGTAATTCGCATCTTGGGGGTCCACACAGCGCAGCAGTGGCCCCAAGAAGGACTTGCGGTATAAGATACCACCATTCATTTCGTACTGCAGAGCCTTGTTCTGAATCTTCCTTGCCTCTGCTTTGCTCTCAGGGAGTATTCCTTCTTGCAGGTATTGAATGATAGGGGTCATCCAGGATGGCTGCCCTATCTTGATCACGTTTACTTGTCGTAGCAGAACTGATGGATTCTTGAGTACTTCAATCCTTACATCTTTGGCGAGATGTTGAAAGGAGGTTGAAGCAAGCTTGCTCAAGGCGTCTGCTGGTTTGTTTTCCGAACGGTTGATGTGCACTACCTTGTAAGACTTGAATTTTTGGAGCAACTCTTTCGCCTGCTCTAAGTATAAGGCCATAACTTCGCCCTTTGCATCATAGATTTCGTTGATTTTACTGGCGATCAGAAGTGAATCAACGTGTGCTTGAAGGTCTTTAGCTCCCATTTTTATGGCGAGGCGTAAGCCTGCCAGAAATGCCTCGTACTCCGCCTCGTTGTTGGTGTTTTTAAAAGCCAACTTGATGGCGTAAGTAAATTCATGATTTTCGGGGCTTACAAGGCGCAATCCAGCTCCCGCGCCATCTTCGTTTGAAGCCCCATCGGTGTACAACATCCATAACTCGTTCGTTGATTCTTTCACGGGGGTTTCAACAAGCTCACAATCTTTGATTTTCTCTACAGGGACTTCTGTGGTAAAATCGGCGAGCACCTGACCCTTGATGGCTGGGCGTGGCCTGTACAAGATGTTGTGACCACCCAACTCGATTGCCCATTTTGCGAGCCTCCCAGATGTCTCTGGCTTTTGAAGTATCATGCCGATATGGAAATTGGTAAGTACGGTGATCACATGCCCTGTAAAGTATCTGCGCAGCCTCCTGGAGGCGTGTAGTAGCGCAAGCACCAATTTTTCCATCGTGGAATATCTCGTTTCCGGGTCAGTGAGTACCCTGCTGACGTAATAAATTGGAGTTTGGACTCCATTTCTCTCCACCAGTAATACCGACCCTACTGCCTTATCCGAAGAAGATAAGTACAGTATGAGTGGGTCTTTTTCAAACGGTGCAGTCAGGGTAGGGAGTTCGATCAAGCATTCTTTCATTTGCTGAAAAGCCTTCTCTGCTTCAGGGGTCCATTTGAACTCTTGTTTCTTCACACAGTTGCGCAGAGTGCTGATAAAGGGATATGACTTTGCGGCGTAATTTGACAGGAAACGGTTAAGCGCGACAAGGCGGCCGGCCAACCGTTGCATTTCTTTGATTGTTCTTGGTGATGGCATTCGCTCTATTGCCTGGAATTTTTCTGGATTCACTTTAAAGCCGCCATTTGTGACTATGAAGCCTAAGAACTTCCCTTCTTCCATACCAAACGAACACTTGGCTGGATTCAGTTTCATATTCACGCTGTGCAATGAGTTGAATGTCTTTTCGATGTCCTTCAACATTTGGTCCTCTTCAGGACTTTTGACCACCAGATCATCAATGTAGACTTCAATATGCTTCCCTATGTCTCCTGCGAAGGTCTTATCCATCAGGCGCTGGTATGTGGCGCCAGCGTTTTTGAGGCCGAATGGCATCTTTGTATAGCAAAAAATCCCAAGATCAGTACGAAAAGCTGTCTTGTCTTCATCCTCGAGCTTCATTTGAACTTGATGGTACCCCTTGTAGCAATCCAGGAAGCATTTCCATCTGTATGGCGCGAGAGAGTCTATCTTTTTGTCGATCTCCGGCAAAGAGGAAGCATTTCCATCCTCGGTAATGTCGCGCGAGACTCCGGTCATGTCAGTCGGGGTCCAGGCGAAGATATCCATGTTCTTGAACAGGAGCTTCTTGAGACGAGTTCTGATGTTTGGTGAGATTGCGTGGCCTATCGTCACCGTTTGCTCCGGGTACTTGCGATTTAAAACCCATTTTTCGGGCTCGGTTGTTGAAACCTTCTCCGCTTTTGTTGGGTGCATCTCTTCTGTTGACATCACTTCTTTCTTTGCATAAACGATTGCCACCCCTGACTTGGTTGGGAAACCAATCGCTGAGTGGGGGGTGGAAGTTATCATGTTCAGCTCACCTTGCGTCTCTCTCCCGCTCAGCACATCATGTCTTGACTTAACAGGCATCACCATGAAGTTAACGTTCGTTGTTCTTGAATGCTTCCCGTCAGAGAGTGTGACGGGGAAGCTGATCTGGCCTAGCGGGAAGACCATTTCATTACAGAATCCAGACAGTGGATAATCAACTGGTTCAAGTCTCGCTTTGTCTTCATCGTCGAACTGGTTAAAGCACTGCTCATAGATGATGTCTGCTATACTCCCCGGGTCAATGAAGACGTATTCAGTTTCATAATGGCCGATGATACCGGTGATGACGATGGGTCGTGTGGCTCGAGGACCCCCGCGCACCACCGGGAAAATGACCTGCTGTTCTTGCCATGAAGGCTCATAAGGTCTCTTGCCTTTTTCTCTCGCGCTATACCTTGGTCCGTTGACCATGTGGGTCTCTAGGCGTCGGACTTTCTTGTGATTTCCCTCATCGTGGCGATGGAGCTGTCGTGTTTCTTTGCGCACGTTTTTCACCAAGTGGCTCAGCTTTCTACTCTTCAGCGCTCTCTCGATCTCTTGACGTAAGCTGTAACAATCATCTGTTAAGTGGCCCGTATCCTTGTGGAAATCACAATACAGGTTGGGGTCCTGCCCTTTTTTGTTCGTCATAGGCCTTGGTGCCTTGAAATCATGATTCTCCGTCATCAGCACCTCTTTTGGTGTTTTTATGAAAGGAGTCCAGTGCTTGTCTCTGTTGTCATCCCTGACTGCCTTTCGATACCCAATTCGATCAATAGTGTCTCTCGCATCTTCTCTGTGACGCGACCGTTCGTCATAACGAGATCGTTCACCATAACCGCTGGAGTGGTTGGCTTTCCACCCAGGGTTTTTGCCTTTGTTCCGTTTGTTGTCGTCGCGCGGGCGACCCCTTTAGAAAATCGATCTTCAGTACGATAACTGTTGTTTCTGGCGAGTGACTCTTCAGTTTGCGCGACTATCTTCGCGGCTTCCATGAGCTTATCCCATTCCTTGGGCATTCCATCTTTCCCGGTGATGGTTCTAATTAGGCTATCACAGCGGATGGCTTTCTTGAAATGGCAGCGCATGAGTTGTTCGCTTACGCCACCGATTTCCAAACACTCTTTGTTAAAGCGAGTGATAAAATCTTCCAAACCCTCGTTATCTCTGCGCCAGATATCTTCAACCTCGGTTGTGTCGCGCTGGTATCGTCTTTGTTGACTGAAGTGACTCAAAAACTGAGTCCTGAAATCCACCCATGATTTTATCTTTCCCGGAGGAAGGCTGTCGAACCAGGCGTGAGCAGCCCCCGTAAGTGTTTGGATAAACAGATGGCACCACATGGGCATATTCCATCCTCCCATGCAGCCCACGCTTGTGAAAACTCTGACGTGATCATCGGGATCAGTCAATCCATTAAACTTTCCGACGGTCGGAGGTAACTTCTCTCTTTTAAGCGGCGCCAGTGTGATCTTTGGAATGAACTTTGAATGTTCTACAGCTTCCTCTGGTCGATAGGCGAGGCGAAAGTCACGCTCTGCCTCTTCGGTATACCCAACGTGCTGCCTTGGTTTGTAGTACTCGTGATTTCTTTGTAAACGATTGGAGACCGAAGACTCCTCATCGTTCTCCCAAGTTGGATCATTTGGGTCAGTATCTTCCCATTCATTGTTCATGTTGCGCGGCGTGAGACGGCTATGAACTGGGCCTCTTTGAGTGCTTGACGGATCGTCATAATAGCTTTCTGTTTCTCCCCGTGTATCGCGCATGTCCTGCACGCTTAGTCTTCGGGTAGGGGGAGGTCTGTTGGCTCTTCCTTGGATATTTTGCGGTGGTGGCATCTGGCGCAGCCCGTGACTGGGGCCGGTTGGTGTAACCAAGGACGGTTCTGCCGTCAAGACTGCTTGTTGCGCGCTCAAGGATTGATACGCCGCGTTAATGGTGGCGAGTTGCTTGGCGTACCATGAGGCTGGGGTTTCGCCCTCTGGTAGCCCTTGGAGCACCGAGATGTTCTGAGGTGGAGCTGGGTTTGAAGGTCCAGCACCGTTGTTTCCTGGGGTAGTTGCTTGAGTGATGCGGGTGAAGCTCCCGCGCGGACCCCCAGTGTTGGCTACTTCGATTTCGCCGATTTCTTCAACGTGTTGGGGTTGGATGTTTTGATTATCCACCCCCAACGCTGCATTAGGGTTTGCTCCAAGACCAACAAACTCAGGAATGATTCCTTGACCAGCCATGATCGAAGGAAGAAAAACAACGAAAACTCAGAAAAAACAAAGAAGATGAAAAGTGTTTTGTAGAAAAAACCGGTGGGCGCCAATGAAGAAACACGGAACTAATTATAGGACTAATCAGTTTGGTTTATGTTTCTACCTTGATGGTTAATCTTCTTTATGGTTTCCTGAGCTCCTTAATGACTGGGGTTATCTGCAAAACAGAACACAGTTACTCGTTAAGAGGGGAATGTGGGGGTTTCCCTCTTAACCGGGCTCCGGCGTGAGAATAAGCGACTGCTTTGGGGAGATAATTAAGTATTAAGTGAGAGAGTAGAGGGAATGGAATGTTTAACATGTGAAGTGAGGTCTCTATTTATAGCCGGAGTAGTGTAAGAGGGTGTGGGCTGATGGACCTTGGGCCGGAAGGCGACAACATGGAGGATATGCTCCTTGTCTCACTGGTGTCGACCGTTAGTGGCTTCTAGGGGCTTTCTGGAGCTGGCGTAATGTGATTGGAGCCATGTGTCGCCGTTGTCGGCCTGACCGCCCTTCTGCCATCAGCAGGTAAGTGGAGATCGTGGGGCAGTTGTCTCTGCCTTATGATTGGTGCCATATAGGCGTCCTTAAGTACTTTTTGTCTCCTGCATGTCAGATGATCGTGGAGCACGATTGAGCAGAGCCAGAGGGACGTTGATTGACTCTTTTCTTCTGCCACTTGTACCTTGTGTACTATTTGGAGCAGCCTTGCGCTGCTTCCCTGCACGAGTCATGATGGGCACGTTAACTAACTCGCGCGGGGTTTAGGTGACTGAGTATTCTTTCGGCATGCTAAGTGTTGTTATTGGAGCTTCTTATTGTCTAGGTCTCGCGCGACGTAAAATAGAATATGGTGCAACTCGCGCGAGGTTAATGATAGGAAGTTTTTAATAAGGAGTATGGTCCCGCACGCAACCTTTGCGGAGGTTTGAGCGGCTTTTTTGGGACCATACCCCTTCACTTTTGTTTATCTGATCGTTGCGCTATTCATATCTCATCTTATATGAAGATTTAAATGTGACATATCTGTTATTTTTCATTCCAGTAATGAAATAAAGCATAATCCAGGGAGCACCAGTGAGACACAAAACAATAATAGATAAAATAATATCTATATGACACATAAATGTATCAATGTTCACCCTTGCAACTTAACGACGTTAGTTTTAACTGTTAACCAAATAGTCATGAAAGGCAAAAGTAAAGGGATCTAGGCTAACGACATTCATATTTATATCAATCTTGAGGGGGAGTAAAGCGATCTTGGTCAACTTCATCCATATTTAGATTATTCTCTACATTATTTTCTCCTTAATCTCAGCTCCCTCACCTCGATTCTTGTCCGTGTTAATTACTATTTACCTTGTATAGGCATTTTCCTCTTATTATCTAAGAAATATTGGATTTAAATAACTCTCGCATGATCATAGAGGCGCGCGCGCGAGTGGGGGGGGACCAATCGAATTTTTCGCTCAGTAGTATTACATATGTAGTTTTCATATAGAAATTTTTGGGTATATTCGTTTTCGCGCCCCCCCCCCCCCCCCGGGCGCGTTTTCGAAGGCAAGCTTCGCCACTGATAACACTCCCAACTTTTGATTTGTATACCAACACTCCCATCTTTCAACTTCTTGGCCGATAACACTCCCTAACTAATTGAACCCTAACACAGTTATTTTTTGCTAATGTGAGATCTGATGTGGACATTTTTGTTGACATGGCAGCTGGCATGACATTTTTTGATGACGTGGCAGCTGACATCAGCTAAGTGTGTTAGGTTTTGTTAGTTATGGAGTGTTATCGGCCAATAAGTTGAAAGTTGGGAGTGCTGGTGTACAAATTGAAAGTTGTGAGTGTTATCGGCCAATTAGTGAAAGTTAGAGTTATTTAAATCTAATATCCCATTATTTAATTCCTATATATATAGTTATAATTTACAAGTTTAATATACAGAACAAAACATTTGATACCATCGAGTTTTAGATATATATTTAATATTAGAGATATTGGATTTAAATAATCCCAACTTTTGCCAATTGGCAGATTACACTTCCAACTTTTGATTTGTACACCAACACTTAGGGCTGTAAACGAACTGAACGTTCAGCGAACAGCTCGTGAACTGTTCGGCGGGAAGTTCGTTTATGTTCGTTCGATTAGCTTAACGAACGAACACGAACAAAAAAATTTCGTTCGGTTACCTTAGCGAACGAACACGAACACAGGTCTCGTTCGTTCGACTGTGTTCGTGAACGTTTGGTAATATGTTTGGTTACGTTCGTTTGTGTTCATTTGATTATATTTAAAAATAATAAATAATAAACCTTTTATCTGAACATATCGAAAACTTGAAACCCTATTTTATTCTAAGTTAGCTAAAATTTGGACATTTTAAGACATTTTTTGGGATAATTATGTCTAAGTTAGTTAAACTTGTTTCATCGTTTGGTGGTGTAGTAGACTTCTTGTGTTTTGATTTATCATTTGATGGTTGTATTTAATTACTTATATCCAATGTTTAAGGTAAATGTTCGTTTGTGTTCAAGACCAGTGTTCACAAACTGTTTGTGAACAACTGAATTTCCTTAATGAACGAACACGAACATAAACTTATGTTCAGTATGCGTTCGTGAACAGTTCACAAAAATGTTAATTTCCTTAATGAACAGACACGAACATGGTCTTGTTCGTGTTTGTTCGGTTCGTTTATAACCCTACCAGCACTCCCAACTTTCAACTTATTGGCCGATAACACTGCCTAACTAACTGAACCCTAACCCACTTAGTTTTCCTGATATGGCATCTGACGTGGCCTTTTTTGCTGACGTGGCATACGATGTGGCATTTTTGATGACGTGGCAGCTGACATGACATATTTTATGATGTGGTAGCTGACATCAGCTAATTATGTTAAGGTTTTGTAAGTTAAGGAGTGTTATCAGCCAATAAGTTGAAAGTTGGGAGTGATGGTGTACAAATCGAAAGCTAAGAGTGTTATTTGCTAATTGATGAAAGTTGAGGTTATATAAATCCAATATCCCTTAGTATTATTAATAAACGGTCTCATATAATATTAAATACTCATCTAGACATTTTATATTTCAAAGGAAAAATTACAAGTTTTGTCCTTTATCTTTATACCACATTTCAGGCGGTGTCATTTTCAACGAATTTTGACAAGTTTTGCCCTTTGTAGGGAATTTTGTTGCATGTTTTGTCCTTTGACCCTAACCTAGTAAGATTTTCTTGTTAAACCTGGTCACATGCAAGTCACATGAGGGTAGTTTAGTCTTTATACATATAAAGGACAATTTTTGTAAATACGGATACATGTATAAATACAAGCCCTCAATTCTTTTTTTTTAATTCTTTACAAAAACTTATCTAAATCATCCAAAAACTTTACACATCCACAAACAAGTATGAAATTCACCATTACCAATTTTGATCAGAAACATATCAAACTCGCTAGCAAATCTTGATCAGAAACATCATCAAACTCTTCATCTCTCACTCTCTCTCTCTCTCTGAACTTCTCTCACTCTCTCTCTTCACAAAACAGGTTTCGGCATATCAAACTCTCTTTATCAACATCTGAACTCCTCTCACAATCTCTCTCTTCTCTCTCTAATCTCTCTCTATAACACAAGATCTGTGAATAATGGCAGTGGTTAAAAATAGCGACGAAACCATCACGCGGTTGTTCTCCGGCGACTCTGCATCTGCAATTTCCGGTGAGTTTGTGCTTGAACGGAGACTCTGCATCTGCATCTGCAATTTCCGGTGAGTTTGTGCTTGAACGGCGACTCTGCATCTGCAAATTTCCGGTGAGTTTGTGCTTGAACGACGACTTTGCATCTACAATTTCCGGTGAATCAACAAGCAAATGATCGGTACGACGTCGTTTAAAGGTTGTGCTTGAACGGAGACTGTGAATAACGACGATTGGGTGGACGGTGGTGCTTGGGTGTTTGGGTGGGGCGGCGACATAATGTTCAGGTTATCTGAAACTACATAAATGTTTGCTTAGTTTCAGTTGGGTAATAAAATGGGTTGTTTTTGTTTAATTATTCAGGATTAGGGGAAAATTGAAATGTGGTGTGTGTAATGGCTACTCGAAATTTTGAGAAATTGGCATCGATTGAAGCTCAGTTGAGGCTTTTGGTTCCTGGGAAAGTACAAGAGGATGATAAGCTTATTGAGTATGAAGCTTTGCTTTTGGATAAGTTTCTTGACATTCTTTAGGATTTACATGGGGAAGATATTAAGGTAACAGGTATGATTACTCGAATTCTTGTTCGATTTTGGTGGTAGATGTGTGGCGGCGGCTGATGGTTGTGGTGTGTGATGGTGGTGGTGTGTGGTGGGGTTGTAGAGAGAGATTGAAGAGAGGTGAGAGAGAGGAAAATCTGGTTGAGGTGGGTTTTTTATTAGAAAAATATTTTTTTTATTAGAAATAGAGTAAAATATATAAATAAAGTAAAAAAGAAAAATAAAAAGACTAAGATACCCTTGGGTAACCAGATTTAACAAGAAAATCTAACTAGGTTAGGGCTAAAGGACAAGACGTGTAACAATTTTCCCTATAAAGGGCAAAATCTGTCAAGATTCGTTGAAAAAGACACCGACTGAAATATGGTATAAAGATAAAGGACAAAACTTATAATTTTTCCTATTTCAAATGACCATCTTACACATTATTTACTCATTCTATAATATATGAAATATAAAGTTTATATATATTTGTTTTGTCTATAAAATTAGGTGTTACATTATTTACACACTACCCTCGAGGAGATAATACAACGAAATTTTATATACTTGCTTTTATTTAATTATAATTACTATATATCGCTATAATACAATTAACTGGTTAGAAAATTTATATAAAATATGAGAAAAAGTAAAATTTCTAATGTTAGAATATTTCAAGACTCAAATTAGAAAAAAAAATATTTTCTTACCTCTCAAAGGTTGCGCCTCTAAGTTCTAACCATTATATATATTATATATACTGTTGACGAACGACGATAAATAGTAACTTTATTTTTATAATAATATACAGCTTTTTTATTTTATATATTAAAATAGTTTATTATTATATTTACTTTTAATAACATATTTTTATTTTTAATTATATATTGAAGGACGACGAATAATAACTTTATTTTTATAATAATATATAGCTTTTTATTAATTTTAATATATAGCAATTTTATTATTTTATTTTATATATTATAATAGTTTATTATTATATTTATTTTTAATAACATATTTTTAATATTTTTTACCTTTCTAATTATATAATTATATATATATATATATATATATAGTGAGAAGATCATGCGAGAACCACCTCTTATTGCGAGAACCAATGTGAACACAACCAAAAATGCCTAAAAATAGCTAAAATTCACACAAATATTTTTTTTTATTATTTTTTATATAAAAATCGCTACTTTTCGAAGCAAAAAAAAAAAATTTAAAAAAAAAAAAAAATTTTTTTTGGCTAGATTTTTTTTTTTTGATTTTTTTAATTTTTTTTTAGATTTTTTTAGGTTTTTTGGGGGTTTAGTTTTTAGCTTGAGGGGGGGGGGGGGGGGTTAGGTTTTTTTTTTTTGGGGGGGGGGGGGTGGGGGTTAGGTTTTTTTAGCTATTTTATGTTGTGTTCACATTGGTTCTCGCGGTTCTCGCAATAAGGGTGGTTCTCGCATGATCTCCTCCTTATATATATATATATATATATATATATAGGGGAGGAGTTGGCTACAAAGCCTTGTTTTCCTACAAAGTGTAGGAAGCCTCCTACATGTGACATGTGGCAATCATAGTTTTTTTATCAAAAGGGTATTAGGGTAATTTCATTATTTATTTCAATTATGTATTTTATTATTAGATAACTAACTAACCAGAAATTTATGGAAAGTAAATATCTAATTATAATAGGCTCGACAGTTTCATTTTAAATCCTTCATTCCAGCATTCCAGCGATTTCAGTATATTCATCTTCTTTTTTCCCAACAACTTTTACTCATCAGAATTATGGCGTCAAATGCTATTATTGATTGCGGTGATGGTAATGTTTATTTGATACTGCAGTCTCTTAAACTTGATTTTCTCTTTTTGAGCCTGTTTTAGAGTTTAAATATTTTACATAACAATCACTTTGATGTTTCGATTTCTTGATATAGTGTTTTACCAGTAAATAGGCTCATACCATTGTGTTTTAAGATTTATCGTTGTTTAACTTAGTGTTGTTAATATCTCTGTCAATGAGTATGGGGGACGATTTATTGACATTATGTTTTACCAGCAATAGTCTAATACCAATGTGTTTAAATAATTATCATTGGACTAGGGTTTTGGAGTTCTTATGTTGCTATGTTTTAGAATTTCTGTGTAACATGTGTTTTACTGGTTGGAATACATGTAACTTGCTGAACCACAGTCACCATGTGTTTCAAAGTTGTCCTTAGCAATAGTTTCCCGTCGACGATCGGCAAGTACGGTTTTGTTGTTCTCATTGGTTGCCGTGTATTCGTTGGATTCCTGCGTGCGACTTGCGATTTACTGAACTGGCCCTTCTGTTTAGTATCTGTCTTCGCCTTTTTTGGTGGCGGGTCTACAAAATCATCATCAGAGTCTTGTTGATCTTTTTGTGTTATACGCGCTACAGCACATTCCAACATGTAAACGTTAAGTTAGAATCATAAAAAACAACACACGAGAAGCATATCTCTTAAATCATTGACTTTCTAACTTACCTGTTTGCACCAGTTGAAGATTCCGAACAGCAGCAGCCTTTAAGTTTGTTGGATCACGGACTACAACACACGAAAAGTAGATACGATGTTACTCTTTTACTTAACACATACTATTATTCTTTGATATAAAACGTATGGGATTTAAACCAACTGTCATCGCAACTTACTTTTTGGCACAGGTTTAATAATAGGCTCGTCCGCTCGTTTTGGATGCTCAGAGCCACACTTTCGGCACAGCAGCTGAATCTACATTAACATAAATGCACTTTTTTAAATAAATTATGACATTCCAATTCACCCCACCCAAAACACATTTACCTTCATTCACTAAACGCTGAACTGTATCTGGCTCATCCAATATAATGGGGTCATCAAAAGTGTTATTGTTGTTCTTATTGGAGATCCTTTTTTTGAGGATACGTTCACTCTTCCTAACTGAAATACAATTGTTTTTTAAATTTAAATATTATAACCTAGTTTAAAAAAAAAGAGAACAATATAAAACACAGAAACCATTAACACTTATAAAACACATAAACATTACAAATGGTAACACACAACCATTATACAATCCATAGGAAAAAAACAACCCAGTTACAATCCAACAACAGTTAAAAAACACACAATCAAAAACAATTTTTCAACATCAAACAACCTTAAAACACAACGACTATACACCCATTATAAACACACCCATTACCCACATTAAAACTGGTAAAATACACAAACCTTTTAATGTGTGTAATACCCAATTACGAACCCACTGATCATCATGAGTAGATGTAAAACACATCAACACTTGAACTATCAATCGATCAGAATTTTAAAACCCTAGCATACGAATATAGATATAAAACACACCTCTAGGTTTAGTCTGTTTCTTAGCAACTTTGGCCGCTTCAACAGGAGTGTTCATCTTCTCCAATGGGTTTGTGTTCTTGAATCGTTCCCCTGTTAACCAAAATACACACACCGATGAAGAACCACCACTTTCACAACACAATACGGAACTTAAAACCCACATACGCTTATATTTTTTAGCGAATCTCTTCTCATAATCCAGGAATCATATCTAATTTTGGATGAGATTGATTTTTCGGAGGATCGTTTAGAGAGAGAGGGAAATCGCGTGAATTGAGGGATTGTTATTGATTTGACGGTTTTTTGAGTGATTTAAAACACGTTCAATTACCAAACTACCCCTATTATATTAAAAGCCTCTATTTTTAAAAACACAGATATTACGAAAATGCCATTCATTTAATCTCAGCCATTAAACACACTGATCTGATGGTCCAGATCGCTTCCTACACTTTGTAGGAAAAACACACTTTGTACCCGAACCTCACCCTATATATATATATAGGGAGAAGATCATGCGAGAACCACATCTTATTGCGAGAACCGTGAGAACTAATGTGAACACAACAAAAAATGCCTAAAAATAGCTAAAAATCACACAAATTTTTTTTTTAATATTTTTTATATAAAAATCGCTACTTTTCGAAGCAAAAAAAAAATTTAAATTTTTTTTTTTAAATTTTTTTTTGACACTAAAAGTAGGGATTTGAGCATAAAAAATATTAAAATTTTTTTTTTTTAGATTTTTTTAGGTTTTTTGGGGGTTTAGTTTTTAGCTTGGGGAGTGGGGGGGGGGGGTTAGGTTTTTGGGGGTGGGGGAGGGGGGTTTAGGTTTTTTTTTGGGGGGGGGGGGTAGGTTTTTTTTTATAGGTTTTTTGGGGGTTTTAGTTTTTAGCATTTAGCTTGGGGGGGGGTTAGGTTTTTTTAGGTTTTTTTTAGCTATTTTAGGTTGTATTCACATTGGTTCTCGCAGTTCTCGCAATAAATGGAGTTCTCTCATGAGCCCCTCCCTATATATATATATATATATATATATATATATATATATATTGTCGATGAAGTATGATGAATAGTAACTTAAATTTTATAATAATATATAGCTTTTTATTATTGTTTTATTTAATATATTATAATAGTTTACTAAAACGAAGTTCTGCTCAAAATAAAGTATTTATTTGGTTTTACAAAATGATACGAGTGTAAACTAAACCGTTCTAATATTTTGGCTTATTAAAAATTATGCTTTATTTTCAAACCAAGTTTGTTTTACATTATCATTTGCTCGGTATCACCGTAACACAGAATGTCAAGAAAAACTACTCTATAAGTCAGTGGCGGATATAGAAAACCTTCATAGGGGTAACGTTTTAAAAGAAAGGGGTAACGAAATCGAAAAAACGTTAAAAAAACGTCAATTTTTTCCAAAATTTACACTACCGTCCGAACGCCAAGGGGTACCCCTATTCATAAGGTACATCCGCCCCTGCTATAAGTTATCGTGCAAAGCCACATGATTTACAACTTGTCAAACTAAAGAAGATTATACTTAATATGATAACTTGTTCAGAAAAAAATATTAATAATTGATAACAATCGATCAAAGCATATTAAATTAAAATTTAAAGATTCCTAATTGTAACGATCACAATATTATTTTTTTGAAAGATAAAGGTACATAATCATTAGTCCTAAATTAAACTATATTAAACCAAGTATATCCCATAACAGAAATTTAACCCAGATCTCTCTCAAAAAAACATAAAGCCTCTACAACCCATTAAAATGGTGATGGCTCACACAATATTCTTTAGAACAAGACATGATAAATTAACTCATTACTTAGGCTGTGTGTAGTGGGGCGGTATGCCAACACATGGCGCCCGAAAACGCCCAAGAACACCGAAACGCAGGGCGCTATCAATCGAAAATTTGGGGTGGCGCGATGTCTATAGCGGCGTGATGTGTGGTTTGTTTGAATTTTTTTTTTATTTTCTGGTTTTCCCCCTCATATATATTTAATGCTCTGTTTTTTTTGTTGCTGGTATATATCGAAGAAGAAGAGGAAGGAAGACAAGGAAGAAAAGAATTTTAGGGTTTTTAATTTATCGGCTTTGGGCTGGTTTTTTAATTTATGGGCTTTGGGCTGATTAGTGTAAGGTTTTTTGAAGTTTTGTTTTTTTATTTTTTCAGTCCAACTTTTTTTTTAGTGGAACCGGTTTTTTTTTAAGTGTAATGTTTTTATTTTTATTTTAGTGTAATGTTTTTTTAATTTAATGAAATGAATTTTAATTTTATAAAGTTAGAAAATAATTATTAAAAAATAGAAATTAATAATTGAGTAATGATTAGACGGGGGCTTTATGACTACGGGCTTAAAATGCATAACGCCCCATAACGCCCACCCGCACACGTGGCGCGCCACGTGTCGTATAACGCCCACAAAGGGGCGTTATCACTACACATGGCCTTATAACCATAAACAAAAGATTGCGGAATAGTGTCAGATAGCTGCTTGGCACTCCTCTATTGATTCAACCAATTTATGATTTTATCCCTGCTTTAAAATTATGATTTTGTCATCAGTTTAAAATTACGTTTTTGGCCCCAGTTCAAAATAAAATTATGCTTTTGTCCCCAGCTAAAAATTACAATTTTACCCTCGGTTCAAAATTATGATTTTGCCCCGTTTAAATTTACAATTTTACCTATAATTACAAACAAAAGATGGGGGAATAGTGTCAGGCAGCTGCCTGCCACTCTCTCATTGGTCCAACCAATTTACGATTTCATCCCCACTTTAAAATTACGATTTTGCCATCCGTTCAAAGTTACGTTTTTGCCCTTAGTTCAACATAAAATTATGTTTTTGCCCCCAGCTAAAAAATACAATTTTTCCCTCGGTTCAAAAATGTATTTTTCATCGTTTTTGTTTGTTTTACCCTTCAAATTACGATATTTCTACCAGTGTAAAATTACAGTCATGTCATCGTTTTAGTTTATTTATTTATTTATTTTTTTCTGACAAAACTGTGGTAGTGTTTTGTTTTAATTAGTTGACTCGGAGTAATTTTTATTCATGCCAGGCGGCTGCCTGGTACACGCTCATTTTCCTGAAAAATTACAATTTTGCCCTCAGTTTACAATTATAGATTTTGCTTCGTTTTTGTTTTTTTTAAGCAAAGGTATTATAATGTTTTATTTTAATTGGTTGACTCAATGTAATTTTTTTGAAATCGTGTTATGAGTAATATGTAAAAGTAACCGAAACACAAATATACATGTTATGAAAGATAAATATTCGGCTTAGTGGCCCATCAACGCGGCCGGGGCAAAATCTAGTTACTATACATATATATTGTTCGTGGGGAAGTATCTTTTCAGAAAAAATTAATGTGAAAAAAAAAACGATATAAAGGTAAAATATTAAATAGTTTATAATTATAGTCATTAACTATTATCTCTTTAATAATTAGATAAAAACATTTTATCTTACACCTATCTAAATTTATACTACACATATAAAAAATTACCCTACATATATCGAAATTCATCATACATTTATCATACACTTTATCCTATAAATATCAAAATTTATCGTACACCATAAATTACGTTTGTTTTGAAAAAAATATATTTTTCAAAATTAGTTATTAGTTGTAACACCTCGAAAATTCACGCCCTATAATGTATTGACACGTGTCATAGGTTTGAACGTGTGAAAGAATGTTCTAGAAGGACTAAAGTTGACAAACATGGAAAGTATGTGAAAATAGGGGTTCAAAAAGTCAACAAGGGATAAATATACTTTACAATAACCTTACATGATGCTCATATCTTCAAACGAATAAATCATGGATCATACGAAGCTAAATATGAAAGAAAGTGAGAGATTACAAACAACAGGGGTTAA
The DNA here is from genome assembly GCA_030545235.1 of Helianthus tuberosus. Taxonomy (NCBI): domain Eukaryota; kingdom Viridiplantae; phylum Streptophyta; class Magnoliopsida; order Asterales; family Asteraceae; genus Helianthus; species Helianthus tuberosus. Next base: position 13,407,304 of record CM060447.1, on the reverse strand, counting down.
ATGTGTCAACATGTTTAAAGTATACCTCTGAGTGACCTTTTAGCAAACCCGAAGCTTTGTAACGGTTAATTATGCTCACTATAATGCACGATATAAATTTCATAAAGTTTCGTTATCGTATGAGAAAGTTATGATCAAATTCGTATACAAGGGGTTAAAGCGTCAACGTTGAAAGGTTATGACTTTTCGGGTAATAACAAAGTGATCAAGGACTCAATAAAATGAGTATAAGTCTTGAAGCCCTTGTAAGTAAATGTGAAGGGGTAAAAATGCAAGAAATAAGTTTGGTTGACCCTTCGAAAGGCCAAGAGACAAATATGCAACAACTTGAAAATGTAAAACCTGAAAACAAAGCTCAGGCGGGCCGCGTAAGACATGGTAAAGTCTTACGCGGGCCGCGTCAGACCCCCAGTTGCAGAAAAAACGGGCAGCAACCTGTTTGAGCTTTTAAACCGACTTATAAAGGATATTTTCACTCCATGGGCGACCCCTAAACAGTCCTAGGCACTTAGGGACATCTGTGGATGATCCATGGCCGTTGCTAGGCTTGTGTGTCAATGATCTATGAGATTTTGAACACTATATATAGGCCCTTGTTGCAACCATTTGATCACACCTCATTTCTGCATTTCTGGAGCTTCCTGGAGCTTAAGAGCCGACTCTAAGCTTTCCTAATCGTGCATAGGACTTCAGTAAGTATGCTTAACCTTTCTTAGTTGAGTTTTTTCTTAGTTTTAGCTTAAAAGTCAAACCGTCGTAATTATTGTTTGACTTAGCGATTAATCATTAATGGTCCAGTGATTAGTCGAATTGAAAGTAGTTATAAGTTGGTAATCATGTGGGCATTAAACCCTTAAAAGGGCACCCTCTGATTCCCAATCTAACTAGACCATTTGTCGGGTCAAAGTTGACTAGAAAAAGTCAACAAAATGCTAATCTTCGAATTAAAGCATAATTAACAATGCAGAAGGCGTATAACCTAATTTATCACTCATATAACTTGGTAATAAGTATAATAACTGGTCTAAGCTTGTTTGATCCGACAATTTCCTGTTTAGACCCGGTTCGGAACCGAAAGTCGCAAAACTTTGACTTTTGCTTTGACTTCAGTTCTGACCCATTTTAGTATAATTTGGAAATGCCTTAGAGCTTCCTTAGGACCAGGCTACATGTTAGCATAACCCTCTGTGGTTGGTTCATTGATTATCCAATTCGTTTACATGTTTCCGTTAATTGCTTAATGTTGACCGTAATGCCCTTTTGACCATAAAACGAGGATTTTGGATATGTGAAAGGACAATAAACTTTGTTACTGATTTATAAACATGTCCCTAAAGTTTCATATCAGTTCGAGGTCCAGAATAGGAGTTATGCTAAATAGCGCATTTAAGAAGCTTTTTGTTAATTAAACGGCGCAATTAGCATAAAGCCTATCTAAACCCAAATTTTGTCACCAAAACTTTTACCCACTGATGTAATATAATATTTTGAGATTTTTAAAGATTTTTAATTATTTTTAACCTGCCCATAACCTAAGGTTATGGCGTTGATTCGGTAAATACCGATTATACCCTTTCGGTCATAAAATGAGTTCTACATAGTATTTTGACACCAATCCAATTGCTACTGATTTTATATAATAAATAAAGTATTTTGAACTTTAAAACATGATCAGAAAACTCAGATTTCCTGTATAACCCGGAAATCGCTTAAAATGACTTTTTACGCGTATTAAACGCATAGTTTGGGTTTAAAACCATTTTTCCATATAAGACTTATTATCAACTGATATGACCTATTAAAATAAGTTATTTTACTGATGTATTCGGACCCGAATCTCAGAACTTCATTTAAACTCTTTTATAACCTTTAAAATGACCAAAATACCCCTACAGGGCTTATTTTGAGATTAAACTCGTTTTGGGCATAATGGAAGATATCCTACTGATATCACAACATATTTAAGGCATATTAACATAGAAAACCTGTATATGACTCTTTGGGTTACTCGTTACGCACTTGTCGCGTTCGGATCGGCGTATGTAACTAGTTTACATATATTAGCCGAAACGGGTCAAACCATATCATTTTTATCTCAAAATTCAGAGTGTGTTTAAGTTACCCATATTAAACAAGCATACAAGCTTGTCGGGTCAAAACCACATTCTATTCCGGTCTTCGCTTAATCATGCGTTTTGAACCGTAAACCTTTCCTTAAAACTAACCGGTCTAAGTTACGACTTAAATAAGACCCGTTAGGAATCTAATAGGTTAATAAAACATTCATTCCAGATTAAGAGCCCCAGTAGAAGTACTTGTGCTTGCTGATTTGAATATATGGCTGAGTATAAATTGCATTGCTAGCTCAGGTAAATACTTTTAACTTATTTTCCCAATACGGGCTTGGGATACGGTATTATAATAATACCGCTTGGTCGGGTATTGAATGTTTAGTCGTATTGTGATTAAATTATTGAGGTAACCCGCTTTAATCTGTATTGTTTGAAATAAAAGCCTTTAGGGGTTAATGACCATGTCCCGGATATCCTTGACATCATTGTCTTATAAAATGGCCACGTCTTAAGCACGGGGTGTAGGCATACACTGAAAGTTGCTTAAAGGGAAACGGTATCTCACTCTCTTGTGGGCTTATACTTGTGGCGTGTCTGTTAATCTTGACTCGGTTTCTACATCGGGTCCTGAACGTACAACGAACTTGTAAATCTGTATACAAGATTATAAATATAACTGTCCCAAGTTATAAAAGATATTTTTGTGCCTGGTGCATCTAAATCAATTTTCTTAAACTCTTTTTAAAATGAGTCGGTTGATTGTATTTACCAGTGAAAACTGACGTATTTTTCCAAAAGGTTAAGTGACAGGTACTGAACGTAATTGGCTGGAAGCTCAGGGTGTTAATAAGGAATCTTGCAAGTTCTAGGCGTCTAAAGTCTGTTGAACAATGTTTATGTTTTAAGATCCGCCTGTGGATCCTTTACTTTCCGTTGTAATACTTTGATATTACTTTATATTCGGATTGTAACATATTTATCATTTGCTTCCGCTGTGCATTTAAATATTGTGTTGTTTGACTATGATGATATCAATTACGTCACGATACTCCCCTACCGGGCCCACCGGTAAAATGTGGAAAGTCGGGGTGTGACATTAGCTTAATATAGTTAACTAATTTTGGGGAATACAATAATAAATTAGTTAATAATGTAAATTTACTTACAAGTCCTAACGATAACATTAAATACAAAAATTAAAGAGGGTGTTTTATTGGTTTAACTATGTTCTTTTTTTTTTTCTTGCAAGTCATTTTTATCTTATTTAAACCCTTGACTATCGTTGATAAAACAAATAAGTTTTCCATTTTTTTTGGACGGCTAAATGTTACACTCTTTGTGCATTGAACCCACAACTTCCCCGTCCCATTAAACACTTAGAGAATTACCAAAATGACGTAGTTTTGATTGGTTTTGCGTGTACGATTAGATGTCTAACAGCACCGTATTCACTTTCCTCTCTTATTTAATAGATTAAAATATTTTTTGGGCATTCACATACTAATTAAATAATGGCTTTTACGTTGATTCAAAAATTTATAACTTTAAGATTAAAACACAAATCATCCTTCGATCATGTGCTATCTAACAACTCAATACAACACATGACCTATGTATTTGTGATAACAAATTGTTAGGTATATATTACTTAGCACTCACATGCATGCCGTTGATTTGAAAAGAGTCAGTATAGGGTTAGTTAAAGTAATTAAAACAATACTACTGCTCAAGCCTTAAGAACTTCAAGGTATTTATATTTAACTACTAAAACAAATTTAATACTGCTCAAGCCTTAAGAACTTCAAGGTATTTATATTTAACTACTAAAACAAATTTAATACGAGAAGTGACACGAGTAACAAACCGGGTAATCAACTAAACCAAATACGTGCTAGAATATCAACCAAAGTAATAAACAATATTATTTGTGGCCAACCCAAAACCAAATAATAACTTCAAACAAACAAATAAATAAATACGAAAACAAAACTATTTTCTTATTCTTGTTGCTGTTGTGCGAATCAATCAACGCCAACAATAATAATTTTTTGTTTAGACTTTGGAAACTAAGTGGCGGCTGGTATTTCTAATTCCTTTTTCTTGATTGATTGGTCTAACACACACAAAAAAAAAAAAAAAAGGAAGGCCGCATGGTGTGGGGACGCCCTCCCTGTCCTCTCCGTCACCCCTCCGACGCTTGTGTCGGGCCTCACACACACACATATACTGAGGCCCATCCACTTTAGCCTCATCCCTACAACCGCTTAAAGCAGATGCCAACGTGACGGATCATCCTTTGAGAACCACCCTCCTCCACACCCCATAATCTAATACTTTGTGTTTAGTCCTAATTCCTTGTGCGACGGTAACATTGAGTATCGGAAGAGAAGGCGACGAGGCTTGTCTCGGCAACACAAATAACACAAAAAAACAACAATAGTAATAATAATATGCAGAAAATTAATAGGATGAACACCGAATACTTACGTGATTCAATTGCGGTATACAATTTGCGTCAACAGGTGCTTTTCGGTAACCAAATTACAAATACAAAGATGGCGTACAACTATAAATAGGGAAAATTAAGGGAACAATTTTTTTCTCCTTGTAACTAATAAGAGGCTAAAATAAACCCATTAGGCTAGCCGAGCCTAATGGGTCTTCCGTCGCTTGGAAATAAAGCGACTCAAAGAAATGGTCCGGGCTTCACTATGGATCCAAACAAAAGTCAATAGCGAATTGATGATGGATTACGTACTGTCTGTAATAATATCTATATCATCTAGTTAACTTTCATTTTATTTTGGATTTGCAACAAATACTTTTCGTGTAATAATTAATGGGTTAATTATGTTTCTTAATGTGGTTAATTAGAAGATTAGGGATATATAGCATAGTATCCGAAGCTAATTTTCTTCTTACACACATGTAGGTATGTATCCATGCATGTATGTGTGTAACTGTGTATGTTGTATGCATGTGTGCATCGCTGACCCAAGCCTTAGTTTTCTAAAGACATTGTTTCGATTAATAGAGAGGAGAACTGTCACAACTAAAAAACAAATATTTGCCATGATCAAATTTGTAGCAAATGCCCATTTTGCTACTGATCATGTGATGTTTGGGAGGATATACCTTAACTGTTAATAAACATAACATGTAGCCATAATTAGGAACAACATTCGAAATACGGATAACGGAAGGAAAAACAAAAGATAAAATGATTCAATTCATAAATGAAGATATTATATATGCTAGTTCGTGTCTTATGAATATGAACCTTAATTGACTGTTTATTGATATATGAACGAAAATAGGATGATATTAACCGGGAAGTTTTGGAGGGAATATTATTAGCGCTAGCAGCAACTCTCAAACCTCAAAATTAGTTAGAAAAAGAATAGTTAATATGGCAGGTATAGCTTCATTTAAATTGAATGCTTGATTTATATAAATAATGACACAACTATTCGAAATTATTTGGCGACCTAGCTAGCTAGATTCCACACAGATATGTACGATATGCAAACCAGCTACTATATATATACCTTCCATTTGCTAATAACAACCCGCATCTCGATCTTCCCTTTCATAATCATATCTATTTCTTGTCTTCAAGACATGGGCCTTAGCGATAAGTATTTCTTCGTGAAGGTGACTGGCAAAGTGGTGGTGCATGCAAAAGATCCATGGAATGAGCACTGGTTACCTTTTACCAACTTGGATCTTCTTGTGCCACCTTTTGATGTTGGCTCTTTCTTTTGCTACAAGAAACCCTCAAATGGCAGTTTCTCCAACAAGCTAAATATACTCAAGGCTTCCTTATCTCGAGCTCTTGCACTCTACTACCCGCTTGCCGGTGAGATCCAATGGAATGCAGCGGCTGGAGGGAATCAAATCCGCTGCAATAACCGTGGTGTTGACTTTGTTGAAGCGGTTGCAGATGTGGAGCTCAAGGAACTCAATTTGTACAATCCAGATGAGAGCATTGAAGGTAAATTGATGCCCAAGAAGCTGCATGGGGTGCTTGCCATCCAGGTAATTTCTTATTAGTTCTAGTCAACATTTTAGTTATTAAACATGTAACATAACAATATTAAAAAAAGTCATGTATGTTTGTTAGGGGAGTGATGGTGGTCACTATGATAGAATTCTATCACTCACAATATCCAATCAACTCATGCCATGTCATCACCCACTATTCTATCACTCACAAGCATTTTGTAGTGGCGGTGGTCATCACTAGTGATATAATTCCATCACTCACAAATTTTTTTAATTTTTTATTTTAAATTAGAAATTAACAATAAACACTAAAATTATAAATTTTATTAAAATTAAAACATACTAGTTCAATTTAACATACTAGAAAATATTTTAGGCTACAATTTAAAAAAAAAACATACTCCTCGTCCGACTCATGAAACTCCAAACCTAGAGAACCTACTAGTTCGATTAAATCGTATCTCAACCGAGAGTGAGTTTCTTCATTACGCAATTCTTGTTGGATATTTTGTGGAACTTGAACTTGTGTAGGAGGATCCGGCACCCAATCCGGGGATATTGCACGTCCGTCTTCTTCGATTATCATATTGTGCAATATGATACATATGTTATGTATTGCTTTCTTGTTCATCGCACGAACCGGTCGGTGTAGTATACCCCATCTACCCTTTAACAAAATAATCGTTCATTAACACTTCGTTGGCACGTATACGAGCACGGTTTACCATCTTCTTCTTTGGGCGGGACAAACTAGTATCAAGTTCGTTATACACCGACACAAAATATTTTAGCGTCTCATTGTCGGAAGACGACTCGGTATCGCTATCGCTAGACATCGGAAACGTCGAATCCGTAAGGAACTCCATTTGAGAAAGATGTAAATTGTGTGAAATGGGTTTATTTTTTGGTGTGTGTAAAATGGTTTAAAATGGAGATATATATAGAAAAAAGGTTTAAAGGTTATTTTTTTATTTAAGTTTACCGTTGAATAACGGTCATAAAGGAATAAACAAACGGTCAAAACACAGCCCAACGTTCGAATTTTGTAATCTTCAACGCGTGATTGTTTCAACGCGTTACAAATATAATGCGTGATCATATATGTGGCGGCGGTGTGCGTTATTTTTCCACGCGTGACCGGACGTCCATCACGGACCGCCCCGCCCCGCCTCACCTTATATATCAATTATCAAACATGTAACACAAAGTGGTCCGTATATATGATGATCCTCAATCAAATGTTTTATTAAAACGTTAATATCATGTATTTGTATTTGGTTTCTTATCTATAAGGGTGTCCGGGGCGTACTCGGGGAGTGGCCGCGGTGACCACTTTCCCCGATCGGGAACACCGCCGCCATCCCTGCAGTGACCCAATTCGGGGAGGGTGGTCGGGGGGAGTTCACCGAAGAAGGGGAGATGATATGGTGGGGCCAGCCGCAATTTCAACCAATCATTGATTTTTTTTTTTTTTAATAAAAAAACAATTCCCCTAAGAGGGGAGTGCCGCCATCAAATTGGGGTGCGAGGGGAGTTTAAGAGGGGAGTTGACGTGGCATAACCTGATTGGGTGTGCGTAAGAGAGGGGACTCCCCTCTTAGGGGAGTGCCCCCCTCACCCTAAAGAAATATATTAATATGAATCAATTCCACTGATTTTAATAGCATTGTCTACCATAAATTATAGGTTACGGAGTTAAAATGTGGAGGCATAGTGATAGGGTGCATGTTTTATCACCGGGCAGCTGACGGGTACTCAGCCAACATGTTTATCTCATCATGGGCGGACATAGCTCGATCCAAAACCCCATCTATGATACCCTCTTTTCAAAGGTCCATTCTCAATCCAAGGTGCTCAACCACTTATTCACCATCAATCAATGATGTGTTTTCTTTATTTGAACCACCAACAAAGCAAGACAATGATGGAGACAATATAAACGGTGATCATGCACTCATTAGCCGCGTATATTACATTGAGGGTGATCAGCTTAGCAAACTACAACTGTTGGCAAGTGAAAACGGTAAAAGGAGGTCAAAGCTAGAGGCATTCACCTCCTTCTTGTGGAAGATAGTTGCATTGAGCATGAAAGACTCGGGTAACCACAGCAAATTATGTAATGTGGCTCTTGCGGTTGATGGACGGAGTAGGTTGAGTGAAGGAGATGGAGAAGAGAAACAAAAACTAATGGCTTCTCACTTTGGCAATGTTCTATCAATGCCATCTGGGTCGAAAAGATCACAGGTAAATAACTTATTTAATGTTTAATTAGTTTCGTTTGTAAAAGCTTATATCGCGCACTCTTGGTAAATCATTTAGATGAATGCATAAAAAAACGTTATCCGCTTTACAGTAAAATACTCTAATGAGAAACACATGTTTTGTTCTCAAGTTCTGAAACCCAAAACTTAAGTATTGAGTAATTTTTTTTAAGTTAAAAGCCTTTTCATATTATGATTAAGTACTTTTTAATAATAGAATGTTTTGGATTGCTACAAGTTATTTAATTTGTCATTGAAGTAATCCTTCAAGCTAAAAAGTGTAGTGATCATATTATGTCAAACCACTAATAGCACAACACACATTAGGCTTCTTTTTCTCTTCGATTTCATAAATTAAACAAGGTGCCCCAATAACTTCAATATTTATTTTAAGTTAGTTAAACAAATAAATAAAAGTAAACATCCTTAAACAAATTAACAAGAAAAATATTACTTAAAATAAAAAAACCTAAAAATAAAAGTAAAAACTCAAACATAAATAAGTAATCAGAATGCTGCTGCCCCAATTTCATGTTGTATCTGCCAATCTTAGTATCCCTAGTTACATATGTTGCAAGTAAAATGGTGGAAAATCTAATTGACTTTGATTTTGAAACATTAGGAATTGAAGCAGATGTCATTGAGCAATATAGCGACGGAAGTTCATGAGTTCTTGCAAACAGCCACCACGAAAGACCATTTCTTGGATTTGATAGACTGGGTTGAAGAACGCCGCACATTGCCGCTAGTAGCAACAACATTTGCTAGCAAAGAAATGTCGGTGATGGTGTCATCCGGAACACGATTTCACATTATGGACAAGATGGATTTCGGGTGGGGTAAGGTGGTGTTTGGATCATGTCATGTCCCAACTGGCAGGCAAGACTGTTATGTGATGACATTACCTAGTCCAACCAGCCACAATGATTGGGTTGTCTACATGCATTTGCCAATCACACAAATGAACTACATTGAGTCCCATGCTGGGCACATGTTCAAGCCCTTGGATTCTGTTTACCTCCAGATTTAACATGTTTATATGTTCTGCACACTTATATTGGTTTGATTAAAAAAAATGTTCGTTGTTATAACATTAAATAAAACAGTTCTTATTTCACTTATTTTACATACCCCGAACCACTCAATAGTCGCCGTTTCCTCAACTAATTCTGTCAGAGACACAATATCAAGAACAATAATAGATGAAATCACTGGATAACCAGAAATATGTTCACGATACAGCAAATAAAAAGAACAGCACACTTATTGAACACAAACAGCCGCTGAAGATCTTCTTTCTGATGATTGGCGGCTGCAAAGGATCAAACAGCAACACAGGTAGGCTCTCGAACACAGGAACAGGCTTTCTAATGTTCTAGAGAGCAGTGAAGAGAGGCTGCAATTGTCGATGTCCAAAGCCGGGGAGCGGAGGAAAGATAAAGGCGAGGGAACCCTAGGACGAGCCCAAGAGAAGTCCAGCAGAAGCCCAAAGAAGCAGCAGCCCAAAAAAGGAAAAAGGCCCAACCGAAACCTCACAAAAACACAAGACAAAAAAGGAAAAGATATGAGAAATTGAATTGAAAATATAGATGTTTTATATATTTTAACACCCCCCCTCAATTCAATGCTTGAAACAATCAAACATGTTAATGAGAGAACAAACCTTTTCATGCGGACCTATAGATAGGCCTTTTGTGAGAATATCGGCAGCTTGATCCTTTGTTTTGATTCCCACCGTTTGAATAATGACTTTAGATATCTTTTCTCTTAAAAAATAAAGATCTATTTTGAAATGTTTTGTGCGTTCATGAAACACGAGGTTGGCTGCTATTGATATAGCAGCCGTGTTATCACAAAATAACTGAACGGGCAGATTGACATCAACTTTCAATTCCTTTAATAAATTGGAAATCCACATAACTTAACATGTCGCAGCACACATCGAACGATACTCTACTTCGGCAGAAGATCAAGAAACGGTGGACTGCTTTTTACTTTTCCATGAGACTATATTATTTCCTAGGAAAACACAGAACCCAGTAATAGACCTTCGAGTCCCCAAACATTTAGCCCAATCTGAGTCAGAGAAGGCCTTCATTCCCAAAGAGTCCCCTTTTGCAAAAAGAATTCCTTTGCCAGGGGTACCCTTTAGATATCTTAACAGCCTTATCGCAATTTTAAAGTGAGCTTGAGTGGGAGAATGCATAAATTGACTGAGAAAATGTACATGATATGCAATATCCGGTCTAGCGTGAGAAAGATAAATTAATTTTCCAACTAGTTTTTGATAAACAGTTATGTTAGTTGAAGGTTGATTATTTTTTTCACACAAATGGTTTAAAACATGATTGGGTTCCATGGGGTAACTAACTGGTTTACAACCAGTCATACCAAATTCAGCAAGTAAGTCCAAGCAATATTTTCTTTGAGTTAGGCATACGCCAGCTATATTTTTAACAACTTCAAGACCCAAAAAATATTGTATGTTTCCCAAGTCCTTTATTGAAAATTTGGACTTTAGTAACAATTTGATTTCATTAACCTGTTTAGGACAACTACCAGTTATAATAATGTCATCTACATAGACAAGAAGAATAATAAAACTAGAGTCTTTTGTCATAGTAAACATGGAATGATCACACTTACTTTGTTCAAAACCTAGATCAAGGAGAACGGAAAAGAGTTTTTTGTTCCACATCCTAGGCGCTTGTTTTAAGTCATAAAGGGACTTTTTTAATCTACAAACTTTAGTCCCATTAGATTGATCATAACCATCGGGCAAACACATATAAACTTCTTCATTGAGCTCACCATAAAGGAAAGCATTATTAATATCAAGTTGGAATATTTCCCAGTCAAAGTGGACAGCTATAGACAAAACACATCTAATAGTGACCATTTTTACGACTGGTGAGAAGGTGTCAAAGAAGTCAATGCCTTCTTTTTGGCTAAAACCTTTAGCGACAAGTTTAGCTTTATATCTTTCTATTTCACCATTAGATTTGTACTTTATTTTATATAACCACTTACATCCAATAGCTTTCCTATTAGGAGGTAAGTCAACAATTTCCCATGTGTTATTTTTATGTAAAGCTTCTATCTCTAAGTTCATAGCATCAACCCAGTTACTATCAGTTTTAGCTTCAAAATAGTTTTTTTGGTTCACAACTTTTGTTAAGGACAGCAGCAAAACACATCCCTTCAGGTGATAAGTTAGCATAATTTAGGACATTTTCTAGACCATATTTAACCTTCCCATCTACCACAAAATCATCAAGTTTAGCAGGAAATTTGATATTTCTAGAAGATCTCCTAAGAGTAGTGCTTGGTTGATCCTGAATTCCTCCCTCAGAATTGTTGTTGTCCTCATATTCAGTGTCATGCTCAGCCCTGTCTGGTCCTGATTCGTCACTACTGGGTTGCTGATTATCAGCCATCCCTAAAGTAGCACTTGAATCAGTCGACTGCTCAGACCCATGTCCTGATGAGGTGCTTGTTTGAATATTCTCATCATTGGGAGTTTGGTCAACATTAGGGTTTTGGGTGTAGTTTAAATCAGATAAATCAAAAAAGTTTAGAGTATTAGCCTCAGAAAAGGTATCAAGATCAATAGACATTTTTTTCTTTAAAAGGAAAAACGGTTTCATAGAACCTGACATCCCTAGAATAGAACATCACTTTTTGATCAAGACTCCAAAGTTTATACCCCTTTTTCTCATTTGAATATCCAATCATGACACATTTTTCAGCATGTATGTCAAATTTATCAGGGTTATTTAACACAGTGCTAAAACAAAGACACCCAACCACCCTAAGTTGACTTAAAACAGGGGCAAAACCAAACACTAGATCATACGGAGACTTCCCATTTAAAACAGATGAAGGGGTCCTGTTAATCAGATAAGCAGGAGTTAGAACACATTCAGACCAGAATTTGAGAGGAAAACCCCTTGAAAAAGTAATGTTCTAGCTACATTTAATAGATGTCTATGTTTTCTTTCAACGACCCCATTTTGCTGTGGGGTATAAACACATGAAGTTTGATGTAGGATACCATTTTCATAGCAGAAATTATTCATTTGTTTATTAATGAATTCTGTTCCGTTGTCACTTCCGAATATTTTAACAGGTTTACTAAATTGAGTTTTTAGCATATTATAAATGCCTTTAATATAGTAAAAAATTTCATCCTTTGACTTCATGAGATATACCCACACAGCTCTAGTAAAGTCATCCACAATGGTAAGAAAGTATCTAAAACCATCCCTACTTGGAACTCTATAGGGACCCCAAACGTCTAGATGAACTAGATCACCTAATAATTTTGTTTTGTGGTCACTTAAGGGAAATGGTTCTCTATGTTGTTTAGCCCTATGATAAGTTTCACAAGGAGCTGGCTTAGAGCTAGTTTTAATTTTTAATTTATTTTTTAAAACATGCAAAACTGGTTGAGTAGGATATCCTAACCTAGCATGCCAGAGATTAACATCACAATTAGCATTACACACCTTATTCGAAACAGAAGCACTACCACAAAAGTAAAGGCCATCAAACTGATTACCAGTCACCAGGACTTTCTTTAGATGAGAATCCTGAATATAACAGTTATTTTCATCAAAATAAACAGTAAGCTTACAATCTCTAGCAAGTTTATGAACAGAAATTAAGTTAACACAATAATTGGGAACAACTGTAACATTCTAACCCGATTTCTACTTATTTTATTAAATGCGGATGATTGGTCCCATTTTTCTATTTTAAAACATAGAACTTATACGTTTGAGTTAACTAATAACCCAGACGACCCGACATAACGGACTATTACACTTAGTCACAGTTTAAAAGCATTAAAGTTCTAAACTCGAAAACTTTGATGTGCATGATCATGCTTCAACCTTTTCATAATCCTCTCCAAAGAGTTAGCAGTTTAATAGTGTTGGGTTCTTCACGTGCTTGGTCGTCCGTCTGGTTCCCACCTTTGCGAAAGCCTATTATAAACAATAAAAACAATTAGTGTTTAAGTTAAACGGTCAAACGCTTAGTAATAGAAACATTTGAACAAAAACATTAAAAAAATATATAATTTTTTTTTCAGCCCCGTCACCCGGCCGTGTCAGGTTTCCACCCGGCCATGACAGCTAAACATATAATTTTTCACAGAACCTTCACCCGGCCGTGTCAGGCGTCCACCCGGCCTTGTCGGCTCTGCACGTTTATTTTTCACCCATTTTACATCCAAACCTATCCAAACTCATTCAAACTTGTTTTAATCGCTTGAGGTTCATACCTTAACATATTTAAACCATAAACCATAACCCGGAATTACAATTTTTATGTTTCGCCCACCCGTTACCCGGTTCGCGCATATGTTTATTCGACTCGTTATGAGGTTTAAGCACTTAAGCTTAAATCGCCGTATATTTTTCGTACCCTCTATTTTCACACTAAGACTTTCATTTATCTATTAACACAATTTCATTTGTGATGGGTTATTATAGGAAAACATTTATATTCCGACTTTACCCTCAAGTTTGACGTTTTACAAAAACGACCCGTTAAGAGACATTAACCAAAAAGTCTTCGCCTCCCATTTTTATGTTACCAAAGACTAACCCAAATATGGGATTCATTATTATTATTATTATTTTTTATCTACCCTTAGGGGTAATTTGCCCGATTTATCATTCGGGAACGTTTTAGTCAAATATTCACATAGTTTGACATATCTGTGGCTCTAATAGACGTTTTAGTCTAATGTCCACCCTTGACTCGACCGAATCTAGTCGGATCGTAAGTCCTCACCGAGAGCCTAATCCATTTTACATAGCTGGCGCAGTTCAAAGTCATGACACATTTTCAATACCTTGCAAATTCTTTTCACTAGTCACAGCAATACTTGCCCGTAATATAAGCCTACCTGTAAGTATGTGTAACAACTCTCATCAAAAATATTAATTCTTATCTTATTCTACCCAATAGGAAACCCTAATTGAGACCCCCAAGTAATCCTGCATAAACCCTAAAATTTTCAGAACAATCGGAATCAAGATCAGGGCCCCTAAAACTCAGGGGGGGGGGGTGTTTCCTAGTTGATATTATCAACACAGTTTTACGTGTAATTCAAATTTGAACGAGAGACCAACTCACCTGAGCTAATGGGACACGGGGCTACCCTATGGTAAGGTGGTGCCCCTCGCGCCACGCGACTGCCTCGTGCCACGCGAGGGGGCTGTTTTCCAGATATAAATAGAGGGGTGTGGGACTTGATTTCCTGCGTTGGTTCGACATTAAAACTTATTTCGTACGTTGAGTTATCATCTGTTTACTACGTAACACACACAATCACGAAACGCTGCCGCGATAACAGGGTAATAACTCGATCGCTACTACGATTCAATGTTCGATCGATTAAAACTATCCGATGAATGTTTAAGTGCTGCTCAAATTAGGGTTATACTTTGTCATTCATCGTAAATTCGATGGATGTTTAAGTATTGCACTTTCTCATTTGTTGTGAGGGTTTAATCTCGTGAGTTATCGTAAATGCTGTATTAGTTACTGACCTAGTTCGTGTGCATGTTATTTAAATTTAGGTTACAAGGCTAATCAGTAGGCTAAACTCTGCCCGTATAAATCTGCAATGTGAGTCATTCTCTTTTTATCAAAAGTATTTTACAATACTCCATTTTCAAATGTTATAATTACAGGGATTAAGTCATGGTTATCTTAATCACTGGCTAGTGGGGTATTGTGCACATTACTAATTTCTCACGGTTAGGCTAATAAATCATAACAGTGATAAACGTCACTACTTGGGGAAAGACCCAATAGTGGTATGACCATCGTCACCAGGTGACACGACGCCAGATAAAAATAAGATAGAAGCCATTGTAATCGCTCTTATGCTGTAATTGATAACTAATGTGTCGTTTTACATACTTGAATGACTCGCCAGCATTTCCCCGCTGATAAAATATTTTTAAAACATGTTTCAGGCGACGTGCTGTAAATCAAGGAAAACGTGCTATGGAGCACTAATAAGCTTGAAGAGGTGGCTCAGTTAAAATGAATAAACATGTTTTAATAAATCAGGGAATTTACTTATGAAATTCCTCTATTGTAAGATAACGGGGTTTATCCCGAATGATGAAATAAAATATTTGGGCATTTTTGAGTTTTAAAACGATCCTGTAAAATCTTCCGCTGTCGCATCATAGATACCACGGGTTCCTGTCCCGCGGCTCCTGACCGGGTCAAACCGGGGCTAGGGCCGTGACAGGAAAAGGTGGTATTAGAGCAACTGAAAGAGCCACTGATTTAAGCCAAATTAAGTATTTAAAAATACTTAATTTTCCTAATTGCCATTCTGTGATTATGTGATTTTATCTTAACTATCTGTTAATTTACAGTATGGGTAAGCAAAGAATTTCGGACATCTATCATAAATTAGATAGTTCACCGAAAGATAAGGGAATTTCATCCCAATCAAATTCCTCCAGATACTCAGCAGATACTGAGGAAGGAATA
The DNA here is from genome assembly GCA_030545235.1 of Helianthus tuberosus. Taxonomy (NCBI): domain Eukaryota; kingdom Viridiplantae; phylum Streptophyta; class Magnoliopsida; order Asterales; family Asteraceae; genus Helianthus; species Helianthus tuberosus. The sequence goes on along the minus strand of CM060447.1, from coordinate 13,391,439 downwards.
TTTGTTCGTAAGGCACAGTATGAGAAACCACTTACCCCTAATAAAAGAAGTTTGATTATTAGAAAAAGTCAAGAGAAAATGAGGAAGTCACAAACAAAAGAAGTGATAATTAAAGAAACCCAGGGAACAAGTGATAAACCACCATGGGAAGATGAGTTAGATGAAAATGGGCAAATCTCTACATGTTAGCCACTGTAGCAGTAAATGTTAACCTTTAGACTATCAACACCCCGAACCAGTATTAACACCCATATTATCCATAAGCCAGAAACTTTAATTTAATAAATAACCACTAGTATATTTCAAAGTTTGGTTGTACTAAAAATAAATATTTTGTTTCAGTAAAATGGTTTATTAGATATTTGTAATTAATATTAAAATTCTAATTCCATTTTGTGATTCTGTGAAAATTTAATTTACAAACTTTTAACCTAGAATTTTGTGTGTTTCTTAATAAATGCCAAACAGCATGAATGAATTATCTAAAGCCCTTGAGAATCTCAATCTCTATCCTGTGAAAATAGAAGTTTCCAGAGATTTTACTGGTTACTTGGCCGATGTAGAAGAACCTATGGAATTTCAAGCTCCACCTCTGGAGAAATAAAAACCTAAGAAAAGAAGAAGATTTGTGGGCTGGAGGCGTGTACGCAGAAGGAAACCAACAACTAGGAGAATTCCCAAGATAGAGAATCCTATGGATAAAGGAAAAGGGATAGAAATTGAGAAAGATTCTAGGCAAGCAAGGATGGAAATAAGGGAAAGTTCTAGGCAAGCAGAGGAATTGCCATTACAAGAGGAACTGGACCACATACTGGCAAGCTGTGATATCCTTAGACCTATCAAGACAAACCTTTTCCCTTATCCTGCTGAAACCCAACTTCCAATAAACATGGAACCAGCCATCCCAGAACCTTTAATCCACACCCAACCTCTAAGAGAAATGGACGAATGGTGGACCAACGATTGGCAGTTTCAAAACCTCCTAAATAATCCCTATACCTTTTTCCCTCAGTTCGACCCAGAACCTGCACCAAACCCACCAATGAGTAATGAAAACTTAGCTGAACTTCACCATTTTGGTGAAGAACTAATGGATGCAGGGAATAAGATTCGGGAGATAGGGGAACAAATTTCCTGGAAATACGACGAGAGGGAACATCGTTTCTGAGATGCCAGCAGACTAGGGATAGTGGGGGTTGTGAAACTGTGTTTGTATAATAATAATTGTAATAAAAATATAAGTTTGTAAAATAACTTAAAAATAAAACTTTTGTAAGATAACCAGTTTGTACGGATGCATATTATAATATATATAAAATATTGAAAGTCGAAAGATCGACAATTTTGGCTATATTTGTTTACATGATTATGTGCAAATATTTTGTTGTGCTTGGTTATTAATTATTCGATACTAATTACTTATATACCAGATGGCACACATTGATAATGAACCCGTTAATGAAGTGAATCAATCTGAGCATATCAATGAAGATCAATTTCTGAATAGGCAAGATATTGAAAATATCGTTGCTCAGGGAATAGCCAATGCTATTCCAGCAATAATTGCTGCTGCTCAAAATCCAGTTGAACTTCAAATTATTCCTAGCAAACGTACCCATGAGGACAACTTCAGTAATAGTATAAACGGAGGCGGCAATAACAATAATAACAATAATGTACTGCAAGCTCCAATTCTCAAAAGAATGAAAGCTGCAACACCTGGTTGCACCGACAAGGAATTTCTTGCCTATAAACCAGTTGAGTTTGCAGGTAACGAAGGAGCGACTGCATCGCTGCGTTGGTTAGAGAAAACTGAGGCAATAATTATGATAAGTAAATGTGCCGATGACAACAAGGTTATGTACGCATCGCATCTTTTTAAAGAAGGGGGTGCTAGAATTGTGGAATACGGTACTTCAAGCCAAAGGAAGGAGTGTGGCCTATGCCATGAATTGGGAAGAATTTAAAAGTCTTGTAGAAAGAAAATTCTGTCCCGAGTACGAAAAGGAACAAATGACCAATAAGTTCCTAAATCATCAGATGGTAGGCGTTGATTGTCGAGGGTATACTTCGACATTCTTCGAGTATGCTAGAGTGGTACCAACCCTGGCTTCGCCAGAACCGGTACTTATATCTCGCTACATTTGGGGCTTAATTGGCGAGATCCGTAATATTGTCAAGGCTGCAAGACCCCGCACAATCGATGATGCGGTGGAATTAGCTAACACTCTGACTGACGAACTGGTACGCACAAGAGAAGAAACCCGGAAAAAAGGAAGTGGCCCAAAAGATTACCCAGGGATTCCGTATGGGTAACCGTAGTAATTTCAAGAGAAGGGGAACTGGGCAATCTTCCATTGTTCCATTTTGCAATGCCTGCAAAAGAAAGCATTTTGGAAGATGCAAAGGATATTGCAATTTTTTGCAAAATTCCGGGGCACCAAGAAGAAGACTGTAGGAAGAAGAAATCCATAGTTTGCTATAACTGTGGAGAAGCTGGACACTTGAGGCCAGACTGTCCAAAACTGGTCAAACCAGCTGATACCAAAGCCAAACCTACAGAAGGAACTACCAAGAAGAACGTAAGAGCCTTCCAACTGACTACTCAGGAAGCAGAGCTAATCCCAGATGTGATAGCTGGTACGTTCTTAGTTCACGACGTTTATGCAAAAGTATTATTTGACTCTGGTGCAAACCAAAGTTTTATAAATACTTCATTCTGCCAAGCACTTAATTTACCCTTAACCAAACTTAGGCAGATTTTTACAGTCGAAACAGCAGAGGGGAATTCTGTTAACATAGATAGGGTTTTGCAAGAAGTAAAAATAGAACTGTTAGGTCATAAATTTCTGCAAACCTGTTACCTATGAATTTAGCCAGATTTGATGTGGTGTTAGGAATGGATTGGTTGGTAGCCAACCATGCTCAAATTCTTTGTGATAAGAATTCCATAGAAATTCATACAACCACAAGAGAATTAGTGGTGATCACAGGAGATAAGCCACGTAAGCCAATGAAATTCATTTCAGTAATGAAGTTGGCCAGTTACTCAAGAAAACAAGAAGTAGTGTATATGATTTCAGTAATCATTAACACTAAGGGTAAGGAACTTAAGGAAATTCCAGTGGTATCGGAATACTCCGATGTATTCCCAGAAGAACTACCTGGATTACCACCTGATAGGGAGGTAGAATTTAGAATTCATCTAATTCCTGGAACTACACCGATAGCCAAGGCACCTTATCGGTTAGCACCTACAGAAATGTTAGAATTGAAAAAGCAGTTAGATGAATTACTAAGCAAAGGATTCATACAACCTAGTTCATCCCCGTGGGGAGCACCAGTGTTGTTTGTAAAGAAGAAAGATGGTTCAATGCGAATGTGTATCGATTATAAGGAATTGAATAAGGTTACAATTAAGAATCGATACCCATTACCTAGGATTGATGATCTTTTCGATCAATTACAAGGAGCTAGATATTTTTCTAAGATAGATTTACACTCCGGATATCATCAATTGAAGGTACAGGAAGAAGACATACCTAAAACTGCTTTCAGAACTAGGTATGGTCATTACGAGTTTACAGTCATGCCCTTTGGGTTAACAAATGCTCCTGCAGCATTTATGGACATGAGGAATAGAATCTGTAAACCATACTTGGATAAATTCGTAATTGTCTTCATAGACGATATACTTATTTATTCCAAAAGCCAGGAGGAACATTGTGAGCACCTGCATGTACTCTTAACTTTGTTAAGAGAAGAGAAGCTTTACGCCAAATTCTCGAAGTGTGAATTTTGGCTACAAGAAGTGCAATTCCCAGGACACATGGTGAATCACGAAGGCATTCACGTAGATCCCTCTAAGATAGAAGCGATCACCAAATGGAAGGTTCCGCAGTCAGCTATGGAAATTAGAAGTTTTATAGGGTTAGCAGGGTATTATAGACGGTTTATTATGGATTTTTCCAAGATAGCTGTACCATTAACTAAGCTAACCTGCAAAGCAGTTAAGTTTGAATGAGGACCTAAACAAGAAGAAGCCTTTAAGGTTTTAAAACAGAAATTAACAAATGCTCTAATTCTAGCTTTACCTAAAGGAACAGAAGATTTTGAAGTATATTGTGATGCTTCAAAACTAGGATTAGGATGTGTGCTGATGCAACGCAAGAAGGTAATTGCGTATGCATCAAGGCAATTGAAAAAGCACGAAGAAAACTATACGACACATGATTTAGAATTAGGCGCCATAATTTTTGCTCTTAAGATTTGGAGACATTATCTGTACGGAAGTAAGTTTACTGTCTATACAGATCATAAGAGTTTAAAATATATATTTGGGCAAAAAGAATTAAACATGAGGCAAAGGAGATGGATGGAGATCCTAAGTGACTACGACTGTGATATTCAATATCACGAAGGAAAGGCAAACGTAGTTGCAGATGCCTTAAGTCGTAAGTATCATGAAAAGCAAAAACGAGTTCGTGCTCTTAGATTAAATCTACAGTTAGATTTAATGGAACAATTAAAGGATGTTCAGGAAACAGCAATCCAGGATGTTGCTGAAGGAATGAAAGGACGGATAAAAGAATTAGAGCAAGGAAATGATGGAATTTGGAGATTCCATAAGAAAAGGATTTGGGTACCTAAGCAGGGAGAGTTAAGAAATAAAATTTTAGAGGAAGCTCATAAATCTAGGTATACCATGCATCCTGGTAACAATAAGATGTACCAAGATTTAAGGAAAAACTTCTGGTGGATAGGAATGAAAAAGGACATAGCTACATACGTTTCTAAGTGTCTTACTTGTTCACGAGTTAAGGCAGAACACTAGAAACCCTCAGGTCTACTACAACAATTAGAAATGCCTATATGGAAATGGGAACTCATAACAATGGACTTTGTTGCTAAGTTGCGCAAAACCAGAAAAGGTAATGATGCGATTTGGGTGATTGTGGATCGATTAACCAAATCAGTTCATTTTCTACCTATGAAAGAAACCTTTAGCATGGAAAGGTTAGCAAAGTTGTATGTAGATGAAGTAGTATACTTACATGGAGTCCCACTCTCCATTGTATCGGACAGGGATAGTCGTTTCACTTCCCATTTCTGGAAAGTTTCCAAGAAGCAATGGGAACCCGCCTAAAATTAAGCACTGCATACCATCCTCAAACAGACGGACAGGGTGAAAGGACGATTCAAACCCTGGAAGACATGCTTAGGGCATGTTTAATAGATTTTGATGGAAACTGGGATGACCACCTACCCTTAATTGAATTCTCCTATAACAATAGTTATCATGCAAGCATTGAAGCTACCCCATTCGAGGCACTGTATTGACGAAAGTGTAGAACTCCAGTCTGTTGGGCAGAAATAGGAGAAAGTCAATTATCAGGACCTAAAATTGTGCAAGAGACTACTGACAAGATCACTCAAATCAAGGAAAGACTAAAGACGGCTCGAGATCGCCAGAAAAGTTATGCAGATAATCGACGTAAGCCGTTAGAGCTTCAAGTTGGAGACAAGGTGTTATTAAAAGTTTCTCCTTGGAAAGGAGTTGTTCGGTTCGGAAAGAAGGGAAAACTAAGTCCAAGGTACTTGGGACCATTTCCAGTAATACAACGTATAGGACCAGTCGCCTATCGCTTACAACTACCAGAAGAGTTAGCTGGAGTACATGACGTATTTCATGTATCCAACCTCAAGAAATGTCTATCTGACGAATCACTGGTAGTACCTCTTCAAGATGTAGAGGTAAACGAAAAATTAAAATTTGTTGAGAAACCTCTTCAGATAAAAGACAGAATGGTTAAGTTTCTCAAACGCAAATGGTTAGTACTTGTCAAAGTCAAGTGGAATTCAAAAAGAGGACCCGAATACACCTGGGAGTTGGAATCAGAAATGAAGTGAAAATATCCCTACTTGTTCCAGTAAATCTCGAGGACGAGATTTTAATAAGGTGGGGAGGATGTAACAACTCTCATCAAAAATATTAATTCTTATCTTATTCTACCCAATAGGAAACCCTAATTGAGACCCCCAAGTAATCCTGCATAATCCCTAAAATTTTCAGAACAATCGGAATCAGGATCAGGCCCCCTAAAACTCAGGGGGGGGGGGTGTTTCCTAGTTGATATTATCAACACAGTTTTACGTGTAATTCGAATTTGAACGAGCGACCAACTCACCTGAGCTACTAGGACACGGGGCTACCCTATGGTAGGGTGGTGCCCCTCGCGCCACGCGACAGCCCTTCGCGCCACGCGAGGGGGCTGTTTTCCAGATATAAATAGAGGGGTGTGGGACTTGATTTCCTGCGTTGGTTCGACATTAAAACTCATTTCGTACGTTGAGTTATCATCTGTTTACTACGTAACACACACAATCACGAAACGCTGCCGCGATAACAGGGTAATAACTCGATCGCTACTACGATTCAATGTCCGATCGATTAAAACTATCCGATGAATGTTTAAGTGCTGCTCAAATTAGGGTTATACTTTGTCATTCATCGTAAATTCGATGGATGTTTAAGTATTGCACTTTCTCATTCGTTGTGAGGGTTTAATCTCGTGAGTTATCGTAAATGCTGTATTAGTTACTGACCTAGTTCGTGTGCATGTTATTTAAATTAAGGTTACAAGGCTAATCAGTAGGCTAAACTCTGCCCGTATAAATCTGCAATGTGAGTCATTCTCTTTTTATCAAAAGTATTTTACAATACTCCATTTTCAAATGTTATAATTACAGGGATTAAGTCGTGGTTATCTTAATCACTAGCTAGTGGGGTATTGTGCACATTACTAATTTCTCACGGTTAGGCTAATAAATCCTAACAGTGATAAGCGTCACTACTTGGGGAAAGACCCAATAGTGGTATGACCATCGTCACCAGGTGACACGGCGCTAGATAAAAATAAGATAGAAGCCATTGTAATCGCTCTTATGCTGTAATTGATAAGTAATGTGTCGTTTTACATACTTGAATGACTCGCCAGCATTTCCCCGCTGATAAAATATTTTTAAAACATGTTTCAGGCGACCTGCTGTAAATCAAGGAAAACGTGCTATGGAGCACTAACAAGCTTGAAGAGGTGGCTCAGTTAAAATGAATAAACATGTTTTAATAAATCAGGGAATTTACTTATGAAATTCCTCTATTGTAAGATAACGGGGTTTATCTCGAATGATGAAATAAAATATTTGGGCATTTTTGAGTTTTAAAACGATCCTGTAAAATCTTCCGCTGTCGCATCATAGATACCACGGGTTCCTGTCCCGCGGTTCCTGACCGGGTCAAACCGGGGCTAGGGCCGTGACAGTATGACACTTAACAATAACAAGCATTAAGTACTACGCTCAAATGGTGATATCATCACCATTTGACGCGTTTGATCTTTTAACCATCATTGGTTTATTCTTTAAATAGTTACACGAGTGATATACTTGTGATTTTGCTTATTTGACCCGTTATGACTTACATCATAGGGTCTCCTTTTTACACTAGTTAGTTTAATCATTAACATATGATTTACTTGCCATTTTTACTCGCTCGACCCATTTCGGTTCGCGTCAGCAAGTGGTTTATATCAAAAACATATTTTTACTCGCTCAACCCATTTCGGTTCGCATCAACAAGTATTTACGTCAAAAACAACATATTTTTATTCGTTTGACCCATTTCGGTTCGAGTCAGCAAGTATTTATATCAAAAACTCATTTTTACTTGTTTGACTCGTTTCGATTAACGTCAGCAAGTATTTATTAACAAAAATCTTTTTTTTATTTGTTTGACCCGTTTCAGTTCGCGTCAACAACTATTTATCATCAAAACTCATTTTTTACTTGTTTGACCCGTTTTGGTTCGCGTCAGCATGTATTTATTAACAAAACTCTTTTTTTGTTTGTTTGACCCGTTTCGGTTCGCGTCAACAACTATTTATCATCAAAACTCATTTTTTTACTTGTTTGACCCGTTTCGGTTCGCGTCAGCAAGTATCAACAAAACTCATTTTTACTTATTTGACCCGTTTCGGTTCGCGTCAGCAAGTATTTATCATCAAAACTCATATTTTATTATAAGGATGTAAGTTTTACTTACCTTGCATCCAATTATGCTTTTCCACGTGTTTGATTCGTTTGACCCGCTTCTTCCCAAGCTTCCACCTAGCTTGTCAAGCGTCAAGCTACCATTTATCATTCGTAAGATTGTTAGATTAGTCATCATTTAACACGACTATCCTACCTTACGCATTTTACATCAAAATTACCATTTGATCTTATTATAGGGTTGTCTGACTTTTAAAAGTCAAACTGCTTATAACATATGCAAATGCACTAATAAACTCAACAAACTCATTTGAGCATTTCATTGCACACACTTGGTGGGTATCATTTTAATCCCCACTCAATGTGTCTAAATTCTAACATTAACCATGAATTCACACTTCATGTTATTCAATTGTATTCAATCATCAAGATTTTATACCATAAGTCTAATGTATACGAATTAACCTAAGGAGGTTAATTTCTTGTAATCATGTCAAAACTCATTTGGTTAACTACTCAAACAATCATCATGTATATCATGTGCTAAATATTTCACATAGTCAATAACTATGATAGTGAAGAATACTTCTACTATCTTCAAAACATATAAGTTCATAATATTCACTTAGGCATTACATCAAACACCTTATGGGCATGAATTTTTACACTACTTCTATCAAGTCTATGATTGAACTATTAGCCATGTATATTCAACTCATAACATCAAAATGGTTGGAATGTTCAATTAGCACCTAAACTCAATGCATCAAACATCCAACACATCATTTTCATCCTCATAATTCATGTGTTCTTCCTCATTATTACTTAACTAAGTGTGGTAAATCATCCAACCACCCAAATCATAGCAATATATTTAAAAGTTTTACTTAGGGTTTGTTCCTAAGCAAATATACATCTCTTACCTTACTTCAATTTCTTAAATTCATACATGGATTAAAATCCATGAAATCTATCTACATTCACAATATCACCAAATTAAGATTTTTGACATACCTGATGATCCCCTAGTTTAGGTGATCGTTTATATGCATTCATGCACTGATTTGGGGCTCGAATTGATCTTCAATTTGATGATCTTAGATGAGTAAGGGTTTGCTCCCCTTTTTCTTTCTCATGTACATCGACAAGAACACACACTACTGTGTGTTCTTTTAAGTTTTTACCCTTTTAATCTTCTTACTTCCAATTGTCCAAAATTAGTCCCTTAGGTTTAGTTTTGTTTAAACCTCCATATAACACTACTAACAATTAAACATTACATGACAAGGTTTAGATATTCTGAGTCAAATTACTTAAAATTTGGGGTGTTACAACCCGATTCAATTTAAGTCCCACTCACCCGAGCCCTTTATAAACTTTTACTTACTACAACGTATTTATTCACTTTAATTAGCATTGGCTTTGATTATTTAAAATCCTAACGCTTATCCAGTCAACTTTTTACCACTAACGGTATTTTACCCGTTTTTTAATATTAACGTGATTTAATTACCAAACCCATTTTTTTGGGGTGTTACAACAACGAACACATCATAGAGAATGACCTTGTCACTCAATTTTATATCACCAATTTTAGTTACCAAAGCACTTGTGCCATTAGGGTGTTTAACTTTGATGTTGAATTCAGTGACATCTTTTTTATTAATAAGACAATCATTAGTCATAACCATATGCTGATTAGCACCAGAGTCGATTATCCACCCAACCTTTTCCCCATTGTTTATAAAGTTTGAAAAACAATAGATAGGTTTAAAATCACAAGTGAGTTTGGATGTAATAAAGCTATTTAGACATATAGAATTTGCACACATACCAGCAAAGTTACTATTCTGAGTGTCACCCTTAGGTTTAACATTCAAGAGACTAAGCAACTGAGCTACCTGATCATTACTTAATGAACTCACAACAGAAGATGAATCAGTAGTATCAGTAGTGACATTATTACTAACCCTGTTACCCTTGATCCCACCAGGTTTTGACTTCATCCAAGAGGGACACCCAACAAGTTCAAAGCACTTCTCAATAGTGTGTCCAGTCTTATTACAATGAGAACATTTAAGATTATGGTTTGGATTTCTATTATTCTTTTTTCTTGAATCAATAACTTGACCAATTTTAACAGAAAAACCAATAGGATTATTAGGAGTTTTATCAAAAATATTTTTAGAGTGAAGGTGAGATTCTTCTCTAGATATGACTGAAAAGGCATCCTTCACAGAAGGAAGAGTTTCTCTAGTTAATAAATTTGTTCTCACAGACTGGTAGGAACAATCAAGACCCATTAAGAAATGAATAAGCTTAATAAGATGATTAAAATCATTAAATTGTTTTGATGCATCACAAGAACAGGCAGGCAAGGCAAGTAACTGGTCTAATTGCTTCCACATACAGTTTAACTTATGATAATATTCAGAAACAGGCATGCCATTTTGACTAAAGGAGTTAATCTTTTGATACAGATTAAACACAACAGACCCATCTATCTTATCATAAGTATCCTTTAAGTCTTTCCACACATTCGAAGCAATTTTAGAATAAACAAGACCAAGATATAATTCCTCAGATACGGAGTTAAGAATCCAAGTAAGCACAATAGAATTTGTGGTTCATATGCTTGACAAAATAATTGCAAGGTATGTTTTTTTTTATTACAACAAGTAATTAACTAATTATTGCAGTGTGTTTTTTATTTAGTAGTTAGTGAGGGAGTACAGTTAGTATACAACAATCAACCTTAATCTTGGTTCGATCATTTCAGTGGTGTCAAAGGAACAGAAATTGGTAATGAGAAGATGATCGCCGTTCTTGATCTAGATCAAATTAGTTACAAAAACGTTGATGCTCGTGCATTAATCACAGGATTTCAGTTTTTACAGGTAAAGTTTTATCTCCAATCTCCTATGCTCATTCACGTCATCGCCCTATAACCTTAAAATACAAGATTTCAGTTTTTTTGGCGTTTTTTATGTTATCTTGGTTTCACTTATTGTAGGCGTACTATCCCGAGAGGTTAAAAAAGTGTTACATTTTGAGCATGCCGTGGTTTTTTGTGAGTGTGTGGAAGATGGTTTCTCGGTTCTTGGAGAAAGCAACTTTAGAGAAGGTATATTATTATACATTCTACTCCTCTTTCCATGAAGTATGTAATTGATAATGTCGTTTTGTTCGGGTATGCAAGTGAAAAACAATGAAATTTGGTTTTTGGTTACCAATGCAGATTGTAATAGTTACTAATGAGGAAGAGAAAAAGCAATTTATCAAAGAAGTTGGGGAAGATGTCTTGCCTGAAGAATATGGCGGGCGTGCGAATTTTGTCCTCATTCAAGACGTTGTACTGCCCCCTTTGGAGGATTAACTGTAATTATAATATAACTGAACTATTGCTTACTCTTAATAATCTCAACTTGCATCATGTAAATTTTGATCAAGTCTAGACTTGGATCTTGAGTCGTCAATATGTAAACGAATTGTTTAAAGCGGTCCTTTTAACCCTCAAGTAATCAAAATCTATTCCGATCTAAACATGTGTATGCATATGAATAAGAGTATGAAAAACAGAATAGAGAAAAAGAGAGCGAGGGAACCCATTTTGAGCGGTTAAGTTAACCGATAGAACATGGTTAGTTAAAGGTGTATACAAACTAGCTGGTAAGTTAGTGAAAGAGCCCATTTTGAGGGGTTAACTTAACCGATAGAATAGGGTTGCTGAGAGGTGTATAAAAACTAGCTGGTAAGTAGTGGCGGATCTAGAAAATAATTATAAGGGCAACGTTTCAAAAAAATATTAATAGAGGCAGCAAAATCGAAAAAACGTCAAATTTTCAAAAAAATTACACTACCACTGGAGCGTCAAGCGTCAAGGTTGTTATAAGGTATATCCGCCTCTGCTGGTAAGTTGTCATAATCTAGCGGATAAGTTGGTGTGAGAGCCCTTTTGGTGTGATTAACTTAACTGATATGATAGGGTTTGGCCCGAACCGGTTTAGAGCTCGACCCTAATCGATTTCTATAGGTTCAAATTATTTAGGCTCAAAATCAATTCGAAACATGAACCAGTTTGGCCCATTAAAAAAAACCTGTTTGGTTTTGAAATGGTTCAGTTTGGGCCCAAACAGGTTTTTATACACATCTATTGTTAAATATCCTTTTAAATACAGGGTACTTTGGCTTTATCCTAATCGGCTCATGGGCCAGCTTTATTTATTGGAGATATTTTATTCGTCAAAATATATGCACCATATATTTAGTTTCCATGTATTGGTTTATTTCCCTTGATTCATGCCTAAACCTCCCTGTATTTATGTACTGGTCTTCCTTTATTCTTGACGTGAACACAACAAAGTTTAATAAAAATTCCCTCTGATATTTTTCATGGTATCAGAGCGGGTCATATACCGCTCAACCAAAACCCTAAAGCCCTAAAATTCGCTTCTCACTGAACCATGTACCATGGCCGGCGACGAAAAACATTGTGATTTCTGCAATAGAGATGGTCACAATCGCAGTGGATGTTTCAAGATTATTGGATATCCAGAATGGTGGCCAGGGAAGGCAAAGGATGAGAAAACCAAACCGAAGGTAGCCTTCGATGAAACCGGTTCGTCAGAAGACGGACCAAGCCCAATCGAGGGTCTCAACAACAACCAATACAATCAATTCTTGAAACTTTTTAATATGGAGAACAACCCAAATGTGAAGAACACTCAACCCATTGCTAACATGGCAGAAAAAGGGAACGAGTGGATCGCTGACTCGGGTTGTACCGATCACATTGTGTATGATCTGGGTTTATTTCAAGGAAAGGTTAAAACTTCACAGGAATTACCAGTCGTTGTACCGAATGGAGAATCGATTCCTGTTAAAGGGAGAGGGCAGTGTGTATTGCCCAATGGAACTAAGTTACATGAAGTTTTATATGTTCCAGATTTTTCATACAATTTGCTCTCCATAAGCAAAATTACTAAAAGTCAAAACTGTTCTGTAACCTTTTTCCCGGATTTTTTTCATTATGCAGGATTTGAACTCGAGGAGGTTGATTGGGATGGGTAAGTACAAGGGAGGACTTTATCACATGAAGATGGAAGGAAATAAAAGGAAGGCAATGGCGGTTAGCGGTGAAGTTTGGCATCAACGGTTAGGACACCCATCGCATAGTAAAATTTCATGCCTTGATTTTCTCTCATCAAACTCGAACAATGTTCATTGTGATTCTTATTTAAAAGCTAAGTTTACAAGATTGCCCTTTCCGGATAGTTATATTAAATCAAAGGAATGCTTTGATCTTTTGCATTGCGATATCTGGGGAAAATACCGAAGGCCTTTCTTGACTCGTGCAAATTATTTTTTAACTATAGTTGATGACTATAGCAGATCGGTTTGGGTATTTATGTTGAAACACAAATCTGAGGCAAGCGATTGCTTGATCAGTTTTTGTAAAATGATTAAAACTCAATTCAACAAGAATGTAAAGAAAGTGAGATGCGACAATGGGGGAGAATTCACGTCGCACCGTATGATGAATTTCTACACTGAGCATGGTATGTTGCTTGAAACTACATGCCCACACACCCCACAACAGAACGGGGTGGTGGAACGGAAGCACAGGCATCTCCTTGAAACAGCCAGAGCCTTAAGATTCGAAGCCAAATTGCCAACAATATTTTGGGGAGAATGTGTTATGACAGCCGCTTATATTATCAATAGATTGCCCTCGAAGACTATTGGTAATAAAACCCCTTATACGATGATATACGATCAAAAGCCAGACTATGGAGAAATGAGAGTTTTTGGTTGCTTGGCTTACTACCGAAGCGTTGAAACGAAGGGGGATAAGTTTGAAGTAAGGGGGAGACCGGGTATTTTTGTGGGTTACCCAGGAGGCACTAAAGGGTACAAGATATTCGATGTGAAAAACAACAAGATCATTGTATTAAAAGGGATGTAAAATTTATTGAAAGTGACTTCCCATATGAGAAGTTGAAGACAAGTCATGACAGTGAACCAGAAATATTCAATAGAATACCAAATAATTGTGATGATTTCATTCAAGAGGGGTTAGTTGAAAATGAAGAAAACACCAATGAAGGACGCGTGGAAGAAAACAATGAAAATCAAGACGTGCATGAGAATACCCCTCCAATGCAAACTGATGGGGACGTTAGAACAAGCGAGCCCAATGATGAACAGGATGAAGAGACAGTTGAAACTAATATCAATGTCGGAACAAGTAACACTCCTCTTGAAAACCCCACTCCTATCGACGTTAGTAATGAACAACCTACAAGAGAAGCTAGAAACAGAAGTCGTCCAGGCTATCTCAAAGATTACATTGTTAACCTTCCTCCTTCCTTGCAACAAAGCTTACCCGTCACCGAGCAATCCTCCTCGCCGGTACACCCTATTTCTAATTTTATCACTTATAAAAATTTTACTAAAACTCACAAAACTTTCCTAGCGACCATCAGTCTAACCGATGAGCCAAAGACCTTTTCACAAGTTGTGCAGGATGAAAAATGGAGAGAAGCTATGAAGAAGGAAGTGCGAGCCCTTGAAGAAAATGACACTTGGACTCTTGAAGAACTTCCAGAAGGAAAGCGCGTAATCGACTCGAAATGGGCGTACAAAGTAAAGTACAAATAATATGGGAAGATTGACAGGTACAAAGCAAGGTCGGTGGCAAAAGGTTTCACTCAAATGGAGGGAGTTGATTATCATGATACGTTTGCACCCATTGCAAAATTGGTAACTGTGCGTACAGTTTTAGCGGTTGCAGCCAAAAGAAAGTGGGTTATTAATCAACTTGATGTGAACAACGCCTTCCTGCATGGTGAATTGGATGAAGAGGTCTACATGCGAATCCCACAAGGATTTGAAAAAGGGAAGGAAGGGAAGGTATGTCGTCTCAGAAAGTCTCTATATGGACTGAAGCAGGCATCCAGAATGTCGCAACCCCCGCCCCCTTATCTGTCACACCCCGATATTTCCACGTATTACCGGTGGGCCCGGTGGGGAGTATCGCGACGTAGTTGATATCATCATAGTCAATAATCACAGTTCAATGCACAACGGAAGTCTAATAGTAATAATATTACAAACCGAATGAATGTATCATGAGTATTACAAACGGAATGTAAAAGGATCCACAGGCGGATCAAAACATAGGAAATATTGTTCAACAGATTTTTAAGTGACAAAGCTTGCAAGACTTCTTTATTTATTCACTCAGGAGTAGCCAGCCTATTTCGCATAGTACCTGCACTTAACCTTTTGGAAAATACGTCAGTTTACACTTGTAAATACAATTAACCGACACTTTTGAAAATGTTTATTAAAATTGATTTAAATGCACAAAGCACAAATATTCTTTTATAATTTGGGATAATTATTTAAAAATAATCTTGTAAAAGAATCCTAACGGGTCTTACTTAAGTTTAAACTTAGACTGGTTAGTTTTAAAGAAAGGTTTACGGTTCAAAACGCAAGATTAAGCAAGGACCGGATTAAAATGTGGTTTAGACCCGACAAGTATGAAGACTTGTATAATATGGGTAAACTAAACACATTCTGGATTTTGAAGTGAAAATGATAAGGTTTGACCCGTTTCGGTTAATTTATGCAAACTAGTTACATAAGTCGTACCGAACGCGACAAATGCATAACGGGTAACCAAACGAGTCATGAATAGGTTTCCGAAGTTAATATGATTAAAATGTGCTATGATATCAGTAGGATATCTTCCATTATGCCCAAAACGAATTTAAAATCAATTTAAGCCCCGTAGGGGTATTTTGGTCATTTTAAAGAGTATAAAAGAGGTTAAATATTAATCTGAGGTTCTGGTCTTAAATGATCAGTAAAAATATTTATTTTTGCAAGTCATATCAGTAAGGTATTGTATATATGTGAAATCTATCATTTATAACCAAACTATGCACCGTTGGGGCATTTTAGTAATTTCACATAAGCCTTTAAGGTCAAATTTGGAAATCTGAGTTCAAAACTTTTACTTACTATTAAAGTATAAAAATTTACTTAAAACATCAGTAGGTATTGATTCTTATGTGCCAAAAATAGTTTTAACCCATACTATGCGTTTAAAACGCGTAAAAAGTCGGTTTTAAGCGATTTTCAGGTTATATAAGAAAATCTAAGTTTTTGATCACTTTATAAAGTTCAAAATATTTTATTTACATATAAAGTCAGTAGCAAAATATTTGGTATCAAAATGTTATGTAAAACTCATTTTATTAGTAAAAAGGGTATAACCGTCAATTACCGAATCAAAGCAAGAACCCCGTGTTATGATCAGTTTAAAAATTAATAAAAATCTTCAAAAATCCCAAAATATTATATTACATCAGTGGGTAAAAAGTTTGGTGTCAAAATTTGGGTTTAGATAGGCTTTATGCTAAAAATGCCGTTTAATTAATAAAAAGCTTTCAAATTACGATATTGAGCATAACTCCTAATTTAGACCTCAAACTGATGTCAAATTTTTAGGACATGTTTATAAATCAGTAATAAAGATTTTAGTCCTCTCACATTTTCAAAAATCTCGTTTTAATATCAAAAGGGCATAATGGTCAACATTTAAGAAATTAAAGGAAACATGCAAATGATTCGGATTACAAACGAACCACATTGTATAATCTCAGAGGGTTATACTTACATGTAATATGGTCCTAATGGAACCCTAAGGCATATCTAAACTAAGCTAAATCGGGTTAGAACTGAAAGTCAAAGCAAAAGTATTCTTTTACGACTTTCGGTTCCGAATCGAGCCTAAACTCATAATTGTCGGGTTGAACATGCCTAGACATGTTCTTACATTAATTACCAAGTTATATTAATGTTAAAACAGGTGCCATAACCTCTGCATTGTTAGTTATGAGTTTATTTGCAAAATAGCTTTCTGTTGACTATTTAATATTAGGTTTGACCCGACAATTGACCAAGTTATAGTGGAAATCAGAGGGTGCCCTTTTAAGGGTTTATTACCCACATAATTACCAACTCATAGCCACTTTCAATTCGAATAATGGCTGGACCATTAGTGATTAATCACTAAGTCAAAGCTTAATTACGACGGCTTTGACTTTTGGCCATTAGACTAATAAAACATGAACTAGGAAGGCTAAGAATGCTTACAAAGGCTCTTAGCACGAATTAGGAGCTGAGGGAAACTTGCTTGAAGTCCAGAGAGCTCCAGAGAGTGAGTTTTGAATAATTTTGTGAATGAGCAATGAATTAGCAAACCAACAAGTTCTTATATAGCCAAAAAGAGTTCACAAGATCACTCCACATAAGTCTACAAATGTTTCTTGATCATCCCAGGTGTCCCCTATGCATGAAATACCATTGGTTCAGTCCCTGAATTCGAAAACCAGCTTCCTAAGGCGGTGTAACCTGCTGTACATGCAGCTGCCATTATTTTTCTGCATCTGTGCCTTTTACGCGACCCGCGAAAGCCTAGGCCTTGGCTTACGCGGCCCGCGACAACCTGGTAAACCAGGAAAAACTTTTTAAATTTTGCACTTTCAGCCCCTGGTCCATTTTAACTTTCTTTAACTTCCATTTATTGCATTTGGGACCCCCATAGTTAAGTTTTAAGGACCTTGGGTCATAAACTAACTCCGTTAAGCTCCCGGTTAGTCGTATGATCACTCGAAAAGTCTTGTTTACTTCAAAACTCCACAAAATAAATATTCAACATTCTTAGAAGCGAAATGTATTATTATTACAATGTTCTTGGGATCGTTAACAGGTTACTCAGAGGTTACTTTCAACATGTTGACACTTTTAACCCCTATGTTTCATAAGATCCTTATTTTAAGCACAAACGACTTCCAGTGTTCGACAATTTATTCGTTAAAGAATACGAACGTCGTGTGAGGTCAATCAGAGGCTCATGAATGGCATGTTGACACTTTGGATCCCTTTATTAACATATATACATTGTTTGACAATTTTAGTCCCTCCAGGTCAATTCCTTACGCGTTTAAAGTCCATGATACGTGTCTTTATCATATTGGTCGTGATTTTACGAGGTGTTACATCCTCACCCTCTTAAAAGAAATCTCGACCTCGAGATTTACTAAAATAAATGAGGGTACTTCTGTTTCATTGTGGACTCAACCTCCCACGTGTATTCGGGACCTCTACGGGCATCCCATTTAACCTTCACAATCGGTACGTGCTTCTTTCGAAGTCTCTTAACCTATCGATCCTCGATCGACAAAGGTTTCTCAACAAATTTTAAGCTCTCATCTATATGCACATCCTTATGTGACATGGCTATCGATTCATCAGCAAGACACTTCTTCAAATTGCAGATGTGGAACACATTATGAATTCCACTGAGCTCTTCAGGTAGGTTTAACTTGTAAGCCACTGTTCCAACACATTCGATGATCTTGAATGGTCCTATGTATCTTGGGCTTAACTTGCCTTTCTAGCCAAAACGCATTACCCCTTTCAAGGGTGATACCTTAAGTAACACTTTGTCACCTACCTCGAATTTTAGAGGTTTACGCCTTTTATCTGCGTAACTTTTCTGCCTATCCCTGGCAGCTTTGAGACAATCACGTATCTTCACAATCTTATATGTCGTCTCCAGGACTATATCAGGTCCGGTCAGTTGGACATCTCCAACTTCTGCCCAACAAACGGGCGTCCTGCACTTTCTTCCATACAAAGCTTCAAAAGGTGCATCATCCCAACTTCCACCTAAATCAATAACACAAGCTCGTAGCATATCTTCAAGTGTTTGTATTGTACGTTCGCTTTGACCATTCGTGTGAGGATGATATGCAGTGCTGAAATTCAATCGAGTACCTAACGATTGCTGAAAACTTTTCCAAAAGTGTGATGTATATCTTGTATCTCTATCAGAGATAATAGACACCGGTACTCCGTGAAGAGATACAATCTCGTCCACGTACAGCTGAGCTAATTTATCTGAGTTGTGTGTTTCCTTAATAGGTAAGAAGTGGGCTGACTTAGTCAGTCTATCCACTATAACCCAAATAGTATCATTCCCTCACTTTGTTTTTTGTAACTTAGTGATAAAATCCATAGTTACCATTTCCCACTTCAAGGTGGGAAGTTCAGGCTGTTGCAGCAGACCTGGCGGCTTTTGGTGTTCGGCTTTAACTTGCGCGCATGTCAGACACTTAGCCATGTAAGTGGCTATAGATTTCTTCAAACCTATCCACCAATAATTTGCCTTTAAATCCTGGTACATCTTATCACTACCAGGATGGACAGAATATTTGGAGCTATGGGCTTCTTGAAGGATAACGTCCCGAAGTCCTCCATAGTGTAACACCTCGTAAATTCGTACCTAATAAAATAAAGACACGTGTCATGTATGCAAACGTGTTAAGAAAAACGGATCCAGATAAAGATGTATGGTAGGATTTAAAAGCGTCGATATGTTAATTTATACCTCTGAACGACCTATTAATAAATCCCTAACCATGATATACTTAATCAACATCTAAATGATGTAAATAAATCTGGTTGTCCTAAATAATAAATTGACTATAACCTTCAACATGGATCCAATGTGAATTATCAGTATTTTTGACATTTTAAAACCTTCCACAAGATCCAAAATGTGTAAGTGCATGCAAAGTCTGAGCACTTGGTCCCTCTACTGAAAAGGAAAGCATAAGATTCAGACTTGTAAGAAATGCATGGTCAAAACTTGGAAGTTTGCAAATTTTTGGATTCTGGTCGTCGGATACGGACCGTATGGCCTTAGGCTTACAGTCCGCAAGCCTTGCAACTGGGCGATTTTAGCAAGGGTCAGTTACGGACCGCATCTGTTTAAACATACGGTCCGCAAGAGGAGCATACGGACCGCAAGGACTTCGGCTTACGGTCCGTAAGCTAGTCGCTGGCAGCAGAAATTGGACAACTGCCTGTTCAGCAGGTTACACCGCCTTATATGGATGGTTTTCGAAAACAGGGACCTTGCAGCTGGTATTTGGAAACATAGGGACACCTGGGATCATCCCATAACATTAGTAGAGTGGCTTGGCATGATCTTGTGCATTTGGGTTCACTATATAAGGGAATAGAAGTTGCAACATTTTGTTCACTTCATCACTCACTTGGAAACATTGCTCTGGAGCTTCTCTGGACTTCAACAAACTTTTTTAGGATCCCTAATCATACTTAGGACCTTTGTAAGTGTCCTTAATCCTTTTTAATTCAGTTTAGCTTAGTTAATTAGCTAAAAGTCAAATCGTCGTAATTAAGGTTTGACTTCGAGATTAATCAATAATTGTTCAATCAAATCTCGAATTAAAAGTACCTATAAGTAGGTAATTATGTGGGTAATAAACCCTTAAAAGGGTACTCTCTGATTCCCACTCTAAGTAGGTCAATTGTCGGGTCAAACTTGATATTAAAAAGTCAACAAAATGCTTATTTTCAAATTAATGCATAATTAACAATGTAGAAGCTATGCAACCTATTTTATCATTAATATAACTTGGTAATTAATGTAAGAACATGTCTAAACATGTTCAACCCGACAATTTTCAGTTTAGGCCCGGTTCAGAACCGAAAGTTGCATAATTTGACTTTTGCTTTGACTTTCAGTTCTGACCCGTTTAAGCATGTTTTAGAAATGCCTTAGAGCCTCATTAGGACCAGGTTTCATATAAGTATAACCCTCTATGATTATACAACTTGGTTCAATTATTATCCGATTCATATGCATGTTTCCGTTAATTGCTTATAAGTTGACTATTATGCCCATATGACTTTAAAACGTGATTTTTGGAAATGTAAAAGAGTAGAAACTTTAGTTACTGATTTATAAACTTGCACCTAAAATTTGACATCAGTTTGAGGTCTAGATTAAGAGTTATGCTCATTAGCGTAAATAAGAAGCTTTTTAGTAATTAAACGGTGTAATTAGCGTATAGCCTACCTAAACCCAATTTTTGATATAAAAATTTTTACCTACTGATATAAAATAATATTTTGGGATTTTTGGAGATTTTTATTTATTTTTAGGCTGAGCATAACTTAGAGTTCTAAGCTTGATTCGGTAATTGCCGGTTTTGCCCTTTTGGGCTATAAAATGAGTTTTACAAATCTTTTTTACCCCAAACCTTTTGCTACTGATTTTATATAATAAATAAAATATTTTGAGCCTTCTGGAATAATAAAAATATCAGCTTCCCTTTGAAAACCCGGAAATGGCTCCAAATCGCCTTTTTAAGCGTTTTTAACGCTTAGTATGTATTAAAACTATTTTAAACATATAAGGTTTGATGCCTACTGATAATCTCAGTAAATTTTTATACTTTTTTTACAGTGAGCAAAGTTTTTAAAACTCAGACTTCCAGATTTGACTTTTAAGCCTAAGTGAAATTACCAAAATACCCCTAAGGTGCATAGTTTGGTTTTAAATGATAAATTTCACATATGTGTTTTACCCTAGTGTTATAACTTATTAAAATAAGTATTTTTACTTATTACGTCAGACCTGTAACTCAGATTATTATTTAAACTCTTTTATAACCTTTTAAATGACCAAAATACCCCTACGGAGCATAATTTGAATTTAAAATTCATTTGGGGCATAATAGAAGATATCTTACTGATGTCCCAACATAATTTAGGCATATTAACTTAGGAATCTTGCATATGTCTCTTTTGGTTACTCGTTACGCGCTTTTCGCGTTCGGGTCGGCTTATGTAACTAGTTTGCATATATTAGCCGAAACGGGTCAAACCATATCGTTTTCATCTCAAAATCCAAAATGTGTTCAAGTTACCCATGTTAAAAAAGTATCCAAGCTTGTCGGGTCAAAACCACATTCTAAACCGGTCTTCGCCTTATCATGCGTTGAACCGTGTATTCCTTTTGAAAACTAACCGGTCTGAGTCTAAGCTTAATTAAAGACCCGTTAGGATTCTAATAGGTTATAAACATTCGTTCCAGATTAGGAGCCATGTAAAAGCTATCTGTACTTGCTGTATTTGACTTATACATTGCTCAGGTAAATACTCTTAACTTATTTTCCCTATACGGGCTTGGGATACGGTATTATAATAATACCGCTTGGTCGGGTATGTAGTCATTTAAATCGTATTGTGATTGATATATTTATATAACCCGTTTAATATGAATTATTTGGTGTATGGCCTTTGGGGGTTAAATGACCATGTCCTAGATATCCTTGGCATCATTCAAAGAAATGGCCACGACCTAAGCACAAGGTGTAGGCGTACACCTGACAGATGCATTATGTAAAAACTGGTAATCCACTTAAAGGAAATAATCATTGTGGGCATTATACTTGTGGCGTGTCAGTTAATCTAGACCGGCCCTACAAATCGGCCCTGATGGACGACAAATAAGTAAATCTGTATACAAGATTATATACAAATAATTGTCCCAAGTTATAAAAGATATTTTTGCCGAAGTGCATTCAAATCAATTTTTAAACTCTTTTCAAAATGAGTCAGTTAAGTTGTATTTACCAGTGTAAACTGACGTATTTTTCCAAAAAGGCTAAGTGCAGGTGCTATACGTAATAGGCTGGATACTCCAGGCATCAATAATCAAGTCTCGCAAGCTCTAGATGTCGAAGTCTGTTGAACAATTTTCCTTTGTATTTAATCCGCCTGTGGATCTGTTTCAACTAATTTGTGATACTTAATATTACAATTTATTTGGTTGAAATGAATCTATCTTTTGATTCCGCTGTGCATTTAAATATTGTGTTGTTTGACTATGATGATATCAACTACGTCACGATACTCCCCACCGGTAATACGTGGAAATATCGGGTGTGACAGGTTGGTATCAGAGCCAACACTGAGTGAATTAAACACTAGCCTTTTGTGTTTAATCTCAGTTACACAATTGCACATTCCTCGAATTTTCGAGTCTAGACAAATCCTGATTTTTTTTTAAATTTTTGTCTTTTATATTTTTTCTTTGTTGTTATCTGTGATTATGTTGACAGGTTTAAATATGCCGCCAAGATTCTTTAGGAGAAAGGGAAAGGCACCTATAACAGGCCACGACCAGGAGGCCGGGCCTTCTCAAAGACGAACCTCACCTATCCCTATTAGCACTAGTCCACATGGAGACTGGAGGGCACATCTACAGCCAGCGAGGCGGTCTGTGTCGTTAGCTTCGTCACCATCTTACCTTCACTCTTTTGGACCCCATTCAGAAAATGAGCCCGAAAACCCTCAGCCTTCATTTATCCCTCTCCAGAGATCCAACTCTCGTCACTCCTTTGATAACCCGTCACATATCTTCCGTAGCTAGTTCAACCCGGCCAACTACCTCGAAGAACCAGTGGGTGTTAACCCATTGGGACTGGAAGATCACTTTTCTGGAGATCACGCCATGGATATGGATGAGGATACCGACCCCACTGAACCACCAACCGGTACCCCCACACATCCCATAGAAATTTCTGATGGGTCATCTTTTCAGGGATCACCCTACCGTGGTCCTGATAGTTACCAAGCCAGGTTCAACCAATTTGAGTGGTATTTTACATCCTCTTACCATTCATCGCAGCAGCAACAGGATCCTTCCGGGGATTCACGTTTCGTGGCAGTTACCCCGCCACCACCACCACCTCCAGTTCAGCAGCAGCCTCCTGAGCCGCCGAGACGGAGGAGAACAAACGCACGGATGTCCGTGCAAGGAAGAGGAGTGCATATCAGCACCCATCAACCATCGAGTGGCAGCCACTACCCGCCACTCCAAGAAAACCAGCAGATGGGGGGACTTTCAAACCCCAACCCGGAAGTGAACTCTACACCTGTCATGCCGCCACCATTGGGATTTGACAACCCAATTCCCATGTACGCTGGCTAAGCAGCGTATAATCCCTTTGAACAGCCGGCTCACACCAGCTTCAATTATGCTGAGGTCGACCCATACTTGGCAGCCTGGAACTACAACGCTCTTAACCCCGAAGGGCACTACGGAACTCCTTGGGGAGTTGGATACCCAGCTTATGGATACCAACAGCAGCCGCCTCTTCGACCTCCACATCAGCCGCAGCCGCAAATACCTCGGTTTTCCCCGCCTGAACGGGAGGAAATTCTCCAAAGATTGGACCAAGTTTAGCGAGCAGTTCACAGAGATCGCAGGGAACGGCAAGGATTCTTTAAGGGATTGACGAATTTAATAAAAGGAAAGAACAAGAAGGACCATTGAATCCTTAAATTGTTGGTTGTATTTCCTTATTTTTAATCCAGCCCATGCGTGGCCATGCCTTTTGTTTAACCCCTGCGAGGGTATGTCTTTTTGTATTCTGCCCCTGCGTGGGCATGTATTCTGTTGACCCCTGCGTGGGTATGTTTATTTGTTTGAGCCCCTGCGTGGGTATGTTATTTTTGTAGAAGTCCCGTTTAGGGCAAAATTGTACTTGTTAAAGTTTCTCATTGGAATGGTTAGTTAAATTTTCATTTTATTAATTATATGCATAAACATGAAATGTGAAATAAATAAAATAACATTCCTACTAAAAAGATCTACCATTATAATAAAATGGCAAAAATCTAAAAAGGGACCAGACCTAGCCACGTGTCATCTTAAGACAGGGCCAAGATGGTAGTTCCATAATTAGGTTCAGAACCATATTAACCTCTCAATTTAGGATTGATCTGCGTTAGATATTAAAAAGAATCTTAAAGGTAAAACCTAGCCTAAATGTCACTGCAGACATGGCCAAGATGGTAAAACCCATTCAAAAGATTCCAATCCTTGTTAACATTTGAAGACATGTTAACACTCTTGGCAAAATGTGATTCGATAAAATCACATAAGCCTTTCTTAAATTGGGTTTTTCTAAAATTC
Source organism: Helianthus tuberosus (assembly GCA_030545235.1). Classification (NCBI taxonomy): domain Eukaryota; kingdom Viridiplantae; phylum Streptophyta; class Magnoliopsida; order Asterales; family Asteraceae; genus Helianthus; species Helianthus tuberosus. The sequence goes on along the minus strand of CM060447.1, from coordinate 13,366,517 downwards.
CCTTATTTTAAATAATCATCCCTTAAGGATAAAGTGCCCACGGGCTATAGTTAACGTCCTCTGGGACTAAAGACAGTGGTAGCCTACAACTCCCTGTCAAGAAAGGGTAATGAACTTTGATTCAAACCTTAATGCCTCGATTCCATAAAATCTAGGCTTATAAAACTAAACTTGTCTACGTGACTAGGCCTTTTGTGCTATTATTAACTTGTAATTTAGGATTATGATAAAGATCCTGAATAATAATATATTTAACAAATTAACTAAAATGGCTATTAAAACCATGGTTAATTAATCGTCAAGAACGATAGTACTATTTAGGCTTCTAAATAAACCTTAACCTTATTTTCTTTATGTAGCAATTAAAGCTACATGGCTAAGTCAGAAGAAGTAAACAGTCATTCGGTGGAAAACCATGAAAATACTAAGATACATGTGACCGGTGCGGAGCTGTAAGCATTAGTAGATAATGCTGTTACAAAAGCTATAGAGCGGCAGTATAATGAATCTAGCGGGACTCGAAGTAGGACCCTATCCGCGCCGCATTCCAAGCCTAAGACTCATTCAGAGGCTCACAGCAAGCCACCCTCTATGAAAGATGAGCCAAAGAAAGATGATGATCGACATTCATCTAATCAACACAGTGTTCCATCTAAAAGGATAGTGTTTGATGATAAACAACGTACCAAGTCCTGTACCTATAAGTACTTTGTTTCCTGCAAACCTCGGGATTTCACTGGGGAGAAAGGGGCAATTGATTGTATGACCTGGTTAGATGAAATGGACACGGTAGTTTACATCAGCGGATGTGCTGAAAGGGATGTAGTGAAGTATGTATCCCAATCGTTCAAGGGAGAAGCACTGGCATGGTGGAAGTCTCTCATTCAAGCTGCCGGAAAGATTCCGCTCCGCAATTTGTCATGGGATCAATTCGTTGCTCTCATTAAGGAGAATTATTGTCCGCAGCATGAGGTTGAAAGAATTGAATCAGATTTCTTATCATTGGTGATGAAGAATTTAGATTGCATGCTTACCTCACCAGTTTCAATACCCTGTCTAGGCTGGTTCCGTATCTCGTAACCCCGGAACCCAAAAGAATTGCTCGTTTCATTGGGGGTTTAGCCCCAGAAATCAAAGCCAGTGTTAAGGCATCCAGACCTGCCACTTTCAGATCAGCAGCTGATCTATCTCTGTCTCTTACCTTAGACGCAGTCAGGCTAAGATCACTCAGGAATTCGGAAGAAGGCAAGAGAAAGTGTGAGGATGATAACTCACGAAGATTTGAAAAGAAGCATAAAGGTAGCACTGACTTCAGGAAGAAGTCTGGATCCAACAAGAGTAGCCAACAAGCTGAGGAAAAGCCAAAGTGCAAGACTTGCCAAAAACGCCACTTTGGAAAGTGTAGACTTGAGTCCAAGTCTAAGTCAGGATCACTTGCATGTGGGTTATGCAAGTCTAAAGAGCACAAGACTGTTGAATGCAAGATTATTAAAGATGCCACATGCTACAACTGCAATGAGAAAGGGCACATTAAGACCAATTGCCCTAAATACGCCAAGAAGCCGAAAGAGGTCAAGAAGACCAATGCAAGGGTCTTCCGAATGGATGCAAAGGAAGCTGTCCAGGACGATAATGTGATCACAGGTACCTTCCTCATAAATGATGTCTATGCAAGAGTATTGTTTGATTCAGGAGCTGATAAATCATTTGTAGATAATAAGTTTTGTAAGTTGCTGAATTTACCTATTAAAACCCTAAGTGTGAAATATGAGGTGGAATTAGCTGATGGTACCTTAGAAACCGCATCAACCGTGTTAGATGGATGTGTTATATCCATTAGGAATCACTCCTTTCCATTGTCCCTACTTCCTTTGAAGTTAGCCGGTTTTGACATAGTTATAGGCATGGATTGGTTATCACGTAACCAAGCCCAGATAGTGTGCAATAAGAAGCAAGTGGTAATCAAGACTCCGTCTGGTGAGCCAATTACCATTTAGGGAGATACCCAGTATGGGCTGCCTGAGCAAGTGTCTATGCTCAAGGCATCTAGATGTTTGAAGAAGGGTTGTGTCATTTATATGGCACAAGTAACTATTGATGAGCAGAAACCCAAGATTGAAGATATTCCAGTCATTTCTGAGTACCCTGAAGTATTTCCTGAAGAACTACCTGGTCTACCACCAGATAGGTAAGTAGAATTCAGAATTGACATCATCCCTGGAGCAGCACCTATCGCGAGAGCGCCTTATAGGTTGGTACCAAAAGAGATGAAGGAATTGAGAACACAACTAGATGAATTGCTAGCCAAAGGTTTCATTAGACCTAGTTCGTCTCCATGGGGAGCGTCAATCCTGTTTGTCAAGAAGAAGGATGGATCGATGCGTCTGTGCATCGATTACCGTGAGCTTAATAAGGTCACTATCAAGAATAGGTATCCTTTGCCCAGGATCGACGATTTGTTCGATCAATTGCAAGGGGCAAGCTAATTCTCTAAGATTGATTTGAGGTCAGGCTATCATCAATTGAAGGTTAAAGATGAAGATGTACAAAAGACTGCATTTAGGACTCGTTATGGTCATTACGAGTTCCTAGTGATGCCTTTTGGGCTCACAAATGCTCCTGCCGCATTCATGGATCTCATGAATCGCGTCTGCAAGCCTTACTTGGATAAATTTATTATCGTTTTCATCGACGACATTCTCATCTACTCGAAGAACCAAGCTGACCATGAGAAACATCTTCGCTGTATTCTTAAACTTCTACATCATGAGAAACTCTACGCCAAATTTTCGAAGTGTGAATTTTGGCTTCGAGAAGTCCAATTCCTTGGACATGTGGTTAGTGAACACGGTATCCAAGTGGATCCCGCTAAGGTGGAAGCGGTTATGAACTGGCAAGAGCCGAAGACGCCCACTGAGATTCGCAACTTTCTAGGGCTAGCAGGATACTACAGGCGATTTATTGAAAACTTCTCAAGAATTGCAGCACCCCTGACTTTACTCATCCGCAAGAATAGCAAGTTTGACTGGGGGCCTAAGCAGCAAGAATCTTTCGATGTTTTGAAGCAGAAGTTGAGCAACGCTCCTGTACTAACATTACCTGATGGAATTGATGAATTTGTGGTATATTGTGATGCATCACACACCGGTATGGGCTGTGTGCTTATGCAGAAAGGCAAGGTCATTGCCTATGCTTCACGACAGTTAAAGGTGCACGAGAAGAATTACACCACCCATGACTTGGAACTGGGTGCCGTTGTATTTGCACTAAAACTATGGAGACATTACTTATATGGAACCAAGTGTGTGATCTATTCAGATCACAAAAGCCTTCAACACTTGTTTAATCAGAAGGATTTAAACATGAGGCAACGACGTTGGATAGAAAATTTGAATGATTATGATTGTGAGATAAGATACCATCCTGGCAAGGCGAATGTAGTTGCTGATGCCTTAAGTCGAAAGGAAAGAGTGAAGCCTATAAGAATCAATGCCAAGAGCATTGAGATAAGGAATAGTTTGAATGAAAGGTTGTTAGCTGCACAGAAGGAAGCTGTGTTGGAAGCTAACTACCCTGATGAAAAGCTAGGAGTAACTGAAGAGCAGTTATCCTATGACAAGGACGGAATCCTAAGGTTAAATGGTCGAATATGGGTTCCAGTATATGGAGGACTGTTTAGGATGTTATCCTCCAGGAAGCCCACAGTTCCAAATATTCTGTTCATCCTGAAGCTGATAAGATGTACCAGGATCTGAAGGCAAACTATTGGTGGATAGGCTTGAAAAAGTCTATAGCTGCCTATGTAGCTAAATGTTTGACGTGCGCTCAAGTCAAAGCTGAACATCAGAAGCCGTTAGGTTTGCTACAACAACCTGAACTTCCCACATGGAAGTGGGAGATGGTGACAATGGATTTCATCACCAAGTTGCCAAAGACGAAGAAAGGAAATGATACTATATGGGTAATAGCAGATAGACTTACTAAGTCAGCACATTTCCTACCCATTAAGGAGACTTATAGCTCCGACATGTTAGCCCAATTGTACGTAGATAAGATTGTATCTCTGCATGGCGTACCAGTGTCAATTATCTCTGACAGAGATACCAGATACACATCACATTTTTGGAAAAGTTTCCAACAATCTTTGGGCACACGTTTAAATTTTAGTACGGCTTACCATCCTCAGACGGACGGGCAGAGTGAGCGTACCATCCAAACTTTGGAAGACATGCTTCGTGCATGTGTGATTGATTTAGGTGGTAGTTGGGATAGTCACCTGCCATTGATCGAGTTCTCCTATAACAATAGCTACCATACCAGCATTCAGGCTGCACCTTTTGAGGCATTATATGGTAGAAAAT